>CM076574.1:1331056523-1331414116 GCA_034641835.2 Pinus albicaulis | reverse complement strand
TCGACACATCTAGATAGAGGGCAGCTATTCTGAGTTAGTTAATTTGATTTGAACCCATGATCAATGCGTTATTGTTTGCCATAAAATTGCATTGTTTTGACAGGTCTATGTGAGATGGCCTGTCAATGTGCCTTTATTCCTCATCTTGCAGGTCCAAGCCAAGCATTGAGTCCATTTTTTCTTCCTTTATTTATCATCTATTCGTTTTTACTATTGTTTATATGTACTAAAAGTGCCATTGCCAATGAAGGTAGGTGTTACTGAGAATTTTAGGTGCAATTTCTTTAAATTTCTCAAGTTTTTTCCTTGAAAGTTGAACTCTTGAGCATGCATTTCATCCTTGCCTCACCTCTGTCTGGCAGAGCAGACTAAAAATTTAATGGAAAAATATTTTGCTCAAGTGAAGCCTGGCCATATAGAACTACCACCTTTATGGACTCTGCAAGAGGATTGCCTTTTTTTTTGTTGCAATTAAAGTTGCAATTTGTTCATCAGGAAATACAAACTCTTATCAAATTGCAAGGTGTAATGTCAATATAACTAAGATGGGGCAGACAACATGCCATGAAAATCCAATTAAAAAGTGCTTGTTAGGGTTTAAGTAGCTTACAGTTCTTGTTCCTGACATCAGTTTTTGAAATATCAATTTGCTAAGCTGTTTTAACCCAATTTTCTCTTGATTTTATGGAAATTGGGTGTTTGGATCTAGAAAATTTAATCTCTATTATTTTGGCTTCTCTTAGTATGAATACAATTTTAATATGTAAAACCCATTACAGTAAGTAATCAAGTGTTCACTGGAGAAGCAATAATCAGTTTCAATACTCATGCTCTCCTCCTTAGTATGGTAGTTCACTCAAGTCCTCCACCTCCTGCATACATCCTGACCTCTTAATCAATTGATTACGAGACTATTATGCTGGGATACACCATGTTCAAACTCTTTGCCAGAAGAGCAGACAAATTCATCTCCATATGGGCAGAGAGGAAGAAATTGCAGGTTTAAGGTTTATTCATTGCAAATGGAATCACCGCACTTTTGACTATTTTTCAATCCTCCCAAATGCTATTAAGGAAGCAAAAGTCAGTATATTGTTGATCCATGGACACCTGTTAATCCTTTCAGATAGTTGGAAGAAACCTACTATTTGAGAGGCTGAAGGTATGCCTCTCCTATGCTTGGCGATCTCTATAATTATGACCCTATATGAGATTCAAATGATCATCTTTGGGGTCTATTATATACATTAACATAGTAGTCAAGCAAGGTTTTCAACTGCCTCACATTCTTTGGACTTCATATTTATGGATGAGAATTTCTCATTTCAAAATCCATGGGTGGTAAAGGTGGAGGCCCTCTATGGGATCTCCATTTCACTATTTTTTGACAACGTTGTCCTTCTATTTCACGAATCCAAAAAGAAAAGTACATTTTGAGCTCATTCTGGGATGAACATGGTCTTCAAGTCCACCTTGCAAACACAAAAGAATGTAAGTAATCTCTCCTTCTTTTCAAGGATAACAGGTAGAAATGGTGACATCCTAGTCTTTCCTTTGAATGTTATTATTTGGTTCATCTTTTAACTTGTTTTGGACATTTGTATCAATGTTGAACAGAGGATTGCAACATTAAAAACCTTGGAGAGACGATGTTTCCAACTTCAATTTTAGGATATTCAGGCTAAGTTTTGGTTTCTTGAAGTCTTTTCATAATACTTTGTTACACATGAGTTTCAATTTCTTCTTGCAGAATTTCTAGAAATGAATGGATATCTCGTGGACTATTGTAAACAAATTTAGTTCTATTACCATGCTCAAGAGAATTTAATGTTTGTCATTATTGGAGGACAGAGATATACCATAAGAGCTCGGTTCTGTGTTGTAGCCTTTTATTAAGACTTGAATCAGTTAAACCCTCGGACCTACTGCAACCCTATATTGAGGCTTGGTTCTATTGAAGCCGCCATACTTTGGACCTCTTCATTGCAGTCTCAGGCCAGGGATATAGCTACAAGATTTTGACATATTTTATGCAGTGAACATCTATTAAAATCTCAGATTATCTCCTTTTTACTGATGCTTGGACAGAACTTTCGAATTATCTAAGTCACCTATTTACTTAAAACTAGCACATTTGGTGGAATTTTTTTAAAAATATTTTTAACCAAGATTGAATGTTATGTACTACATATAGAAATATAGAGGGGAATGGAGCATTCAGGTTGTACAATGTATTACTTCAGTCTTATGATTTATCAATGTTCTGTTGGAAACTAAGTTGATTGCTGGTAGAGTTCTGTTGCATTATTCTGTTGTAAATTAAGTTGACCGCTGGTAGAGTGTTGTTGCATCATACCTTTGAGGGTATCTCTATTTTTGGAGCATACAGGAGAATGCTACTGTTAATTCTAGAGGTCTCTATTGAAGGAATTTTTATGTTGAAGGCATTTTTTTTGAATTCTTCATGTATCTTCAAATAATAGGGTTTTACTTGAGTGAGGGCTACTTTTGTGTTATTGAAAAGGTGTCTCTAAAATTTGCATCATTATGTACCTTTTGACATTCATTTTAGCACAATGAATTAGGCCACAAAGAACCATATAAAGAGAGAGATATGTCATAGAACTCAACTACCACATAGGCATAATGCCACAAAGATTTCAAAACTTGTATTTCAGAGGATCACAAAAATTTAGTATACTATAATGCCATAAAAGATTCAGATGCCACCTAAGAAGTCATAGGTTCAGACCTATCATGAATGCTTCTTGTGTTTTTCTATTGTAAACAATTCTCCCAATCTTTTGAGATTAGATGCTTCAACAAATTTATTGTCATATGATCTTTGATACTTCAGATCACATGTCACATATATACGGTACTCTTCCAAATTCTGTTCTGCTTCATTTTCTACCTTCATTTGCCCATAAAATATTTATCCTTTTGTAAAGATGATTATCATAAACTTGACCTTCAACCTTAAGCAAGAGCGAGTTATAATATATGGTTAAGAGGTTTCAAAATTCATTGGATATTCTTTCATCTTCTTCCATAAATCACAAAGAATATTGTATCGAATGTCATGTATAGTCACATGTAACTGTTTGGTGTCATCATCATCATGAGTGCTTGTTTCTATAACTTGGTCGAGAGATTAGCTTCAAAGAGATGTAGGATTTATTCTTTCAGTCTTGGTCCTAGATTCCTTTAGGATTCAACCTATAGAACTTTTGGAAATATGCTTTAGACCATAGTCTCAAATTAGGATATAGACTTTTGGATTGCAGACATAGAGCATAGAGGATACCTTACTTGTAAAAGGAACGAGAATCTATCAAGAGTATTTATTTGGCTTCCAATAACGTATTTCAATGATGGCTACTACAGAGAAGATGATATTCAAGTCTATTTGTTACAATTGCTAGAATTCATACATTAAGAATTACTTACACAGGTAAGAATTACTTACTTAGCTAGAATTACTTACACAGGTAAGAATGACATCTAGGAAGGGATATTACTACAGGGAAGAAGCAAGAGGTTCCTTAGCTTCTCATATGCAAACCAACCATAAAGATGTTCGTCCAGGACTTAAGAATAAGGTCAATAAAGGAACCTTATTTGGCACAGAACTGACACAGAGTCTCAAAAATCTTCTCTAGCTCCCTAAATCAATCATGGTATTGTGGATAGAATATAACCCTATCCTTTTCCCTTGCTTTGTCTTATAGTTCCTGGATCCTTCTTGAAGCTTATCAATGAGTCTTTTACCCTGTTCTTGACCTGCAACTTCTGAAAATTAAAAAAATTCTTTCGAATTCGGCTCCATGTCCCCTATTTTGGCCTTCATTTCTTTGACATCCTTGTATATTCACAGATATTCATAGATTAATACTTCCATTATTGATAAAATTCACATATTTATTCATTGGAGAAGTGAAACAAAACTATGCATTGCTTACCATATCTATGTAATTTTCCTGTAAGCATTGTTCTGATGGTGACCCTTTTCGGGTCGAAGTCTTTACAAAGCTGAATGCACTTGAAATGGAAATAGAAAATGTAGTTTTTCATGCCACGATGTGTCATGGTTATGTGGTAACATTTTCTATGGAAGCTTTATGTACTATGTGAGAGTTGTGTTATTCTATTGATGCACCAGAAAATATGTATAATATTATTTTGATCAAAGTGGGTGCACCTCAGTGTTTCTATTTTCATGTGTACTGTGTTTATAGCAAACTGAATTTTGCTGCTCCATTTCATTTCACGCGTTTCCAGACAAAATCAAACAGGTTCTTGAAAATTGTTGCATGATTGGTGTAAACCCCTCAGTTGAGATGTTGTTCTTATTTTTCATTCTGGGAAAATTAAAGAGTTTTCATTTATAAAGGGAGTATGTCCATAAGTACAGGTGTGAAGGTGCCAAATACAATTTTCATGTTGGGAAATGTCTCACCTAAAGAAACAATGATGACGACAATACCCTTACCATTCAAATCACATGTATTTTTTGGAAACATTGATGGAGATTGAGAATGCGGATCTTTCCATTGAGTTATCTGATATTCATTCATGTTAATTGTTCAAATTCCCATATTTGTTTGTTGATTGGATGTTCTATGTAATTAATCATTATGGTCTCTTCCATGTGGAAAGAAATCGATATAGAAGCCCTTTCTTTATTACTGGTGGAGTCAAATCCCCTCTCTAAATTCAGAAATATTATGGTTCATATGTATTTAACAGAGTAGCCAAAATCATGATTTCCCCAGGGATTTACTTTGCTCATTGATGCCAATCGCATTCCATACCTTCAGCGCATGTACTCTCTTTTTAAAAGGGTAAGTGCACTTGAGCTGCTTCAGCTGGCTCTCAATACATACATTAAAGCTAA
Organism: Pinus albicaulis; assembly: GCA_034641835.2. Classification (NCBI taxonomy): domain Eukaryota; kingdom Viridiplantae; phylum Streptophyta; class Pinopsida; order Pinales; family Pinaceae; genus Pinus; species Pinus albicaulis. The sequence goes on along the minus strand of CM076574.1, from coordinate 1,331,409,219 downwards.
TAGGCAAGGCATTGTATTGGATGAAATGAAAGACAAGTACATGGTGTCATCACTTCTAGACTTGAAAGCACGACTTGATACAATATGGGAAGAAAGTTTTTTGAAGAATGAGGCCTTTTCTAATACTATCAAGGATGGCTTTGAACATCTGATAAATCTATGGAAGGTTAGTTACTATATGTTTATGCTCATTTTCTTTCTGTTTATACATATTTAATTATATAGGTTAGTTACTATATATTTATGCTCATTTTATTTCTGTTTATACAGATTTTTTATTGAATTTGTGCTCTTGATTATCAAATTAAGTGAGACAGAAATTTTGAAAGGATTAATGAAAAAACAACTAAAGGTAAGTAATGAAATAATGTTTTTAGGCAGACAATTGCATTCATAATATTAGATATGTTGTTTTTGCATTTATCTGAATTATGGCCTTTGTCTGCAGAACCGATCAACAAAACTTATTGCCAAATTTCTTGATGAGAAACTTCGATCTGGTAACAAAGGTACTTCAGAGGAGGAGTTGGAGAATAAACTGGATAGATTTCTCATTTTTTTCAGGTTTATTCAAGTAAGGGACCAACTGATATTCATTTATAAAATTCTTATATACTAATTAACCCCAACAAATGAGATGTACTAATAGCTTAACATTGCCTCATGTATGCACTATGGTAGAATTTAAAGTGGTATGAGACCCAAATGTACATCTTCAACCATTATGATGCTAGGTAAAAATCCACAGTCCCCACTTTCTGTGTATGAAAAATTGCACCTCCTATTCATTGCCCAATTAACCTCAAGACCTGGGCAATTTCATGATACTTTAGCTGTTGGACTGGCAATTTAAATAGATAGGGCAGAAGATTTAATATCTCCTCTCCTATGGTTATGGAACCATGTACAAAAACCAACTTCAACTCTAAGGTTTTTAAACCAAATGACCTCACGGCCACACTATCTCATTCTCAAATGTCAAACATAAGTAATTGACACCAATTGAATTCAACCTCAAACACCATATCAGCTATAACACATTCATGCTTATGCATAACACCAAGGGTTAAATTTAATTAAATCACATGACATGTGATTTTGGTCCCACAACTTATCAAACCATCATAACGCACTTTAATAAAACCCCACCTTTAATTTCGGGCCCACAGAAGTTTCCACGTACATTCACACTTCTGTGGAACTTCATCAATAGTTTTATGCATATCCACCTTTATTAAATCTTGACTGGGACTTAATACAAAAACCCAACGAACATATGCTCATACGATAATTCACCAATATAACCTTTGAACTTGGGTTAAGAACTAACCACCAGCATATTACAAAATTTGGCCCATACAACATATAACTATATTTGGGCCCCAGCACTAACATACCTTTCTCATCTACGATTGTAGTCCTATCGCACTCCCACCAATGAATCCAACAGAAGTCACGTGATAACCTCACTCGCCCTTTAACTTCTCAGTGTCATGTGATGAAATAGGTCCCAGTCTTTAACTTTCCCTCTACATCCAACGATGGATGCATCCTCACTTCAACCATCACTGATCCAATGACCAATATGGATATCGCATTTTTTTTTGTCTCCGAAACTTAACGTTCAGAAAAAACGCGAAACTCGCGGTATTAGAATACCGCCACTTTGTGACGTGTCAAATGCCGACGCACATCGCATTTTATTTTTAGCAGTCTCACTTACCATTTTAAAAAATGCGAACCCACTGGTTTTCTCCACAGAAACCTCCTTGGCGTTTAATTAACTCAGGTTCCCAATAGAACTATGGTTCCATTTCTTTCACTCCTCTTCGGTGACTTCAACAATGAAATTGGCTTTCGGGATATAATCCCTTGTCAACCAAGTTTAAGACAACAACTCTGCTTAAGGTTCTGTCGAACTTCCTTCACTACTTTATTTCATTCTCTTGCCTTTCCCCACGCTAATGCTATGACATATAACTTCTTGGCTCTACGTTTTGTAGAGTGTGGTTACGTAGCCCTTCCTTCAACATTCGACCAGAGTTAAGAGGACTATGTGCCTCCATTACAACAAAATCTCTATATGGAATTCAAAACATAAATTGATATTAAAATCAATTCTCCCTTCGCATGTGGAGCCTTATTTAATGTAATTTTATCACATATCTATTCATAACTGGATACGAAACTCAGAGACCTGTACATAGTCTCACATACAATTTCCCATATAATTAAACCTCTCCACAAAAAGTTCAAACAAATTCCTCATTATGCTTACAAGCTCGACTCTTCATACATTCAGTCCTAAAGCATGGCCCTTGACATTGATTCTTCCACTGAACCAGAGCATGTTCTAGCCCTATCACAGTGTCTTAATTTCATACACAATACCCAAGGACGCAAGGCATTCTTCACATGGAATAAATAAACAATACACATACATTTGTGAACAATTTCCTTCATTCATATATTTACAGCCCCTTTAGTGCCTTCGTCATTCCCCTTGAGTGGAGACATAGCTCCCCATTCTTTTGTCTTTCTCTTCTGCAACCTTTAATGTATTTTTTCTTAATTATTGTTCATTGTACAATTCTATAATATATTACATCGATTGGATTTTGGCCATTCAAATACAATGTAAATATACACAATACTGATTTGGGAATCAAATCTGGGGTATTTCATTCCAGGCTGGTCAATTGCTTGAAGTTTCTGAGACTAATTAAGAGCTCTCAAGACAATTACTTACCTGCACCCTTGTCCCACAAATAATTCAATGTATGAAAACCTTGATATGCCATCCATCTTCCTGAAAAGGAATTATCCAAAACTGCCTTCTTTCCATTGAGAAAGTCCAAATTGATTGTGCAGCTAAATCCCATCCAAGGCAAGAAGCCACATAGTCCAAATGCATTTGTTTGGTTACTAACTATTACCAAGCTTTCCATTTTATCTTGAGAGCACATGAACATGAGATCTTAAATGGTTTTACTAGACCAGTTTTGTCAGTGAGACCAAATGGTTTAGGATCGCTATTAACCTGTATATAATTTTGGAGGCGGTGCAGAAAAATATCTTTCAGGATGCATTAAAGGTGGAGGTGCATTAGACAATGTTTTCATTTGCCTTGGTGTTTTGATTTTTAGTTTTTTCTCTAGTGCCATCCATTTTTTAAGTCCTAAGTTGTTCACATTTTCTTCTGTCACAATTCTTTGTCTATGTTAGATACTATCATTCTTTGTTGATATTAGTTATTTCTACTAATGTACTAATGTTTATACCCTAAATTTTTTTGCATGTGTTATTGCCTCGTCATTCATTGCCCATGCTTTACAGTTCCTTTAATTGTAGTAGTCTCAACTAGTCAATATTTCACTAAGTTGAGGAGATGTAATTAATGTCACGAAAGTTGAGTGTTTTTTCAGATGTTCATTGTTTACCATGAAATGTAGCTTGCACTGCTACTGCTAGTTGTGGATGAAATGAAATGTGGACAACAATTGCTACTGCTACTTAGGAATGAAATGGAATGAAAAGGGGACAAAAGTTAGGGAATATCAAATAAACACTGGTTTGTTTTGAATTAGATTATAGGGATTATGCAAAGATTGCTTGTGATGGGTTAACTAGAATTTTATTACTTTTAAGATCTAGGACTTGGTTAGGTCCTGTAAGGCACTTTTGTAATGATCTTTCCTAGTGAGTTGGTATAAGAGATTGCTCTTTTCCCAGGCTTAGATGCAGTTATTGATTGCAATGTTTCCAGATTCATCAGCATAGAGTAAGTTCTGGAAAATGGTAAATGACATGAGAATAACTCAAGAGCCAACCCATTGTCAAATCATTAGCATAACTGGGTTCCATTGTATTGCATAAATTTTGCACAATACTCGGCAGGGGCTCTTAATTTGGCCAAGCATAATTGATCTTAATTAGCTCTATGATTATTCTTACATAGAACATCCTATCAATAAAATTTAATGTTTTTCTAATGAATAGTGGACATTCAAGTTTTATTTCCATTTGAAATACATATGGGAGACATGGTGATATTGATGCATGATTTAAAACTTTCTTCACTTGTTTTTCATTCGACAGGATTTGGAAACTGTCGTTCCGGGTCTTGAGCCAGCGGGAATTGATCTTCTCTCGGTAAGGACAGAAATTATCTTTCCTTCTTTGGAATATGATCAAAGGATTCCAGGTTACAATTATTCTTAATGCTGACAACTTTGCTATTTGTTTCTTTGTTTTTCTGCCACCATGTTCCCTCCCAGAAAATGCTGTGCCTGGATCCCAGTAGACGGATCACTACTCGTAGTGCTCTGGAGCACGAGTATTTCAAAGATCTAGGTTTTGTACCCTGACCTGTATATTAGCTTTTGGGATAAGAATATTATTGGATTGTTGTAGTGTAGCTTGCATCTTCTCACGAGTGGGTTGCTCTTTGGAGACTGGTAAACTAGATGGAAACCTGTATAAGTAACATGATTAAGTATACCATGTTTTTTTTTTTTTTTTGTATTTTTCCACATTTGTTAAGGATTTTCACCTTTGGTGTAGATGGATTGTGGTGGTTCTAGTGATTCAAGACTATTGAACAAAAATTTATTTGGAAAGTAATTTGTTTATGATTGTCAAATATGACTGATCATTTGAAATTCTTTTCCATCTGTTGTTACTGACGGGGTATTTTATAATATTGTGCAATCTGGTTTTCTATGCTTTATAACGCGAGTATTTACTTGTTATGGTGATGTGTAGAGGATATGATATTCAAGAGTTTTTTATGCCGGTTTTGATGAAAACATCTCAATAGTGATGAAACCCTTGCTTTGAATCAGGCAATGTTCTAATGGTGATGAAACTCTTGCTTTGAATCATGTAATGTTCCGATGGTGAAAGAGAATGCTTATTTTGGATTCCAACCACGAAAATTTTCTTAAAATTCTAGCCCATAGAAAAAGGTGAAGTGTTGTTTATAAATGTCTATTGTTGTGCAAGAAGTCTTGTTAAAACATGCAATATGATATATCCACGTGATTTCATTTTTGAAGCACGTTTTTTGATTGGGAGGCATAGTTTTTTTCCAGTTATATTTCAAAATTTAAACTTTCTTGTTCGTGACGATTGTTCAAAGGATTTTAGTGACATTGTATTCGCTAATTGTTTATGGATAGTTGGTGAATGGTTCATTTTGTATGTACAATATTATTGTAGGTACGAGGACCTTGGTCCCTAGGAATTAAGGGCCCCACTATTTTTGATAGATCTTCCTTGTTGCATGAATGCTAGGGTTCCTTGTTGAGAAAAATTAAGGCTATATTCTATGATATTGATGTCTTTTCTTCAATAGATTTGACAAACCATATGTATGCATTGATGATGAAGTAACTCTGATTATCTTGATCTACATGGATAGCTCATTGTTGGTGTTGTTTGCTCATGGGTATCACTACATTATTGAGCTCTTTGGATTGATGATGGGGATGATCCTGGCTAATTGCTTCATGTGATCCTGTTCTTCTTCGGAAGAGGTTGGCTAAGTAGGTGATCATTGTTTTGCCAACACGGATGGTGCATTTTCTTATTTGTGTAAGAAATCCTCCATGAATTTAGGTTCTTACATTGTTTCATTGGTGATTGGCATGTTTTCTTGCTAAATTTGTTTTGGTTATGAGAAAGTTGTGGGTAGTTTCAAGACCCTCTTAGTTGCTTCTTTGATTTTAGGTGCATGTTCCCTACACTCCTTCCTTTCCTGGTCACGTACTACAACTGGTCAAGCACGAACACCTCTTGGGCAGTGTATCGAGAACTGGTGGTCACGTACTATGGAGCATGTATAACTGTCACAGTCAACCATCTACGGGCATATGGGGTCCCTGAAGAGTTGCTCCTTTGAGTTTAGATGCATGTTCCCTGAAGTGATTGGATTTCACTAAAGGATTATATGGGCTAGAGCATTTTTAATTATTTAATCTTTGCCCCTTTCATTAAAATTTCCTTTGTTGATAGATCCCTCATAGTCAATGATAGTTTGTGATTGAATGGCAGCGAAAGGTTGAATTGAGAAACTATCCTCTCTTTTGAATAAGATTTAAGCCTTATTTCCTAACTGTGTATGTGCTATTGACATTCTCCGAAGAATTACTCTTATGAATTGTGAACTCTGTGTATAATTGGAAGAAGAACAATTGTTGTGTTAAATCTCTATTGGCCCTCTCTGTCTGTGGTTGAATGCAAGTCTATGTGATTAATGTGAATGTGTAAACTTGGTATATAACCCTTGTAAGAGATTGAGAGTGAGTTGTAGTGGTTTTCAGTCCAAGTGAGGATATTAAACCTTTGTATAAGGCGTTGAGTTCTGTGTGTTCGAACAAACTTAATAGGAGTGAAACCCTATTATGCTTTGGTTTCCCAAAGAGATTTGAAACCTTGTCGAAGATGGAAAACCCTGCCCGTTGAAGAATTTAACGTGTTTTATTGTGAGTTGAACCATATCATTGAGGCTTGACCCCAGAGTTAATGGGGCGGAGGTTATACAAATAAATGTGCTAACCCTAGTAGAAGTCCGGTCGAGTACTATTCAAAACTCGGGTGTGGTTTTGCGAAACTAAAACAGCCCTCATCGCGCAGCTTTTGGCCGGATATGAAACCATTCAAAAAAAACATGATCCTATTACATGATGCCACGTCACTGGGGTAATACCACCCTCATCACATTTTTTTGAAGTGTTAAAGTCAGGCGAGCAAAAAAATGCGATATTGTTGTGTGTCGTCCGATTTGGAGGCCAAGAGATCTGACAAATATCGCATGTTCAATTTCACAGAGGTTAACTTAAGGTATGAACCATTGACTCATGTTGAAAACAGCTCATTTACAAGTTTCGATGTGTGGGGACCGTAAATACAATGCATTATAAAAACGCTGTGTTAATGTTATAACCTATGGTTGAATGTTATAAGCGTTGGTGCATATGTTAAAGTCGCCGAACCATTGGTTTAATGATACGTGATAAGGTCGGAATACGAAGCAGTTGTTATGTTATGATTCAAACATTAGAGAGAGGGGGTTAAGTAGTGAGTCAGCTAATACAGTTGATGAAACAAAATAAAGGAAGGGGTTCACCTATGATATAAGTGCGTGGTTAAGTTGTGAGCCTCGAGATATTTGCCTTTTTATACAGTATATAAGGGGAGGATTTCTATTATAATTCGAGTGCTTTATAAAAAGGGCCAACCTTATAACATAAGATCTATATATATATATATATATATATATATATATATATATATATATATATATATATATATATATACGTATATATATATATATATATATATATATATATATATATATATATATATATATATATATATATATATATATATATATATATGTTTTATGCACGCTAGAATAATAATTTTCATTTTTTTTTTAAATTTAACCTGCCGTCAGTATACCGATGCTTTTTTATGGGCCGGTCTTGTGACACTCAATTTTAAAAAAAATGTAATTGTTTGTCGGTATTGCAACACTTCTTCCTGGCATCGGTCTTGCGACACTCTTGCAAAACGTCGATATTGCGACACTATTGCAAAGCATTGGTCTTGCGACACTCTTGCAAAGTGTTGGAATTGTGACACCTTAGAAAAGCGTCGGTCTTGTGACACTTTTGCAAAGCGTCGGAAGAGCTACATTCAAAACGTTGGACCCCATATCGTCGGAATTGCGACAGTTTACAAATGTCAGAAGAGTGACTGTATGGAAAATGTCAAAAGAGCAACGGTTGTTTGGAAATGTTAGGAAAGGTGTCGGTATTGCGACACTTTGGCAAAGCGTCAGAATTGCGACGTAATGGCTAACCACGTTTTGTCTGGCCTTGAACTGTCGCTCTTGCGACGACTATGTGTCAGAATAGCGAAGAAGTGGCCATCAGAAATTAGGCCAAAATTTCTAGTGCATGACAGACAGGAAACCACACTTTCATAGCATGTTTAGTGTAAATATGGGTGTTTTCGCTACAAAAGTATCAGCGGTTTCGTAGCGAAAAGTGGAATTTGTCAGTGTATTTCTCTACGAAACTGTGGTTTCTTTGCTAAAATGACCATTTTGGTACTAAATTCTTGGGAATTGAAAACTGTCAAAAAATTATGAATGATGTGACATGAAGGGATTTTAATGTGAGTGGGTTTAGACCTTAGGGTAAGCTTAAATAAGAAAAATTTAAAATTTTGCTTGACTAAGTAATGAAAAATGAATCCTACAACCCTACCTTTGACACATGAACCTATATGACTTTTTCAAATGATGCTTCATTTTTTTGGTGATAACAGGGTAAATAAGGTGGTTTGGGATCTACCATTATAGGGCTTAGATCCACATTAGAGGGATGTAAGTTCTAGGAGATAAGAGATAAGACCTCAATATATGTAGTTTGATATCTGATCCAATAGTAAATGGTTGAAACCACTTTGAAGTTTCTAGAAAGACAAACTTTGAAATTTATTTTTATTTTTTACTCATTTCCCTCTATGATCACACTTTTTGGGAAAGAAACTTGTGTTGGCAAGTGTAGTCTCTATGTGTGCAACCTGCATCAGCGTAGTTTTTCCTGAAGGTAAGCGTGATGATCCAAAAAAATAGGGGTTTTAGCTAATGTAATATATCTTGGAACTTTTGGAAAGGGGATGCTTTTGTATTTATAGGGGGTTATTGAAACGTGTGAATGGATGATGATTGATTTAGGTTTAAGGTCATCTGATTCAATGTGAAAAAATGACATATAACATCGACGTTTTTTTTTACGTCCTTTTAAACCTTATGGGATCCATTGAGCGAGATGAGTTGTTAGTGGGGTCTTCTTCTCCTTTACTCTCATTAGTTTTTGTTGAAAATCATATTTTTATTTTGTCCTCATGTTATTGTCTCGACCAATTCCTCTTGTTCACCTTAATCTCCTTCCAAGGTAAACCCGCAGGGATGAGTTTTTTTGGTGGGGTTTGCCTGCGGCACCTGCACCTAATCAACTTCACACATGGGCCTACTTGTCACTGAGACCAGCCACATATTTTTGATTCCCAGTCAGCCCGTAAGTCTTCCTTAGTGCCTCACTCAATCCTTCTTGGGTTGAGGGACCGAGATGTTGTCATGTTCACGTCACCCGTGCCACATGTCACTATGTGAGTGGCCTATGTGCCACCCAGAAATGTCCCTCTTAGCCACCCAAAAAATTCCAAAAACATCTAACATGTGTCACGTTCTAGTTGGACCACACCACTATTGGCATCGTCATCTACCTATGTACATGGGCCAATCATATTGTGCCACCTATCCTTCTGTCAGAGAAGAGAGAGAAGGTGTCCCAAGCCTTGGTTTTGCACCATTTTCTTTTACAAAATTATAAGGGTCATGTTAGGGTCCTATAATAATAGGGTTCATAAATTTTGAATTGACTTTGATAGTCTTGTAAATATGTACATACCTTGCTTTCTGCAAGTTGTTTTCCCATATTTTGAAAATGAAAAATAAAAAAAAATGAAAAGAGGGTAAAATTCCTAAAAGAAAGATTAAAGGACTTAGAAAAAGATAGATCCCAAAAGAAAAAGTGAAAAATAAGACATGAAAGTGAGCAAGTCAAAATGCCACTACCATTTACTTTTACTGCAAGAATAATGATTATGTGTAGATTTCAATAAATGCAATAATCCATTATTAGTTAAACAATTTAATCTTAACCTTTCATTCTTTGAATTTCATGCTTTAGATAGAGAATAAAGATATGTGAAACATTTTAAACTTGACAAATAAATAAATAGTTAGAGAATAAATGAGGAGCTGAATAGTTTAATCTGAGCCCTCAGATGAAATAAGGTTAGAATTAGATAATTTTTATTTTTTAAAAGAAAATTGATTTAGGGTTGCAAGCTTAAATGCACCCATTCTAAACTTTCAGTTAAAGAGGCTTAGAGCATTTCTCTTACTTTTGTTGGGACTGGACCCAAGGCTTGATAACTAATTATCATCCCTTTTCCTAAGTAAAATACCCTTTTTTCTTAGTGAAAGTAAAAACCCTACATAATTAATTTCATCTTCATTCAAAAACACTCAAAAAACCCACGAAATACATTTATCCTAAGTTTAAGTGTGAAAAACAATAGTGGGACAAACTATGCTTATTTTTCTATCTTTACACTTTACTTAGTTTTAAATTTTGTATTTTAAATTCATTTCCTACATTAAACCTTTACTTTCATATTAATTTCTAACTTATATTATTTAACTCCCTATTCTATACCCTTCCCGTATATTACTAAATCCTTTATATTTAAATAACCCCAAAACCCTTCTATTTAAATTTTAAACCTATGTTAATATCCCACATGACGAAATAATGCTCGCCCTTTATTCCCATAGGTTTAAACATATCCAAATGCAAAATATTCCCTGCCCCTATGGTATTTAAACATTTGTCGAAAGGTTTAAATTACTATATATTAATACCCCTGCTAGCACTATTGGTTAAAAACATCCGATTAAATGTTTTAATTTAATATGACTTTACCCCTTCGCATATCAAATAATCCAAGGTTTTAAACATTATAAAGTTATATTTATAAAGTTAAAAATCTATCCCACTGAATATCAAAACCCCAGACCCACTCCAAATCCCGAGCATATTCTAGATTAAATCTCCACCATTTGCACGAGTCCTTCCCAATCCAACGATCAAAATCCAATATCACAAATAAAGTAGCTCAACCTTAACTATTTCATTTCTACGCAAAATAGGTTGTTTTTAACTTTCTGCCCTCATCTACGTGGCTTTTTTTTATTGGATCGTGTTCGACTCATTTGAAACCACTTACCACCTTAGACGAGCACGATAACCACTCATGGTTTCTACCCTTTGAAGCCAAAAAACTTCTTATTTTCCTGATATGACTGCCATTTATTACAGGCTATTTCAACCCTAATTTTCCTAATAAACCCAGAAAACGCACCATTTATCCCTTTTTTTGCACTCAACTGTATTGGCTATTCTGACTCAGAGAAACAAGCCTCTATATGATTTTTATGCCCAGAACTAGTGTAAAGACTATATTCACCATTGAATATTGTTAAAATCCCAGCATTACTTCCAGAAGATACCAAGAACATATCAAACACCTTAGAGCCATTTCCAAATACCCATACCTGCATAAAACATGTATTTTTCAAAGAAGTCGACCCTATTATCAGTTTGAATGAAAATTGATAAAGAAATAAATACAATGAGAGATTAAATTCGTCCAAGAAAGCCTATTAAAAAAAGGACCAAAAATAGGCAAACCCTTGGCAAAAATTTTACAAAAACCTGTCTTAGACTGTGCTCCTTTTTAAGGAAAATTTTGAGTTTATTTAGTTTTCCAAGACTATATAAAACTCTAATTAAATACCATAAATCCTCTAAAGGTAGCCTAAATCTCTGTGCTTGATTTCACATTATTTTTAGCCCAATTAACCATTGAAAAAGCCCAAGAAACCCTTGTTTCTTATTTTCTAACCACCGAGAGTCTGGAATACATATGAAAGTCAAAAATTGAAGGAAAAATCCGAGAAAAGAACCATATTCTTCCTATTTTAAATCCAAGAACCTCTGTCAAAATCCTAAAATACTTCTGTAAACCATTAAATCTTACAGAAGTAATCAGAAAGCCTAAAAACAAAGTTTTTGTAGTCCTCAAATCTTAAAAATACCTAAATTTACTCCAGCTGCATCTTCCAAGACTGCCATCATTGTGAACCCTCTACAACCTCCTGTTATAGACATTGAACACATTCCCTTAGCAAATGTTGACTATAAAATAACATATCTTGTTGTTGAATTCTATTTATTAGACCTCTACTATTGGAGCTATGAAAATTCCTTAGATCAGGTGGAAGAAGTTGAAATTTGGGAATCAAAATTTCCCAAATATGTTGTTCGAGTCACTCATTCATGCCCAGAACTGATTAGGTTGTGTCAAAACTATTATATACCTAAACAAAGAGAAATAGTGAATGCAAAAAAAAAATTATTGTTTACAATTACCGCTGAGTCCATAAATCAGATGTTACAACTCAAACATGATCCTCAAGCAGTTCCTTTGTCCATAGAAGCACTTACCAAGTTGTACATTGGCCTTGATTTTCCCAAAAAATTCCAGATCTTTCAAATTTTTATGCCTTTACATGTGGAAATTCCTCGAATCAATCCTCCATATTCTACTTCAATATTTCTAGAGGGGTATAGGCATGTCATTTCCATGCTATCGTTCATCCTAAGATACTTTACAGATGAGCATACTGATGAGTCCATCTTAGGGTTCCTATCTACTTTTACACTAGGACAACCTCTTGTTGTAATTTTCAATTATGTTGAGTACATTTCTGGCAATATCCATGATCAACTGATCAAGTTACCAACTGAAGGAGTGTTTAGATACACATCTTTTCTCTTCCATATGTTTTTATATTTTCAAGCAGATGTTGTGTAGCCAGCTCCAAAAAGAGAAGAAAAGAGATATAAACACCTTAGAAATGAGCCACTTCGAGGGGGCAACCTCCAATACATTACATAAATGAACAATTCTTGGATGATCCAATTTACAAAAACTCCTTTCTATATATAGGAGTCCATGGGGCCATAATGTAATCCTAGTGGGCCACAATGTAATCCTAGCCGACCTAACAATAATAATTTAAGGGCACAATGATAATAAAATGGGGGTTACAAGGGTACAATAATAACAATAAGGGGGTTACACTAACAACAATAAGGGACTATACTAGTAATATAGGGACCTAACATACCCCTCTCCTTCAAAAAAGTGTTGTCCTCAACACTTGAGTAGCTCTGGGTGCTTCTGTATAAAATTCTCATCCTCCCATGTAGAATCTTCAGTGGGTAAGTTCTTCCACTTGATGAGATACTCTGAAATTGATCGATTCCGTAGCTGTCGAGTTCTTGTTTCCATGACCGCTTCAGGTTCCAATATGATTTTCCTTCCTCATCAAGTTCTGGCAATATTGTTTGAACTGGAAGATTTTCACCTATAACCTTCTTTAAGCATGAAACATGGAAAACTGGATGTACTCGCGAAGAAGCGGGAAGCTCCAATTTGTATGCCATAGTACCAATCTTTTGCAACACCTTGTAAGGACCATAGTACTTTGGTGATAATTTATTATCCTTCTTAGCTTGCTTGAGGGACATTTTTTGTATGGTTGTAGCTGTAAAAATGCCCAATCTCCTACATCAAAACTTCTCTCGCTGCGATGTTGATCTACCTGTTGTTTCATTCGATTTTGTGCCAAATTCAGGTTATCCTTTAAGAGTTGGAGAACTTCTTGCTGATGCTCGATGTGATCTTCCACTGCTTGAACCTTCGAATTTTCCCTTAAAGATGATGTGATAGATGGTGGATGATATCCATAAAGTGCCATAAATGGGGTCATTTTTGCTGCAGTATGGAATGAAGTGTTATACCACCATTCAACAAGAGGTAACCACTTGACCCATTGTGTTTGTTTATCAGATATAAAACAATGAAGATATCCTTCCAAACATTTATTTACTATCTCAGTTTGACCATCAGATTGAGGATGATAAGATGAGCTATAAGCTAATTGAGTACCCAAACAAGAAAATAACTCCGTCCAAAAATTTCCAGTAAAAATGGGATCTCTCTCGCTCACAATAACCCTTGGGCTTCCATGTAGCTTTTGAATTCTGTCCATAAATGTAGTAGCAACTGTACTTGCTTTAAATGGATGAGATAATGCACAAAAGTGTGCATACTTGGTAAATCTATCAACTACCACCATGATGACACTCTTTCCTTCGGACTTAGGTAAACCTGTGATAAAATCCATTGAAATCTCCCCCCAACGTTGACTTGGAATGGATAAAGGTTGTAGAAGTCCTGGGGTCTTAATTGTTTCCACTTTATTCTGTTGGCAAACCAAACATTCCACCACAAACTTTTGAATATCAGATTTAAGGCCATCCCAAAAATATTCTTTCTTCACCCTGTGGCAAGTTTTTAAAAATCTTGAGTGTCCTCCTAAAGGAGAAGTGTGCAATTCCAGAAGAATCTTTTGTTTTAGTTGGGAATTCTTACAAAGATATAAGCGATCTTTGTACCATAAGGAATCATTTTTCCAACTAAATGTATCAGATGTACTAGGATCTTGCTGCGACTTTTGAATGAGTGTCCATACATCTTTGTCCTTCTTCCATTCATCTCTTGCTTCGGTTATCCAATCTGGTTGGATAATAGAAATGGCACAAAGCAATGCTTCCACATCTTCATTCTTTCTTGAGAGTGCATCTGCAACAACATTAAGCTTTCCTTTTTTGTAGATTATTTCAAAGTCATAACCCAAAATCTTTGTGACCCATTTTTGCTGCTCTTTTGACAATAGTCTTTGTTCCAAAAAGTGTTTAAGACTATCATGATCAGTTTTTACCTTGAAGTGTCTTACCATTAGGTAAGTTCGCCATTTCTTTAGTGCATGTAGTATTGCTAACATTTCCTTCTCATAAATAGGTTTCTGTAAATACTTTCCTTTGATTGGACGACTTTCCAAAGCAATGGGTCTTCCTTCCTGCATTAAAACTGCACCAATTCCATTTCCTGAGGCATCACATTCCACAATAAAGGTTTTTGTGAAGTCTGGCGTAGCTAAGACCGGTGCTAGGCACATTGCATCTTTAAGATGTTCAAAGGCCTTAGTTGCTTCAGGAGTCCATGAAAATGCATCTTTCTTCAATAATGTTGTTAGAGGTGCTGCTATTCTACCATAATTCTTAACAAACTTGCGATAATACCCTGTTAACCCGAGAAATCCTCGCAACTGCTTTATGGTTGTGGGGACTTTCCATTCCTTAATGGCTTTAATTTTGTTAGGGTCTGCTTTAACACCCTCGTGAGATACAATATGACCCAGATATTCCACCTCTTGTACTCCAAAGAAACATTTGGATGTTTTTGCATATAATTGTTTCTCCTGCAATAGTTTGAGCACCCTGTCAACATGTTCAACATGATTCTTCCAAGACCTGTTGTAGATTAGTAAATCATCAAAAAATACTAGCACAAATTTTCTAAGGAAGGGTTTGAAAATGGAATTCATCAACCCTTGAAATGTAGAAGGTGCATTGGTAAGGCCAAAAGGCATGACCAAAAATTCATAATGACCCTCATGAGTCCAAAATGTTGTTTTCGGAATATCTTTGATCTTCATTCTAATTTGATGATATCCTGAATGAAGATCCAACTTGGTAAAATAAATTTCTCCATGTAATTCATCCAATAATTCATCAATCACGGGAATGGGAAATTTGTCTTTAATGGTGAGCTTATTGAGCTCCCTATAATCCGGACACATTCGCCATGATCCATCCTTCTTGTGTACCAATACTACAGGAGCAGAGAAAAAACTTTGACTAGGTTGAATTATACCCGCCTCTAACATTTATGCAATCATACGTTCAATTTCGCTCTTTTGGAAGTAAGGATATATATAAGGCCTGATGTTTGGAGGAACACTTCCTGGAATCAAATTAATAGCATGATCATGATCATGAATAGGTGGGAGTCCTTTGGGAGTTTCAAACACCTTGGAATGATTGTCCAAGACTTGTTGGAGATCTGCAGAAATAGATGATTTTGATTTTGGAACTTCTAGTGAGCATAATTGTGCAATTACGCCTCATTGTTCTTTTTTTAGAAGCTTTTTCATGACATTAGAGCTTATTATCATTCCCGGCTTCCCTTAAATACCCCGTAATTCGACTTCCTTTCCTTCTAAGAAAAATTTCAAGAAAAGTTCTTGAAAATTAAAAGCTACCGTCCCCAAAGATTGTAACCATTGTACTCCTAGTACAACATCAGCACCTCCCATAGGAATGGCAAGCATTGGACTAGTCAATACATATTCCCCCATGGTTAGCTTGATATTATGTCATTTTCCAGAGCAATTTATAGTTCCTCCATTTGCAACCATCGCTTGACATTCTGGTGCTAGGTATAGGAAACAATTTAATTCCTTGGCTACCTTATAATGAATAAAATTATGGGTGCTACCTGAATCAATAAAAAATATTACCCTTTTCTTCTTAATATGTCCTTCTATCTTGAGAGTTTGAGGAGTGGTAATTCCTGCCAGTGCATTACATGATATGGTCGGATTCATTTCTTCCTATTCTAGGGCTGGTTCCTGGTGTATATCCTCTTCTTGTTCATTTTCTTCTTCTTCTTCACAATATATGTAAAATAATTTCTTCTCAGCACACTTATGACCTTTAGTGTATTTGCTATCACAACTGTAGCAAATCCCTTTTGCTCTTTTTTCTTCCAATTGTCATGGTGTCAACCTTGTAGGTTGTGGAAATCTAGGCATAGCAACACTTCCTTCTTTATAGAATTGAGTGGTAGGCTTCCTTGTCGCCATAATTTTACATTCAAATTTTCTTGCCAGCCTGAATGCCTTATCCAATGAATCAGGTTTCAAAACACAAACTTCATGTTGGATGTTATCCTTTAAAGTGCCTATGAAGAGATCAATCCTGTGTTCCTCTGGAATATCAGTTACCCTTATATTCAATTTTTGGAAGTCCTCAATGTGCTGCCCCACTAAGCCCTTTTGTTTGAGATTTATAAATTGGCTAAATAAGGTGTTTCTCTTTGTATCCTCATAATGTGCTATCATTTCCTCAGTAAAAATTGACCAAGTGACAATTTTTTTACGGGAGCAAAGCCATCGATACCATACAAATGTATTTTTTTCTAAATGTAAAGTTGCAATGCGTACCTTTGGTGTGTTTTGCACATTATGGAGATCAAAATATTGCTCCATCTGTAGTATCCATGTTATAGGATCCTTTCCATCAAACTTCCTCATATCCATTTTTGGAATATGGTGGTTCTTCCCTCCAACATTAGAGTTTATGAAATCATGATTAACATTTATTTTGTTTTCATCATGAGTTTCCTCTACTATCTTTTCACCATTAGGAAACATTTCTTGTATCAACTTTGTCAAACCTTCTATGTCTGCTTTTAGATCATTCTTCATGTTTTCCATGTTGTCTTTCATGTCATCCATCTTAGCTTCCATGCCCACTTCCATGCCATCCCATCTTAGCTTCCATGCCATCCATCTTAGCTTCCATGCCTTTCTTCAAACTGTCCATCTTCTCTTCCTTGCCTTTCTTCAAAACTTCCATTTCATTTTTTGCTGCTCTTTGCGAGAGTGAAATTTGTTGCACTTGCTCTTGTAATTTTGATAGATCATGTTGCAATTCTTCATCTTCATGAGTCATGGTAGAGCCTTCTGAAGGCTTGATGGGTGTTGAATTCTTTTTAGGGGCCATTTTAGAATCAAATATTGATATCTATTCTACAAGATGCCCTTGGAATCAATTCAACTTGATTCTTCAAACAAGACTTATGCAATTCGGAAAAAAATACACACCTTTTACTTGCTTTGAGGAGCTCGATATTGAAATTGAATTATATTTGTAATTTAAAATCTTCGATATCTGAAATTCATCCTTGTAGTATCCCTCTGAAGCTTCTTTCAAATGCCATAGGTCTGACCTAATTTGGATTCTCCAAGACAAAGTTGTGTCCAATCTCCCACAATGACCTAATTCTGGACTGGTTCAGTAGAGCGAACTTGTACGACTTGCCACGTGTCATTGTTTTGTCCATTGTCTCTGAAATTGATAGCAAAGAAACTAAATTTTGTTTGATTGCGACCAATTTTTACGGCACTCCAATCCGATCCCCATAGAGAGAGTTATTGCACTTTTCCCACGATCACCTCTTTGAGATGAAATTCAGGAGCCTGAAAAAGCACTACCTTCCACAGATCCTATTTCTAAAAATATTGCAAACCAAGCTCTGAATTTTTTTGAAGAATTTCGTCATGATTTTAGCTTCGCACCATATGAATTTAAGATTATGAACCTTTGTATAAAAAAATTTATAGCGAAAATTCCACGATGACCTGTTTAGGAGCTTGAAAAAATACCTAACTTCCACAGATGATATATCCCAAAATATTGCGAACCAAGCTCTGAAATTTTTAGGCAATCTTCCTTAGGATTTCGGCTTCGTTCCCTAAAAATTTCAGCTTCTGAAACGTCGTATAAAAAATTTTATAGCAAAACTTCCACGATGACCTGTTTGGAGCAACGAAACCCTAGAATCCAAAGCTCTGATACCAAATGTTGTGTAACCAGCTCCAAAAAGAGAAGAAAAGAGATATAAACACCTTAGAAATGAGCCGCTTCGAGGGGGCAACCTCCAATACATTACATAAATGAACAATTCTTGGATGATCCAATTTACCAAACCTCCTTTCTATATATAGGAGTCCATGGGGCCATAATGTACTCCTAGTGGGCCACAATGTAATCCTAGCCAACCTAACAATAATAATTTAAGGGCACAATAATAATAAAATTGGGGTTACAAGGGTACAATAATAACAATAAGGGGGTTACACTAACAACAATAAGGGACTATACTAGTAATATAGGGACCTAACAGCAGATAAGTTCCCTATAACTCTACAGAAGCTTGATATAGAAGAAAAAGCACTTTCAATAATATTCTGGACTTCGTTGATTAGAAAAGAGTCCTCATAATTCATTTTGCATAGTTTACTAATAATTTTGTCCATCCATTGATCAATATGTTAACCAACACTGAGCAACCAAGGATCAATGATGAAATGAAGAAAATCCTATAGCTATCTGAACAAAAAAGGACTGGAGATTGGTATTTGTATGAGAAACACACAGAAATCAGATTTTTAGGCTCTAATCTTCTACCCTACAAACTACCCAAATTTGTACGAATAAGGGTTTTTGTCTTGGAATATATGAGGCAAATCTTAAATTCTGATTCAATCAACTTCCTAGCAGCAAAGAAGAAAATACATTTTAAGTTGAAAAATCAAGTGGGAACATTCATTTGTAATCATAGAGACGCAGAGATTGAAGCAGCCAAACAGTTATTAGAGTACAAATTTGAAGAGAGTTTCTCCTGGAATTATGATCCACAAGGAATATTGAGTAAAATGAAGGTTAAGTGTAAACTAACACCCTACATTCATGAGAAAAAAACCAGAGATTGAGAAGTATGTCAATCAGACTGAGTGGACAGAAATCACTTTAATAGATGCAGTAAAGCAAGGTGATATTAGTAACACTTTAAAAACCGCAGATTAAACAGAAAAGGCCACCAAAAGAGTCAGAGAATAAGGTTCTTACATTGCATAGACCACTACTGAGAATAAGTTCAGATTAAGATATAATAAAAAGCGAAAGATAGACTCAGTTGACAAAGAGAAAATTACTACTGAGGTTGAAGACACTGATGTCCCAATAACAAATAAAGATGCTGCTACAGTCATCAGAAATGAGCAAGTTATAGATAATTTGAATAAAGAACAAATGGATAATTCAAATGCACAATTGATAGAGAAACATCAAAACATGGAAGCATCATCTTCATAGACAACAGAGGAAAAGGATCTTGATATAAGAGAAAAATACAAGCAAATCAAGACAAAGAATGAAGAAATAAAAAATGAGATTTACTCTCAATATTTGAAGCAAACACCAAGTGTACACAACAGACTTTTATCTGCCTTTGATTACTCAAATAAAAATTTGATCATGTCAGTGTTATAGCCTATAGTGAAGACTCCAAAGACTATTGCAGGCTATAAAATGGTTGATCTAGAAGTACAAACAGAGAAAATTCATGCACTTGATAAAATAGAATTTCATAGACATAGTTAAGAGATGTTGTATTCTACTATTACAACCAAAGCTATGAGTGTTCAAAAAATTCAGAACACAACAATAAACATGAAAGATTAGATGAAGGTTGAAAAATCCTCATTATATGCTAAATACCTAAGGATTAAGTCTTTAAAAGAGTTGGTTCTCCAGGTAGGAAATGATCCTACAAATTTTAAAGCAGCAGAAAAAATAGTAAACAAAAAGAATGAAGACATTGCAGCATTGAGGAAACAACTCAAAATGCCATCAACTAAACATCGTCAAGCTAAAGAAATAATACAAGAACAGACTCAGAAGGATGACATGAAGAACTTAATCTTTCAACTAACAGGAGAAATCAAAGAAATGGAAATTTAGATGGACAAGCTTGTCCATGAAAAGGAAACTACAAAAGAACAAGAAGTCCCTTCAGTAATTCCCATGGTCGCTAATGTTTTGCCTTCAACTCTAGCATAAGAGTTGGCACCCAAAGAACCACTGGCTACTGCAGTGCCAGTGACATCATCTACAACTTCAGCTACAAAGTCATCTACTACAGCCGCTCAATCTTCAGATGAGGCTAGTAAAGTAGTAATATCCAAGGAGGAAATATCATTACAAACAAATGAGATTAACAGATTCAAGAAGACGATTTATAACCTTGAGGATACAAAGAAGTTAGCTCAATTAACTGTTAAAACTCATGAGCAAAGAGATAATAGGTTAAATAAAGAACTGAAGAAAATTAAAAAGGATTTGACTTTAAAGGAACCAATATCATATGTGGAAAATCAATTATGGAACAAAATCATTGAAGCCATCAATGATGTGTAGCCCTCAATTCAGGTAATATTTGAACAAAGAGATTTACTAAAAGCAGCTCTAGCAGAGATTCAAAAAACCAAAGGTGAGCTAGGTAATAAACTTGAGCAAGCCATAGAATTGATCAAGTTTCTCAACAATAAAAAGAGGCAGGAGTTGGAATAAATAAATATCACTGATAGGACAGAGAAAATCCTTGAAGTAAGGAAAGTCATCTCAAATAAGAATTTAATGAAACAACTTGAAGAGAAATGTGAGAATATGAACATAGCCATAATCAAGTTTATGGTTAAATTTGAAAATTTGAGGCAAAGAATTTTGCCTAATATTTTGGTCATTAATGACAAACTGATGCCATAGGAGGATTACAATAAGATCATAGAATATGCAAAAGAGCGGGTTGAAAAGACAAGTGGACAAGGCATTCCAACAGGGAAGGTCTTACTCAAAAGTTTGGAAGATTTATTTTACTTGTAGCATGAGATAAGAAATTTGTTTGTCATAAAACCAACTTTTGCCAGATATACTGAGGCAAATGAGAATTTCAGGAGGCTGAAAAAGATTCAAATTCCAAATGAGGAAGCTTGGCAATCACTTACATATTTACTGTGACAGTAAAAAGTAGATAAGATGAAGAAAATATCTTGCTGATTTTTCAGAGTATCATAGATTAAAGAGTATCAGATTAAAGGGAATCAGAGTGAAAGAGTATAAGATAAAGAGATCAGATTTCAAAATAGAATTGAAATATCTTGGCCAGCAAAGAGGACACAAAGGCAGCCAGCTGCACCTAATCCACAATTAATTTCTATTTTATTTGGATAGATAGGACAACTTGCTGATTTGTTAACCAACTGTCTCTATTTTTTTGTAAAGATATTTCTATTTTCCTTATATAATTCCTAGAAGAATTTTAGGATATTTTGTAAACAATATTGTATAAATACCTCATCTTTTGAAGTATTATTGTGGAATAAATTGTTGAATATTTCTAATTTTTGTTGGACTTGAAGTCTTTTTTGTTTCAAAATTTGAGTAGCAAACTAGATTGAATCAATTAGCATCATATTTCAAGATTAATGTGATGAGCTATTGAAGTGAAGTATTTTATACTTGTCGTTGTTTATCTTCTTTGTTTCATGCATCCGTTATGTGTTCTAAATTTGAATGATTAAATAGGAGTATTACTTCAGGATTTGTTAAAAGCACCATGTCTTTACTGTTTATTGGACACCTAATCCTCTATGGGTAGGTGTGAAAGGAGAATAGTCATAAATGAGTCCAAGTGACCTTGGAATGCGGAATCCAAGAGTCACATTAATGTAATATAAATGTACATCCATGAGTAATAGAAATACAACTAATGCTTATCTTCCTTTGTGTGTATTTACTTTCTCACCCACCATGTATGTGTTTAACATGGTATCAGAGCCAGAGATATATTGCATGTTCATGTGAATGAGTCACTTGTTTTTGCAATTTTTATCTGCTGTCACGCCCTGGCATTTTCATATTTTTCTAGCCCCTATTTTAGCAATTTTTTGCTAGTGACTCCTATTTTCCTCTGTGCACATAATAACTGTCCCTTGGGATTCCTTTCCTCTCTGGGACTACAGTTGAGCATTTATCTGCACATATTTGCTGCCCCTTTGCACCGAGACTGCATTACGCTCCTCCTCATAGTAACGAAATATCGATGCCTTCCTGTTCGACTTCATGAAATTCACGGTCCGTTGAGCAGCGATGTCTCACTCAGCTCACCTCTAGCAAGAGAATTCTGTAAGGCATCACACCATAAAGCATCAAGGAGCGAATAGCCCAGCATTGCGCTGCTTCTCCCTACACCTACATTTTTTGAACTCTCTGTGTATAAACATTGACAGAATCGCCCAACATTGAAAATTCTTCCTTTCTCACATTCTATGTTGGACTTGAATTTTGGAGTGGTGAGCTAGTGTGTTAAAGCCAGAGTGGTGAGCTGGTGCATTGAGCTAGAGCTAGTGTCGTTGGAGTTACTTGCGTGGAGACCGAGCAGTGACGACCCCCACTCTTCAACCTTCTGCACACTATTAAACACGGCCACACATTGGAAGCATGGAAAGCCTTGGCACTGTTGTGACTGGTATGTTTGTATTGACTCCTCTGGTTTTAAACGCCTCCACTTCTATATCATTTCAGTAATCTGCTCCACGGTTATTACTGCCATACCACATTGTGATATAACATGGTATACCTGAAACCACTGTTCATGGCTCCATGATCCCTCCACATTCCGCACCTGACTTGCAAAAAACCCCTGGTTACGACACATCTGTGGTGAAAAATCTCCTTCTGCACTCCTGGTCTACACTCTGACTCCTCTTATAATAAACATCGCATTCAATACATATTGCCTCTCCCACGGCCCTGACGGCTCACCTCCTCCCTCCCGCTGGTTAATTCGCTATTAACGTCTCTCGTCCACAGTCCCGTAATAGTCGACTCCCGTATTACATTCCCACACCACCTGGAGCATCGAAATTTGATTATGTAGCCTCTTAATGGCCTATGGAAAACATGTGTGTGTTGTAATGAGCAATCAAACCCTAGAGAGCTTCGACGCCAATTTCTCTGAGAGCTGTCCCAACTTTCGAATGAACGATTCGTCTTATAATTGTTGGGAGGCATTTAACCAATATGCAAAGAATCTTATGCGATGAAATATTGATGGGATTGTCAGAGTTTGAGCACCCACCGTCGGGATCGACTGTGTATCCCTAGAGAAGCAGGGTTATCTCTGGTGGTCAGATTTGGTGAGAAGCATATGATTTGTGGGCTCTTTTTGAATCTGTTGATTGAACGTTGGTGTACCCAGAGAATAAGTAGCCACGTCGAATGCATGTAGGTGTCTATCATTAAGGGTATGGGATGTGACTAGGGAAATGATTATGGTCATAGCATTCTGGGGGGTCAAGTAACCCATAATCAGTATACATTCATTGCTATGATTAGCAGCGTATTCGATGAAGATATATATTCCTTAAACCTTAAATTATATTCCATTGGTATGTGAGTTACATTGGTATGTGTGTTGGTCATTTTATATGGAATGTTGAATTATTATTGTTCGGTTATGATGGGTATGAGAACCTTCATGCTCCTTACATGGCATTGAACAATATATATATTTATGTTGTTTAAAATGTTAGAAAGTTTATATTTTGGAGAGTGTGAAGCATGTATGGTTAATATGAAATTTCATATGAAGTTTATATGTCTTGAGGGATAGGTTTCATTAGTTGAAAAAAAAAATGGCTCAAATTCATAATTTATTAGAGTGTTGAGAAATCTAATGGCGTCAACCACTCAAAGTACAGTTAAAATCAACAAGAACACCCTTTCTGATATTCAAACATGTTTACAAGATGCACATGACAAGATAGATTTTTTGCAGCTTGAGTCTCAGTTTCAGCAAGATGAATTATATTAGCTTAAGCCTCATAACACCCATCAACAATGAGAAAGTGGTCAAGTCAATAACATTGAGGTTGACTCCCATCATGTTCCTTGTACAAGAGCAAACTTACATGTAGATGCAGCAGCTAAGTGTACACTTCCCAAGCCCATCATTAGACCTTGGGAAGAGCTTGTCCATAACAAGCACAAAACAGGTCTTGGATATGACAAGGATGTTTCCTTTCATATTCCAGAACACTCCAAGCCCATCAAATTTCACAGTGCCAAATTCCTTTATGAAAGTTAACATTCAACTGTTCCAGATCCTGATCCTCTTCCACATCAACAACAACAGATTGTAAAATGCCAACACTGTGATCAAGTTGGCCATATTAAAGATCATTGTTTTGATCTTCACCCATGCAAGCATTGTGGTCGGCACACTCATTCTTCACACAGATGCTTCAAAAACAAGCCTCCTGCAAGAACAAAGATTTATCTTGGATGGATCGCTTCTTGGAAATGTGCATCAACAACCAAGAAGATGTTTAAGTCGTATGTTAGAAATTGTTCTAGAATATTGAACAAAATTGCAGTTGAGTTTTCGCCATCATCTCACCTTGTACTCGACAGGGGCGAAAATGGTGTTCATCTACAAGCTTCGAAGCCACATCAAGTGAGCCTGAGCCACATTCTCTCATTCCAGATTTAGAGTTGTAGCCGGAGACACAACAGTTCAAATGAGCCTAAGCCACAATATCTCATTCCAGATTCAGAGTTGTGGCCAGAGACATAGTAGTTAAAATGAGCCTGAGCCACAATCTCTCATTCCAAATTCAGAGTTGTAGCCAGAGACATAGCAGTTCAAGCGAGCCTGAGCCACAATTCGTCATTCCAAATTCAGCGTTGTAGCCAGAGACACGGATGCCCATGAGAATTATTTTGGTTGGTGGACAACCTTAAACCATCTATGTGAGGTTCATATTCTTCATTTTCAAATAATTCAGGACACTTCCTCTAGCAGAAGACTTCAGCTTCTTGCTAGCTTTGGTAGAGTTCTGAGAACTGTAATAAGAATTGCATTCCAGTGTTGGTAGTCATCCTTAAACCATCACTGGTTGTAGACCTCCCTTCTTCTAGGTTGAAGGTATCCCTCTTCAAATATGATGGAAACTTCCTCTAGTAGAAGCCCTCAACTTCTTGCTAGATTTGGAAGAGTTCCGGGAACTGCAATAAGCGTTGCGTTCCAGTGTTGGTGGTCATCCTTAAACCACCTCTTTATGCCAACATCTTAGAGAGCTGATTCAACCTAAGTGCTGCCATGCATACTTTGCAGATTTGTATTACAACTCTCTTCTTGGACTCACACATACCCCTTTGGATTAAGGGGGGGAATTTTGGACACCTAATCCTCTATGGGTAGGTGTGGAAGGTGAACAGTCATAAAGGAGTCCAAGTGACCTTGGAATGAAAAATCCAAGAGTCACATTAATGTAATATATATGTACACCTATGAGTAATAGAAATGCAACTAATGCTTATCTTCCTTTGTGTGTGTCTAATTTCTCACCCACCATGTATGTGTTTCACACTGTTTATCATTTCTATGTTTTCTACTGATTTCCAGAGTAGGGAACCCTTAATTGCTCCCTCTTTCGTTTGACCTCTTCCTACTACTTCTCTTTTCCAGATCAAAGAATCCTTCATTGCTCTTTATCTCGATCATATCACCTAACCAAACAGCCTTACATGATCTTCAAAGGGTTATCTATCTTACCCTGAAAACATTTGACTTTTTGACCTTCATCCTAGCTCTGTCTGCTTGATTTTTGACTCCTTAGCCCAATGGAAAAAACATTTCCCACTATCCATCTCATTCAGTGATTTTTCCCACCAAATCAAACAAACCAAAACCAAATTGCACAATCATAACTAACCTAATATTTTATAAATCAAACAAAGTTAAATTTTATAGAGAGCCCTCTCTAAACCCTAGGAAGGTTAGATCCTAGAGTTTAAAAGTAGGTTTGTGGTTACCTATAGAGTTCTTACAACTATAAATCAAAATCTCACAACTTTGAGAATTACTAGAGTGATAACATACTGGCGACCATACTGGGGAATTAACCAATCCTTAGTTGTAAAATAGATCTTAAAAGAAATCATTTTTATCATCCTTTTGCCTTTAAGACTGTTTGACAAGTTGTGAGTATTAAAAACTGTAATTATGGCTTCTAGGAAGATTTAATACACTAGGTCTAACCCGGATACTAAACATGTTGTTATAGTAGATAACCCAGACAGAATTGGGAAAAAGAAAAAACAGATAGTATATTTAGATGCTACGGTTCCATTAATAAGAGCCAATTCATTACCACAAGAGTTACTATGTCTGTAAGATATAGAGTTTGATTTGAAATTTGAAAATTCTTTGTTCAAAAGAAAATCTGAAAATAATTTAATACTGCTGTTTTAGACCCTTTTTTATTTCATTTTTGGAAACAAAACAGAAAAATATTACAGTAGATTTTGAATTAAAGAAAGTTAGAAATCAAGACAAACTTGAAGACATTAATGCTACTATCCTTAAAGAAATTGATGAAGCTATTGAATTAGCTCAATTGTTAGCTTACACATCTAAACCTTCTATTCCTCATTTAGATACCACTACCTCATCTATAGTTTCCACTACTATACATTCTACAGATTCGTTTATCTCTAGACTACCTTTACATCCTAGAATATTATTTCCTTCATCCCCTTCATCCACTAGCTTACCTTCTACTTTTTCAAACACATCATTATCATTTCCTACTAGTTCCTCATATATTCCAATTTCACTTCCTAGTACCTCTACTTCATCTTTTAGTTCCTCCACTAATTTTTCTATTTCACCATCCTATATCTCAATTTCATTAGTTACTTATGTTACTACATCAGCTACTGCTTCCAGTTCAGCCCCAAGCACTATCAATCTACCCCCAAGCCAAGCTAAAATTCAAGCTATGGCTACCAGGTATGCTCCCCTAGTTATTCTAGGACAACTTCATGACATGCCTTAGGATTACCAAAGTAAGATACCACAATTTGATGCTACTACACAGCACACTACACAATAACACACAAATAAAATGACAAATTACTTTGAACTCCATGAAATAGATGATTCAGATGATTCAGATGTACAAATGAGGTTGTTTGCACAAACAATAACAGGAGAAGTCAAAAAATGGTTTAAAGGCCTTACTTCTAGTATTATAGTTGATTTAACTATCTTTTATAGATTATTTTTAAATAAATGGGAAAAGAAGAAAATCCCCTCCAAATATTATCTGAGATTGATGCAATGAAAAGAGTTCCCAATGAATCAATACAAGACTACTGCACTAGATATAACAGTGTTTACAATTCAATTCCTGCAAATCTAAAACCCACTCCTGACTCTGTCTTACTCAAATTCCCAGATGGATTTGACACTGACAAGGAATATCAGTTAAGAGAAGAAATGAAAAAACTTTAGAAAGAATGCAAATAGATGTTGTAGGTGTAGAAGTAAACATTTTAACTAAAAAGGCCAGATTAAGAAATGAAAGGAGAGTGACCATGAAAGAAGAAGCCTCTAGTTTAGACACAAAAATATATATGTTAGCTATGACTTTAGAGAGAATTATGGATATATTAGATAACATAGAAAGAATACCTCAATGGGATAATCAACAAAAAATCAGAAATACCAACTTTAGGAAAAACACAAATTCAGGAAAATCAAAAGAATCAACCCCAGATCAGAAAATAAGACCCCCATTTCAGGAGAACTATGATGAAAGTTCTCAAAACAATGTTGAGGATGAGGATACCATAAATCTAATGGGAATAGATGATAATAACACTATATTTCTCACATAGGAATATCAAGAGTTATTTGAACTCCAACAACTCCAATTAGATTCAGGTGAATCATTCGATTGTAAATAAGGTTATGATTATGCCATAAACGAAGTCCATAAGCAATATAACC
Source organism: Pinus albicaulis (assembly GCA_034641835.2). Taxonomy (NCBI): domain Eukaryota; kingdom Viridiplantae; phylum Streptophyta; class Pinopsida; order Pinales; family Pinaceae; genus Pinus; species Pinus albicaulis. The sequence continues at coordinate 1,331,381,118 of CM076574.1, read as the reverse complement.
TTAGGAGTAAGAAAAATATTGAACCTTCTACTAAGAAAAAAACACAAATTGAAAATAAGAAAACAGTAGAAGCCCCAACAACAAAAGTTCTGCAAATTCTCCCTAGGAAAAACTCCAGTTCATCCCACAAAGTTTCCAGCCCCAAAATTTCAACAAGTCCAAAGATTGTTGACATAACAGATGAAGTTGCTAAAACTACAAAAAAATTCACAAAAATATTCTTCTGCAAAAGCACCTAATTCTGTTAAAATAACAAATTTAGATCCTAAAACATCCACCGCTGATCCAAAATCAGTAGATCCAAAAGCTACCACTTCAAAAACAGCTTATGACACTTCAAAATATGAAAAAAAATCTACTGCTTCACAAACCACTCCTGAAAAGAAAGCAAAGAGCAGTAAAACACAATAAACTCAAACAGAAAATGAAAATATAATTGTAGAAAAAAAAGATAAACCAACACAAACTACAATTACTAAAGAATAGTTAATTCAAATAAGTAAATCACAAACTTCATTCAATATACAAAATGAAATTGCAAAGTTAATACCAATTCCTTTGACAGAATTGGTCAAACATGATTTGTATAAATCAATCATCACTGAAACATTAAACATAAATGAGGGAGAAGACTCTATAAACTTGAATGATGATCAACCAAAGTTGATTTTTGGCCTAGATGTGAATGGAAAACATCAGTATGGATTAGTTCCTCCATTTTACATCAGTTTAACTATTCATGGTCAAATCTTACACAACAAAATGTTAGATTCAGGGTCTTCACATAATATAATTCCCAAAGCTATAATGGAAACCCTGAACTTAGACATTACAAGGCCTTACAAAGATTTATTTTCATTTGATTCTAGCAAAGTAAAATGCCTGGGTTTAATCAAATATTTATGTGTAACATTAGTTCAATAACCTGGTAAGAGTATACTTATAGACATTGTAGTCGCTGATATCCCACCCAAATATGGAATGTTATTATCTCACTCATGGGGAGAAAATTTATAGGGATCTCTACAATTGGACATGTCTTATGCTACTATATCAGTTTTTGGTCAACCTAAGAAGTTATATAGGGAAATATTAATGAAATATATGGTGAGTAGTGCTGAAAGTTCAATAAATTACCCAACTTACCCCACACCTACTGACCTAGATTCATTCATCCTATGTAATGCTGAAATTGATAATGAAATCAAGACTGAACTAAGGGAAGAAAAGAAAACACAAAAATATGATAATATCTTTCATGAATGTTTATGGAATTTAGATTTTGATGGCTCAGTAAAAAATTTAGGAGTAGGAGTAGGGGTATGGATAACTAATATAGAGAAAAATCATGCAGAAGGCGATGCTTTCAGACTGAATTTCAAATGCACCAACAATATGGCTGAGTATGAAGCCCTCATTTTAGGACTCCAGATCATTAAAAACTTAGGAGGCAAAAGAATAGCAATAATGAAAGATTCAGAGCTGATTGTAAAACAAAATAATGGTGAATATTCTGTTTATAATCCTAGATTAGGCTGATATAGAGAGACTGTACTAGATTTGATTGATGATTTGTTGGAATGTAATTTCTCTACAATACCAAAAAGGAAAAACTTACAAGCACACTCTTTAGCAACCTTTGCTAGTACTTGTAATTTACCTTTTCAGCCAATCATATGTACACTGTAGAATTAAAACACAGACCAATAATTCTAGACAACCTCAAATTTTGGCATATTTTTTCACAAGACCAGCAAATTTACCATTTTATGAATACTGAAGGTGAATTTTAGAATTTTAAAATAGACACTGATTGTACCATAGATCAAGATTTAGATGGTGAAAATGATTTGAATAATGTAGATGTAAATAAAGTAAATTTTGGTAGACCAACTAAATTCAGTCAATCATATATAGATAAATTAGAGAGAGTAGAAATTGATGAGATATTTGATGAAGAATTTGATATATTGAATCTCAAAGATAATTTCTTACCAAAAGTTTTAACTCCTTTAGAGGATTTATTTGACTCAAATGATGTTACTAGAAAACCCAAAATGGAGCCACTTAGATCTGACATTGAGGAATGCAACATAGGAACAGAAATGAAACCTAAAATGATTAAACTCTCCAGAGCCTTACCTCAACAGGAAAAGGAAAAATATATTGCTCTTTTTAAGGAATTCCAAGATGTTTTTGCTTGTAGTTACGAGGACCTAAAATCCTATGACACCAACATAATTCAACATAAAATTCCTATAAAATAAGATCAGAAGCCCTTTAAACAAAAGTTAAGGAGAATCAACCCTATTTTGATGCCCTTAATAGAAAAGGAAGTAAAAGGAATGTACGATGCACATATAATTGTACCAATCAGATATTTTGATTAGGTTTCTAACGTAGTTCCAACTAGAAAAAAGACAGGAGAGATTAAATTATGTGTTGATTTTAAGAATCTAAATAAAGTATCATTAAAATATAATTATCATTTACCAAAAATGAATCACATATTACAAAGGGTAGTTAGATATTCTAGGATTTCTCTTTTAGATGGATTTTCAGTATACAACTAGATTTTAGTCCAACCAGATGATCAAGCCAAAATAGATTTTACTACTCCTTGGGGAACTTTTATGTATGTAAAAATGCCTTTTGGTATAATGAATGTGGGGGCTACCTTTCAAATAGCTATGGATATAGCCTTTGCAAAGGAAATTCATGGGTTTTAATGATTTACGTAGATGACATAACTGTATTTTCTAAGACTGATTATGAACACTTGGATCATCTTAGACAATTCTTTATAAAATGTAGAAAGTTTGGCATCTCATTAAATCCTAAGAAAACATTATTTGGATTAGAATAAGGCAAGTTACTAAGACACATAATATCTAAGGAAGTAATTATAATAGACCCTGCAAGAATAGAAGCAATTCTTAACATCAGTCCACCAAGAAACATAAAAGAGTTACAAGCCTTTCTAGGTAAAATTAACTTTTTAAGAAGATTCATTTCCAATTTAGCTGAGATAATTAGAGAATTAAACAACATGCTTAAAAAAGATTCAGTTCTTAAATGGATTTTTGAGGCCAAACAATCTTTTGAATCCATCAAATAGGCCTTAACCAAAACTTCAGTCCTTGTAAGTCCTCACTTCAAAAAGGACTTCATCATTTTTTCATTTGCTTCAGAGCACACCATTGTTGCAGTTTTACTGCAGAAAAATGACCAGGGTTATGAACATCCCATAGATTTATTTAGATAAACACTTAGAGATTCAACTTTGAAATACAATATCATGGAAAAATAGGCCCTAGCTTTGGCAAAGGTCATTAAAGATTTTAGAGTATACATTCTCTATTCTCACATCATTGCCTATGTCCCTAATGGAGTATTAAAAGACAATCTTACTATGGATGGTCCTGATGGAAGAAGAGGTAAGTGGATAGCCATAATTTTAGAATATGACATAGATATAAAACCCACATAACTGATAAAAGGTCAAGGTTTAGCCAAACTCATGGCTGAATCAAATTGTCATGCCCTAAAGATAAATTTTATTGCCCAAGTAGATGATTAGGAAGAGATGGCGACTCCGGAGATCAGTGAAGCCTTTTCAAACTCACCATGGTATGCAGATATCATATTTGTATTATTAAACTTACAGTCTCCTCTTAGTTTATCAAGAACAAAATCTAGATTCTTAAAGCTAAAGGCAGTAAGATTTTGTATTTTAGACAATGTACTTTTTTGGAAAGATCATAGTGGGATTTTATTAAATTGCTTGTTAAAATAAGAATTTGACAAAGTATTAAAATAATTTCATGCAGGTGAATGTGGAGGGCATCTCTATTGGAAGAATACTATAGGAAAAATCCTGAGAGCTAGTTTTTACTAGCCTACTTTGTTTGCAGATGTTAAAAGGTATGTGACCTCCTGTCACAAGTGTCAAATATTTGAGGGTAAGAAAAAGCTGTTACCCTTTCCCTTAAAGCCCATATCAATAGAAATTCCACTTAAACAATGGGGTCTTGACTTCATTGGTGAAATTCACCCCCCATCATCAGCCCAATACAAGTGGATTATGACAGCCACTGACTATTTTACCAAGTGGATTGAAGCCATACCCTCTACGCAAGCCACAGATATTGTCATTATCTCCTTCTTAGAAAGAAACATACTTTCAAGATTTGGATGTCCCCAAAAGATAATTACTGACAATGCAGCTGCATTCAAATCTAAAAATATGATTGAATTTTTCCATAAATATCACATTATCATAGGCCATTATACTGGATATTACCCCCAAGGTAAAGGCCTAGCTGAATCTTCAAATAAGAGGCTTGTAAACATCATCAAAAAGTTACTAGAAGATAACAAAAAGGCTTGGAACAAGAAGTTAGTCAATGCCTTATGGGCACATAGACTTACAACTAAAAAATATATTGGTACATCCCCTTACCAACTTGTCTATGGAATGAGTGTTGTTTTTCCCATCCTCCTTAGGAGTACCAGTAATGAAAATTATCCAAGAGTTACAAGTTGAAACAAATGACATTAAAAGAAGGATTAATCAAACTATTCACTTGCAACAAACAAGGGAAGAGGTTTACATTAAGTCTCAAGTTATCCAGGATAAGATAAAGAATTTTTTGACAAAAGGACTAAGGAAGATGATTTCTACATTGGAGACAAATTGTTAAAACGGGATTCAAGAAGAGAAGAAAAAGGTAAACATGGAAAATTTGATTTTCTATGGAAAGGACCTTATGTGATTTATGGTTACAGAGGCAACAATGCTTTCTACCTGAAAGAAATAGATGGATCAACAATGTTAGATGGACCAGTAAATGGCAGAATGCTGAAGCACTAGTACTTCTCTAAGATAAAAAATAGTTAGTTTCATTTACTTTGATCATTGTACATATACATTGAAGATTTTATATTGGATTGGATGTTTTCCTAACAAATTTTAAGCTCAGAGAGAAGGCCCTAAGCTTTGAAAGGTAAAATATCGTAAGTATGAATAATTGCAAAGATCAGAATATACTTACAGGGTCACCACAGTCAAAATTCAAAGGCTACTAGTCTCAAAGTTCTTGACATTTCACTAGGAAATGCCATCCCCAAGTGGAGCCATTGTTAGGGTCTCGTTGGTGTTCCCATGTTTTGGAAAGGTTGGCAATACCAAAAGATGAGACAACATCAAACCACTTTCAGACCCTAGGATCTAGCCCTCCTGGGTCCAGAGAGGGATCTCTCTATGATATGTCAAAGTTAAATGTCTTTAAGGCTCAAAGGTTAAGATATTAGGCTAGTTATAAGGCTCGGAGTTTGTTTGTTTGATTGTGAGTTTGGTTGTTGGGAATCAGGAAGGAAGGTTTCAATACAAAAGAAGGATGAGAAAAGAGGATTCTAGGTAAGGGAGAGATATATCAGAGGACATCAAGACCATTGGGTAAATGGAGTCAGGAAAGGGTTTACATGCTGTTCAACATGCAAGCTTTTAGTTGGGCTAGTAATCTAAAGCATTGGATCCTAAAATGATTGGTGGAATGGAAAAAAAAGGAAGAAAGTGGAAGAAGGAGAGGATACCAATTTTTGTCTATAGATCAGGTCAGAGCTCATTTAACCCCAGACCTGCTTGGACATACTCAGAGGAAACTCTCAAAGGAGGGCAAAGAGGAATTTGAGGGAACTTAGAAAGGTCAATTGAAGTGAAAAAGCTCCTAGTGAGGCCAGAGACAAGGTCCTAATCTCCCAATGTTCTCAATTCATCCAATTAAATTCTAACAAGAACATCTAAGAAATAGATTCATCAATTCATACATCAGCTAGCAAGCCGCATGACATCCACTACACTAGTTAAATTAACTGAAACTAATTCTTAGATAACACATCTAGCAGAAAACATTAAGGTAAGGAGAGAAGAAACATAGGGTGCCTAATAAGGACAAATCCCATGCCAGATTTTTGATGCAAGCCAGAAGAAATGAAATGGAATGACATAAAACACAGAGACAGAAAAACATCACCGCAACTTTAGATCAAAATCCAAAGGAATGTGCTTGTCATATTAAGTGCAACGCCAGTCAAGTAAAACATTACTTACAACTTGATATTCAGGATGATAAACCTTCCTCAGCCTATCTTACAATCTTACACAGTGAACTTGTCTCAAGAGAAACAACTTGCATTCCACTGATATCCAATCAACAAACTTTACAATGAATTTCTTTATGAGTTTTATAGCAGAAAGATGAGCCGAGGAGGTAGGTGGAAACTAAATGCAGCATTAACACTCAGAAGAGGAAGTGGGCCAAATCCCATTCTGTTTAAACCCTGTGCATTTATCTCTGGTACTCTCTGGAGGAAAGAATGGTCTTCGTCAGGCTTCCATTTACTCCAGGTATGTCTCTGATGTACCTGGCTGTAGTACTATTTAGTACTCTGTTGAATAAACAAAAGAGGAAAATAAATGATAGAGAAGTCCGCCATACTAGTGAACAAATGCTCTGGTAGCTCCAGATTGTGGTCAGGGTGGAAAATCCTTCAGGAACACAATACATTAAAGAAACAATATGGGCTCTTTGTCCTTTCATAGGCAGGAACATTCTGCTGATGTGCATAGAAATGCCTTAACCCTGTACTTTGATGAAAAACAAGCTTTCGTACCTTCCCAGGTCCCTCTCTGTGCTATCGGGCTCTGAACCTTGTTTTACTGAGCTCTGTGTTGCTGTAACAACACTATGAATCATGGTGGCATTTAACACCTGCACCCTGCAAAACGTGTAACTGCATTAGGAAAATCAATGCATGGGAGGGTGGATGGATATGTAGGACGGAGGAAGTGATAGCGCGACGGTGGTGAAATGGTTCTCTTGGCTAAAACAATGGTGAATAATGTAGTGTTATGGTATAAACAACGAATAATAGGGTTTGGTGGGGAACGCGCATGGACCGTTCGATCATGATCTGGTGGTGGGATCGACGATGGAGATTCATCAATGGAATGGTATATGAAAGTGGGTGAAACACATTAAAATGGATGAAAATGCAATGAAACTCATGTATGGTATGACCCGGTCGTGGGCGGAGGGAAATTCACTTTGGACCGTCTGATCTCGAAGGAATATCGACGGCCACGAATGCATCGGGAGATCGCAATCGGGGGCAGCGGAGGGATGCACATTTTAGAATTTGCGATTGCGATTGGAGTTTGCGATGCGATTGGAACGGGAGAGCGATGGCCGTTGGATCAACGGGGGGAATCAATGGCTAGGTGTTGGGAAAAATACTGAGAGGGGGGGGTGAATCAGTATTTACTGCATCCTCAAAACTTTTCACTTTTTCATTCCTTAAAACCCATACGCTACTTTCCTTTATTAAACTAGCATATACACGCGGATATCTTTCATGAAACTAGCGTATACACAGATATCTAGTTATGTCATTAGTTCTTTTCTTAAATCATTCCATCATTCATTCATCAGATGTTCAATAAACAGTAAACATGTGCAGTAGGAACAGAATAAGCCATCACACAAAGCATCACACATGAACACCAGGATTTTTAGGTGGAAACCCAAGTCGGGAGAAAACCACCGCTGCAGTTGCTCAGCCTTCAATATTTTATTATAGAGAAAACATCTTACAACATATGCGCTGGCGCAGACTTGACCAGCACGTAGGCACCCACCTGCGCTCGTTTACCAGCCTCTCCTGGAAGGGAGCTCCAACCCCCTGACTCGTTTACCAGCCTCTCTTGGAAGGGAGCTACGACCCCCCGATCTCGTTTACTAGCCTCACCTGGAAGGGAGCTACAACCCCCTGACTGAAGGCTACAACCTTCAGCACCACCTTGGACCACGTTTCATCAACTTTCACACTGGATCCAACAACTTCAATAGAACACTACTTGTAGTCCATATTTCATCATATTTCCAGACTGGACCCTTTCCAACTTTTAAGCACAAACATTCATCACCAACAGATACTTAACAACACAGATCAGATAGCAGAAACATAGCAGAACAGATCAGATATTTCATACCCTTTGTTTCAGCAAACCCTAGTTTGCATACGCGCTTTCACTTCACTGATGTCGCGTATATACGCGCTTCTGTCCACACAAACCAGCGTATACCTCAGTGTATATTTTATTGCGCATACGCGCTTTATCTTCAGCGAAGCCGCGTATATACGCGCTTCCTCTTCGGCGAAGTAGCGTATAGATCTTCAACCATCATAGAGCAGCATACTTCTTTAGATCAGACATTCAGTTCAGATTTAACCCTTTACTTCAGACAGATGTTCGCCTCATCACAGATCTAATCACTCCATAAACAGATCTAGCAAATACAGATACATTTCAGATCTAGATATCCCGCTTCATCATTTCTTCATAGGTGCATCATAGATTTAGATCTATCATCAAACCTTTACCCTTTCCATACAGATATACTTCATAGAGAAGTATTCATTCAAGCTCAGACATCTTGCTCCCACACTCATGATTTGCACAATGAATTTCTTCTCCTTATATAGGTTTATCCTTTTTCAATACCACGAGCCAAAACAATACGATGAGCCTTCAATACCACGGGCCCCTTTTTCAATACCATGAGCCAAACCAATACCATGAGCCTTCAATACCACAGGCCCCTGGATTTGCACTTTTTGAGCGCTTTTGCCCATACGTGACTTGGAACGTTCTTTTCCGCGTGCATACGCGACTTGCCTTAGACAGATCCACGTATTCATAGAGACATACTCTTTTCATCATATTTTGAGCACATTCTGAATTCCTTTCTTCATTGCCTTCTGTACACACTGTAGATACATCATATTTTCTTCATCAAGAACATATTCTAGCAAGCACAACTTCATCAAGTAAGTTTCCATCATATTCATCAAGTGGGTTGCCTTTCAAGAGCAACACTCAGCATCATATTACTAACAAACATCATTTACCAAGACCATTACGTCAAGAATAGCTTCATCAGGTGGATTGCCATCAAGGACAACATAAGTCAACAGTCGCATGTCTTCATCTTCATTCATTGGGTTGCCATCAAGGACAACACTCTGCATCATATTTCCAACAATCTCCCACTTTGGACTTGATGGCAACCACGATGGTGTTTGGTTACCACAACAGATAAGTATATTGACACCATGTCACTCTCCCAATTCTTTGACACCATTATCTGCATTCAAACACCATGTCACTCTCCCCCTTTGACATCAAGGGAAAAGGGCGGATCAAAACCAGCATACTCTCCCCCTTTGACATCAAGGGCAACGGGCGGATCAAAACCAACACACTCACCCCTTTTCTCCTCATGTAGAAGAAGCGCTCTGCAGATCTGATATAAACTGAAGTGACCAAGCTCCCCCTGAGTTCATGCTGACTCTTCAAACATATTTTCCACAGAAGTACATGACTCCATGACTTCCTATCACCAAAGACTCAAAATTACATCAAATATCCAACCAGGTGGATTTACATATATCAATTCAGCTACCCAACCAAGTGGGTTTACAAAATTTGACTCAGCTACCCAACCAAGTGGGTTTACAAATTAGACAAGTCCTTACATGACTGAATATTACAATTTTACATCATGGGTCTCAACATGACCTTTTCATCAAACTACAAATATAACGTTAAGACCAACACCAGAAATTCCTCAAGAAAGAGAACATATTTCAGAACCATCAAAATGCCAACACTGCATTATACTCAGCAACGCTAATGCTCCCCCTGAATCTGTGCATCCATGCATCCGTTCCATATTACTAAGGCTCCCCCTTAGTCTGTCCATCCTGAACACTTTCACCAACAAATCATCAAGGCATTTTTGTCAAAACATTAGAAACAGAATTATGAGAACTGGAACACCACCAGAGATACCAAACAGCACTGCAGCTGTGCTGAAGAGAGCTGACTTCAACCAAAAATTGTCAGCAATCAGACATACGCGGTTTTCTGTGAAGGAACTAGCGTATATACGCGAATGTGTTTCGGGAAACCCGCGTATCCCAAGTCATCTTCTAAATTTCAACCAGATCTGATTCTCTGTGAGGCAAAGACAGTGTCCAGCTTCTTTCTGAGACATTTAAATGCTTCCCTAGACTACAGATAGATAGAACAGTGTAGTTGTGTCTTCAAGCGTCATCCAACGGTTGTAGCATAAGCACATTAGTAACCAAGCCTTCATATTCTTTGCAGCATCAATACAACCTTTAAGAGAGATTATCATACCAAAACAACATCTTCAAATATGTGTCAAGTAATCATCCATGTGGTCCAACATCACCATGATCTTCAGGATTTAACATGAAGTAACATATGAAGGCAAAATATCTCTCAACCATAGTAACAAACTCTGCATGATTTATTTATGAATCAAATGACATCCAACTCATCCATGTGTGAGTACAAAAGATGCTGCTCAAAGTCTCATCACAATAAACCATGTACTAAGTCATCATCATTTTGAGCATGAGTATCACAATAACCAACGAATAAGCAGTCATATTGCCAAAAATGCAATCATTAGTATTCAACCTGCTACTCCCCCTAAACCAGTGCTCTTCCTTAACTTGTGCAATCTGAAACACCTTCAACAGTAAGTCATCAGCAACAATCTTTGCATGGGCTGCTCTTATCTCCAAATTATAGGACTTTCATCTCAACAATGAATACTCTTCATCAACAAGAAAACAGGACTCATCCATAAACTTCATCATAGGAAACCAAGTATCATATCATCATAAATATGAGTATAACCAGAATAATGCTAACAGTGCAATCATCAGCAGTCAGACTGATGCTCCCCCTGAATCTCTGCTCCAGATCTTCAGCTATCAGATAAATTCTCTTATCATCAATGCATACGCGGCTGTGTCAGCTAGAACTCGTGTGTATACGCGACTTTGTTCCATAGAACCCGCATATGGAAAGTGAAATATAGAAAATTTCACCTTCCTTCATTTCCTCCTGCAAATTTACTTTCTGTTCCTGTCTTTTCTTCACACCAGATGCTCTGTCAGAAATACATATAATCAGAATAATCAAATCAATCCATGAGAGGCATCATACATTGCTCCCCTTGTGACGATACATTACTAGATCTCATAATGTATCCCACATCATTCCTGCAGTCAATAAGAAAAGTCAGCTTCAGAAGCGGATGACTGCAGTAGGGTCAGAATTCCCTAAGTTTCTGATCGGTCTTCTATCTTTTTCCAACTTTGCTTGAGCTTTCTAATTGTGTGCTGGAGATTGTCCACTTTCCCAGATCTGTTCATCCTACATTCCCTTTCTACATGTCCATACTTGTTACAAGAATAACATCTCATGTGTCCAGAGAAATAAACATAAGAATCATAATGAGCTTTTCTATTCTTCCTTCTATTACAATCAGCTGCTTTATGTCCATACTGGTTACATGAAAAAAAATATCCCTTGAATAAACCAGAGTACCTTTCTGAGTAGAATATGTTTGTTTGAGGCTGAAATGATCTGCTCCTACAATTTGCTGCAACGTGCCCATAATTATGACATTTAAAGCATTCAACTTTCTTGAATGATATCCTTTGAGATTTCATTGTGGGTTGATCTTTTGTTTCTTTCAACACTTCAGATTTTGCATTGATGTCCTTTGATTCTTTGTCACTTCCTTGTGAATTAGATTCTCCTTTAACAGTTTCATGAATACCAAGACCAAGTTTGATAGATGGAGACCTTTGACTACTAAGAATATTGTCCATAATCTTAGTACTATCTTGAAACCTCAACAATTTATCTTTTTCTTCTAATTTACCTTTGAGAATATTTACCTCAACCTCCAAGCCTTGACATTGCTTTGTCATGCTTTCTTCTTTCCTTCTTCCATCTTCTACTTGATCCTTCAGATTTAGAATCTCTTCTTTCAACCAATTTTCATTTTCTTCACATGTTTGTTGCAGCTCTTCATTCTTCTTATTTGATTTTTCTAGATCTTCTTTGAGAGAGATGATTTCTGCTTCAAGGCCTTTATTTTCAAATGGTTGTAGAGGTTCCTCATTCTTCTTACCTGATGCTTCAAGATCTGCTTGCAGAGAGATGATTGCAGCTTCAAGTCCTTCATTCTTCTTGCTTGATTTTTTGAGATCTGCATTTAGATCGTTGATTTCTGCTTCTAGTTCTTTAATTCGATTGGATGCATAAGTATGAAATATTTGATACTTTTCCACCTGTCCATTCAGCATTTCTATTTGATCTTTCATTTGAGAGATCATATCATTGTAGATAGCTTCGCTTTTATTAAATGATCTTTGTTGATCTTCAATTTTCTTGATAGCTTCCTTTAGATCCAAAACTTTACTTTCACTATCTTCGCCATTGCATGCACAGGAAAGTGCATCACAAGAACAACAATCAATACCTGTTTCATCTTCTTCATTTTCTGCTGCACATGTTTTATGAGATATCTCCTTTTCAGTAGCCTTCTTCTTTTGCTTCTTTGCCATGAGCACTTGTAGAGCTTGGTCAGAATCTTCTTCATCTTTAATCTTGACAGTCTCTTCTAGGTCCATACTATCACTTTCACTATCATAACCTTTGCATATACAGTCAAGTAAAATACAAGAACAATGATTAATACCTGTTTCATCTCCTTCAATTTCTGCTATACATGATTTCCGAGGCTTCTTCTTTCCTTGAGTAACCTTCTTCTTTTGCTTCTTTCCCATTGCGACAGATCTCCTTCAAGTGATCAAGCTTCTACAGAAGGACCACCCTCTGATACCAATTGTTGGGAAAAATACTGAGAGGGGGGGGTGAATCAGTATTTACTGCATCCTCAAAACTTTTCACTTTTTCATTCCTTAAAACCCATACGCTACTTTCCTTTATTAAACTAGCGTATACACGCAGATATCTTTCATGAAACTAGCGTATACACAGATATCTAGTTATGTCATTAGTTCTTTGCTTAAATCATTCCATCATTCATTCATCAGATGTTCAATAAACAGTAAACATGTGCAGTAAGAACAGAATAAGCCATCACACAAAGCATCACACATTAACACCAGGATTTTTAGGTGGAAACCCAAGTCGGGAGAAAACCACCGCTGCAGTTGCTCAGCCTTCAATATTTTATTATAGAGAAAACATCTTACAACATATGTGCTGGCGCAGACTTGACCAGCACGCAGGCACCCACCTGCGCTCGTTTACCAGCCTCTCCTGGAAGAGAGCTACGACCCCCTGACTCGTTTACCAGCCTCTCCTGGAAGGGAGCTACGACCCCCCGATCTCGTTTACCAGCCTCTCCTGGAAGGGAGCTACAACCCCCTGACTGAAGGCTACAATCTTCAGCACCACCTTGGACCACGTTTCATCAATTTTCACACTGGATCCAACAAATTCAATAGAACACCACTTGCAGGCCACATTTCATCATATTTCCAGACTGGACCCTTTCCATACTTTTAAGCACAAACATACATCACCAACAGATACTTATCAACACAGATCAGATAGCAGAAACACAGCAGAACAGATCAGATATTTTATACCCTTTGCTTCAGCAAACCCTAGTTTGCATACGCGCTTTCCTTTCTCTGATGTCGCGTATATACGCGCTTCCTTCCATATAAACCGGTGTATACTTCAGTACAAATTACAAAGCTAATTTTATTGCGCATACGCGCTTTCTCTTCAGCGAAGCCGCGTATATACGCGCTTCCTCTTCGGCGAAGTAGCGTATAGATCTTCAACCATCATAGAGCAGCATACTTCTTCAGATCAGACATTCAGTTCAGATTTACCCTTTTACTTCAGACATATTTTCGCCTCATTTCAGATCTAAGCCTTCCATAAACAGATCTAGCAAATACAGATACATTTCAGATCTAGAAATCCCACTTCATCATTTCTTCATAGGTGCATCATAGATTCAGATCTATCATCAAACCTTTACCCTTTCCATACAGATATACTTCATAGATAAGTATTCATTCAAGCTCAGACATCTTGCTCCCACACTCATGATTTGCACAATGAATTTCTTCTCCTTATATAGGTTTATCCTTTTTCAAAACCACGAGCCAAAACAATACCATGAGCCTTCAATAACACGGGCCCCTTTTTCAATACCATGAGCCAAACCAATACCATGAGCCTTCAATACCACGGGCCCCTGGATTTGCACTTTTTGAGCACTTTTTCCCATACGCGACTTGGAACGTTCTTTTCCGCGTGCATACGCGACTTGCCTTAGACAGATCCGCGTATTCATAGAGACATACTCTTTTCATCATATTTTGAGCACATTCTGAATTCCTTTCTTCATTGCCTTCTGTACACACTGTAGATACATCATATTTTCTTCATCAAGAACATATTCTAGCAAGCACAACTTCATCAAGTAAGTTGCCATCATCTTCATCAAGTGGGTTGCCTTTCAAGAGCAACACTCAGCATCATATTACTAACAAACATCATTTACCAAGACCATTACATCAAGAATAGCTTCATCAGGTGGATTGCCATCAAGGACAACATAAGTCAACAGTCGCATGTCTTCATCTTCATTCAGTGGGTTGCCATCAAGGACAACACTCTGCATCATATTTCCAACACTAGGATGGGATCGACGGATCGCAATCGCAAGGCGCAGAAGGGGGGTGCGATTGGAAAATGCGATTGCGATCGGAGTGGGGAATGCGATTGATGCGGGTCCGTCGGATCTACGTGATATATCAACGGTGGAGAATGCAGTCGGGAGATCACAGTCGTGGAACACAAGGGGCGGCATCACTCGAGGTTCTGATTGCAATTGGATGGGGAGTGCCATTGGCGCTCAACCGTCGGATCTACGTGATAGATCAACGGTACTTGTTACACCATTTTTTGGTCATCTAACCTATTATTATTAGATGAACCCAAGTACACCATGTAAGACTAATTTTACCCAAAGTAAAATTTCTTTCACCACATTTATTTATGTTTCATGGTCATAGTTAACCCAAAATAAGGATATCAATTAAGTAAATCACTATTTATTTAATTGTTTCCCAAGAATAAGTTATTTAAATCAGTATTTAAATCATATTCTTAGTTAAATTTGACTAAATAAAATATAAATAATTAAATAAACCATTATTTATTTAATTATATTCCCCTCATTTCCCTTAAATAACAAATAAACCATTTATTTATTTGTTATTTATAAATAAAAGAATTGACCCAAGTCAAAAAACCCTTTTCCCTCCAACAAATATAATAAAATATTCCTAAAGGGTGATTCTAGAAAATGTTTAATAATATTTTATTCATGCACCAGGATCTAGAACACCCCAATATTTTGTTATAAATAGGAAGGTTTTTCCCATTCATTAGTCACCTCCATTGCATTGGATCACACTAGATCTGTTTGTGGTCACCACTTTGCATTTCTGTTGTATGAGCTCCCAGTGAGTTCCATGTTTTGTTTTCCACAATAGTTAGAAAGAGAGACCATTAATCTGAAATACTGAGGACTTCCAAGAACCTAGTCCACTGAGGAGAACCGGAAAACACCTTTCTTGTTTTCCTCTCAGGTGCCCCATTCTTTGATATAATAACAAATATTCTTTGATATATGTTCTTGTCTTGTCCATTGGTGCTTGTACTTTACTTTACCTGCTTAATATCTTTCATAAATATATCTAGATGTGTGCAGCTAATTATAGATTTTAAGATATTTTGCAGCCATAACTTATGTTAGGGATACTTGATATGCGTAGCTAAAGTGAGTTTTTACGACAAAAAATTCATGCTAACAATTGGAGACTCCACATGGGTTTTCTTTTGCGACCACTGTCGTTTTCTATTTTCCTGCATATCCAGTTGTTTCAGACCCTAGGGTTTCTCTTCAGTTTTCTTTTTCTCCTATTTTTATGCCTTTAAAACCCTCAAACATTCAAATTTCTCACTTTCGTGTGTTTCTGGCCTTATTGCGCAGGTGACCGACATTAGCCGCAGCTGAGACGACACAATTTTCTGAAATCTGCCGCAACCAGCCCTGGATCTACAGGTCGCACTTATTTGCCCAAAAAGTGTGACCTGGCCTTGAGGTCGCACTTTTTTGCCCTAAATATGTGCCCTAGCCTGAAAACAGGCCCAAACCTGCGACCTGCAATTTTTTCTGCCATCTGCCAGCGCTTCTTCTGGGTTCCACTAAGGCTTCTGTCAGGGTTTTCCAGCCTCTGTCCCTACCTGTTCAGACTTGTTGCTGATATATTTCACTCACCTAAGTGGGACTCTCGCCCCTTAGGGCTTTAGTTCCCTCCACGTTTTGTGGGAGAGTTTGCTGATGTTTTCAGACGTCTGAATTTCCAGAAGTTTCCGCCTTATTTCAGATCTGATACCTCCTGTTCAGATCCCCATAGGTCAGCTTCTTTTTTCCCTTTATATACACTGCATTTCACTTTGTTTCGGTTTGTCTAGAGGGTCACCTCTTTGACCCCCCCTCTTTTTAGCTGATCTCCTATTTTCTAGCAGCAACCTTGCCCCTGTCTCTTTGCTGCTTTCTGCACCACTTTCCAGCAGATTTCTCCATCAGATCCCAGTCCCTCTGTACCTTCAATCTCTTGGCCTCTTGTTAGCATGCTCTGCCCCTTCTAGACTATTTTTGAGAGACCCACCTGCTCGGGTTCGATTGCTGCCTTTTTAGTTGTTAATTTTCTTTCCGTTTATTTACAGTAGATTTATTTTCCATTACGCAGCACACTTTTTCTTTTACTCTCAAAACGTCTGGGTTTAATCAATTAAAATTAACGCATGCCACACACTGACCCTAAGTGAAGAAGAGCCTGGTTAACACCACCTGGCAAAGACTCTAAAATTAATCGACATTGCACCTCCTCGCCCTTGTCGCGTCTTGCTTTTGCACCTTACTGCCCTTGTCAGTATTTCTTCTTCTCGTCATCATTGCGCCTCCAAGGCGTTTCTCCCGGTGCTTTCTTGGCCTCCGCCCTCAGTTTCCGGTTGGTCGACTTCCTCCTTCCCGTCGTCATTGAGTAAGTCCTCCCTCGAGTTCACCCTCCGACTCTTCCTCTGATTGTTTGGGTTGTCCCCATCTTTCTGGTTCTCCCCCCTTTACCTTCACCATGTCTAGTTCTGGACCTAGCCCTAACCCTAGTTCTACTGTCGGGTCCACTTCCAGTGGAACCACTACGGGACCTACCTCGACTGCCCCATTACTTCCGTATATGGCTGGCCTTAGTCTCCCCGACTTCAATCAGCTTATCAACGATCCTATCCACCATGATGTCAGTTGGTCGGCTATGCCAACCAAGCTCCCCTCCGACATTCCCAAGTTCGAGGGCCTTGCTAGTGAAGATCCCTCCAATAATATCCAATCTTTCCACATGTGGTGCTCCTCTAATTCCATCACTGACAACTCCACTCGCCTTCGTTTATTCCAACGCACCCTTTCCGGCGAAGCATCCAAATGGTATGTCGATCAAGCCACCTCTTCCCATACAACTTTTGCCACCATCGCCCAAGCCTTTTTGTCTTACTTCCATCTCCCCCTCCGATATGACACTGGCACCGAACTGTTGACCTCCTTTCAAAAATCCTCTTCAACACGTCTCTCTGCTCATGTTCAAGAGTGGCGAAGACAACAAAGCTTATGCCGTGCTCCCCCCTTTGAAGATCGCATTTACATGGATTGGTTCCTTCACACCCTCCTACCACCCATTGGCAAAGATGTCGCATCCCATTTTACCCAAACCGAAGAAGACGCCCTTCAAATCGCTTTGAAGTATGATCTTATTTACGCTCAATCCGGCTACGTGTATACTGTCCTTCCTGACCTCCCCAAACCTAGTGGTCCTAACGCCTCAAGAACCTCTCATTCCGCTGATGGTATCGTCGGAGCTCTGTCCCATACCACTGCCCAACCTCTTACTCCCTATGGTTTTTCCCCTGGAGGGACCAGCACCTCTAGCACCTTTCCCCCTCCCGGCCACATGTACCCTAGATATGGCATGCCTCTCCCCTTTTCCCACCTGCCTCCATATATCAATATGGCCCCTACTCACCCTTATCCCTATCCTCCATCTAGTGTCCCTGCTCCTCCTGCTTTCGGATCTCCCACTCCCTTGCCTCCTCCCCCCCCGCATTTAATACCCCCCACAGGACACATATTTGCGCAACAAGGGGTGCCTCCTTCTCGAAGGAGGCGAGGTAATCCATCCACCCCTGGAAATCGTGGCCCCACTCCTCCCAGTCTGGACGCCAATACCGCCAACCAACCACAGGGCTCTCAACCCAAACCCGACCGACCGCTTCGCACTAATAAGCCCTATTCCTGCTACGGTGTTTATGGAAATTACACTCACAATTGTCCCCTTTTACCTCAAATGCGACAAATGTGGGAATCCCAGCCCACCGGATGGGGTCAACACTCCTCCCTGACCACCTCTCCCCATCCCACCCCTGTCCAACCTGCCATGTTTACTGATCCTTTCCCTCAGCAAGGATTCGTCGCTACTCAATCACCTCGTGCCCCTAGCACAACTCAACATTCCCCTTCTGGCACCTCTGATTATCAAATTCTCAAGATGACCTCTGTCCCCCCTCTCACTGCCGACCTTAACCTCCAAACCCGGTCTCATCAATATTCCCCACCTCCCGTTCCGCCTGTCTCCGAGTCCCCATCATCAAGTTCTACAGAGCCTCTATCAACACCCAAGGGTCCCTTACAAATCCATCCCCCTAAAATTGAGGTTCACACCAAAATTCCTAAGGGTCCTTTACGCTGAAATGCTGCCTCTAGTCGGGCTACCCATTCCTACAACATCGTGAATGATCTGGCACAATCTCTGGCTGCCATTTCAATGCTGGAACTCCTCCAGTCATGCCCTTCTCAAAAGAAAGCTCTATTATCTGCCGCGGGTGCTGTAGATCCTGTTGATGACCTGTTGATTGTTTTTGATGTCCGTCAGTCCGACCATCCCCCTCTTCCTCCTTTAGTTGCCTTCGAAATCCCCATCAAAATCCGAAATGCCCATGTCGCTCGATGTATTATTGATGAGGGGGCATATACCTGTGTAATGTCCGCTTCGATTTGGAAACAACTTGGATCCCCTGAGCTGGCCCCTTCCACCATCACCCTCCGTGCATGGGATGGCCATGCCTCCCAACCCATTGGTCTCTTTCGTAACTGCCCTATCACCCTCGCCGGTAAGACTGTCTGTGTCGACGTTGAAGTTATTGATGCCCCTCTTGACTACAACATCCTTTTGGGGCGTAGTTACACCTATGCCATGTCTGCCGTCCCATCCGCAGTCCACCGAAAAATGTTTTTCCCCCATAATGGCAAGATCATCACCATTGACCAGTTGTCGTATCATGAACCTAAATCCCAGACCTCACCTGAGTCCATCATCTCTACTGTCACCAATAAGCAAACTGTTGATTCTTTGACCAGTGTCTCCCCTGGCATCTACAAAGACTCTTCTTTTCTTGGAACTTTCCCCGGTCCTCCCCCTCCCCCTATCTCTGATCCTCGCTCGGTGAATGTTTGCATGATGCAATCCTCCCAGGCTGCCCTCCCGCACCCTGCCTCGGCTAGTCAGTAACCTCCATCTCATCCATCACACCCTAATCCTAGCCCTTCGCCTTAGTTGACTCAACCCTTCCCTCCGGGCCCTCCCCCTCTCCCTCCCACTCCGGAACCTCCTTTCCCTCCTGAATCAATTCCCTCTAGCCTCCCCCATCTCGGAGCCGTCCCCCCTGGCCATTTCTCCGCTGGTCAAATCCCCTTCCTTGGCCTCCCTCCTGGAGTCTATTCGGTTCATGTTATGGCCACCCTGTCCCTCCCTAATTTAACTTTGGGAATACCGATATGGTATCTTACTCCTCCCACCGCGACCCCTCCCGGCCATCCTAAACCATACATTGTTGTGACACCAGTTCAATCGATTCTCGTTGCTCCTCCCACTGCTACGGTACCTCTAGCACCGTCCCACGACCCTCCTCATGCTCAGACTGCTACAAGTAAGAAACTAAAAACTCACAGCGGGGCACCCAAATATAAAGCTACCACTCCCGATCCTACTCCTCCTCCACCCACCAAGCCTTGCGCTTTATGTGATGCTGTCGGTCACGCCACCCATACTTGTCCTGAGTTGCCCCGTATCCAACCCATGGTCAAAGTCGCGTTTCCTGATTCGTCGGCCCTGGAACCCTCTGTTCCCCCCGCCCCCATAACCAATAACCCGAAGACCCTTCACACCAACAAACCTTGTGTGTTATGTGGTGTCCATGGCCATTATTCTCATCATTGTCCTCACCTCATGCATTACCGCGCCTCTTTAGAGGTCATGTGCGAGTATGAAGTGGAACAGAATCAATCCGCCTCGCCCATCCTTGCTCAGTATGCGTTGAGTTTACTTGAAGATTCCCCAGCCACCATTGACCTCCCACCCCCTAATGTTGAGATGTCAGAATCTGTTGCTCCTATCTTGTACCTGTCATCATCCGTCCACCCCTCAGAGTATATCCCCTCTGTATCCACTCCGTCTGTTTCACCCGCTACCCCTTCCACAACATTCTTGGGCTCCTCGTGCTTTGACCATCTCTTTAATTGCTCTTCTATTTTTTCCTCTAATGACCCCTATCTTCATCCTTTTTCCACGACTGATGATCTCGATAGCTTTGCAGCCTCTTCTGGACCTCCCTTTCGTGCCATCTCTTCCCCTCATCCCGATGTCCCCATCCGTATCTATGATATACGTCGCCACACCCTTCCCCGATCTTCTTCATTTGTCCTCTACTATAATTCTATTCCCTTGACCCCCTCGTCCACTCCTTACATTGGTTATGCCGATGGCGCCAGTCGCTATTCCCGAAACCTCGCCTCAGCCGCTTGGGCCATCTTTACCCCTACGCACGCCTTTGTTCTTGACAATGGGGTATGCATTGGTACCGCCACCAATAATCAGGCTGAATATGATGCAGTTCGTGGTCTCTTAGCTGACACTCTCTCCCATCGCATCCTCCACCTGCACGTTTATTTAGATTCCCTGCTTATTGTCTTCCAACTTAATGGTGTCTACCGTGTGCATCATCCTATCCTGTTTAGACAATATTTACGGATAAAACTTTTAATTCGTGAGTTTAGATTCATTTCATTCAACCACATCCCTAGAAGTCACAATCACTATGTAGATCAGATCACAAATCATGTCCTAGATTGGCATTTATCACATACAACACAATAGCATCCACCAAATGCACATAAAACTCATATATATATAACATGTGTTTTAAATTCCATACACTTTAAAACATATGACATGCCCACAACATGTTACAAAAACCACTACTACAAAATGGGGGCACCACTTGCCCCTACATACATACTGGGGGGCACCACTTGCCCCACACCTAATCACGCTCTGGAGGATCCCGAGCCAACGGCTATGCTCCCGTAGCTCGTAGATCACGCACTGTCTAACCAGCCATCACCATGCGTCGCATGATCCCTCGCCATTCCGAGGGGAGTCCTATACACAGCTCTATGTATCGGTCGTCTAAATCCTGCCAACCACGCTCCGACACGCCGGTCAACAATCCCTCACATCTACGACGGATATCCAACACCAATGCGGCCATCTCTTCATTCTGTCCTGTGCTTGATCCACTGGCACTAGTAGCTCCTGCTGCTGCAGGTCGCCCCATATATCTGGCCGGTTTTACCGGAGCTATATCTGCATCCCCAAAAATATAAATATTAGCACCATGTATGCTAGTCACCAACTATAAAAAGTACATAAAATATTAGTTGTTATTCACTTACCATCAGGGCCCCATACTCGCCCAGGCGGTAGTGGCAAGTCCGGATCTCCCCAGTAACTCATCCCACTATAGGGATAGTTGTCTATGTATAATGGCATCTGATCCCAATGCGCAAAAAAATCTGGTCGAAACACCCTTCCGACTGCCCCTCCTCCTCCTCTACTCAATAGTCGTCCTCACCTACGCATCTGGGGCTCTCTCGGTCCCCCATCCAGCAACTGTATCCGAGATCGCAAGGTCAGGATCTTCTCAAAGAAGAAAGAGCATAACACCATCCCATACGCACAATCATGATTCACCTGCCACTTACATAGCGACAAATGGCATTTCAGCGCCACCAACATCATCTGGGCCCACCCATAGTAGGTCCCACCCAACACACTCTCTACAATCATCATCTGTCCTCCAGTGATGTGATGGAGCACCTGACTACCCAAGACCTGCAACACCGCTGAGGCCACTGCTCGGGTCTCCAACCTCTGTAGATCCCCAATAGATATCCGATTCCCCTTGACTTGGACACTCAGTCGAAAATGTCGATCGAAAAACTCCATAATGTTACGCCCCCGAGCTAACACTGGCTGTGTATTCCCCACCATCCCCAATGGAGGGAGACCAGTCAAGAAATACAAGTCCTAGATCGTCAGCTTGATCCTGTGCCTCTGCACTATAAAAATCTCATGATCTGGATCCCAATAACTGACAATCCGGGCCAACAAGGGCTCACCAGCCCTCATTAAAGGGTTCTCCAAAAATTTCAGCACCCCAAACCTAGCCAGTGCACGACGGACACCCGGATCCGCTTCAATCTCTGTTCGCAGTGCACCCAGATCTCTTTCTCTCCATTTGACCAGTATATCTGCCATATCTGCACAAAACCAACATCTTTGTCAGTCTACAGATCATCATTACTGGATTAACTCACATCAAAACTAAAATCTCAGCCCAAAGCAGCACTAAAATCCCCTCCCTCTCACAGGTTGCATTTTTCAGGCAAATGCTGGGCCAGGTCGCACCTTTCAGGCCAAAACCTACATCCCAGGTCGCAGTTTTTGCCCCAAAAAGTGCGACCCGGCCATGAGGGTGAAGTAGGTCTAGTTACTGAGAATTTAGGCCCTAATCTGAACTTTGAATCCATCAAAAACAAAGAGTGGGATTAGGCCTCTTACCTGCAACTGACGGATCCCGATTCCAATGGTCGGTTTGTCTGCTACGATCGCCGCAAGATTTAGGGCCTTCGCTCCTCTCCACATTCACCACAGCTACACAAGCAAATGAATGATTTTTGGAGGGAAAGTTCCTTATTAGAAGAAAAACCCTGATTTTTCTTTCGCCAGCTGCGACCCAACCGTGGCTCCGTTTGACAAATCTTCCACACCGTTGGAAAGATCTCACCGAGCACTACAATGGGTATCTATTAGTTTTTCATCTTTTGATACTTCACCAGGACACATTTTGTCTATGAAGGGTCCCCCCATTTCTCTTCAAAACCAATTTTCTTCACTTACAACACTTGTATTGGGGGCACCACTTTGCCTCCTTACTCGTCCTTGACTACAATGATTTTCGTCATGAGTTACCCCATTGTACTCATGCTTTCACCGGTCCCCATTGGACCTTTCCTACACAGCAGCACCCCTGAGTTTCCCTTGTTTAGAGCATATGCATAGATTCCACCTGCCCTCCGTGCAGTATGTGTCTGCTCCCTCCACACCCCTACTTTACGCTTATCATCATTTTCCCTCCTTACCATTACGACAGCCGCCACCCATAACATTCATACCCTCTATGCTCTAACAAGAGAAGTCACCTATCCACTCCTTCATATTCCCCCTTCCATCATCATCATCACTACCTATATGATCGTTGCTCTAGACCTCCTTCTGTCGACATCAGCTTATCTTCTCCGGTAGCCAGGTCCAAGGGGAAGTCGATCTTAGTTCGTGCTCTTTATCCAGCCTGATCGTGATTTCTACGCTCAATGATTTAGTGATGCCACCGCAATCCTTCATGATTCCCGGGTGTGTGTGAGATCTCCCAACCCTCATGAGGGGGTGGCCCTCCAGGTAGCCCCCCACACGCCCGAATGACTTCGTCACTTCAGTCCTTGATGTAGCTCCTCTCATTTGATGATATCGGCCTCCATCGCTTGCAGCACCGTTTTCGACTTACTTGTATCCGTCAGATTTTGTGAGTCCTTCCTCGTGTGTAGGGGGCATCTGGGTCTATTTGTATCTCCTGTACTACATTATTATTGTATAAGTCCTGAGGATTATTCCAGGCATAACATGTATATGGGAGTCATCATTCTATTTTTCTGGCTCATATTTTGGCTAGTACCTCTTTCCGTATTGCGTTCCGTGGTTTTCCGAGCGTCTTATCTTTTGTACTATTGTCTCGGCGGGCATAGGTATGCCTCCCCTGCCGGCTTTCGCATTTTTACTGCTTCATACATTTGAGACTTGTTGCACCTGTAAGTCTCGTCTCCTCAGGGTCTAGTCCTTCCCATACTTTAGATTACCATACAGTCATCTCTCTCACTTCATTTTTATCACCTAGTGATTGAGTTCTTACAACGTACTTCGGTCATATGATTTTCTCATAACACTCGTACGTTGGGGGGTAATCTGTTACACCATTTTTTGGTCATCTAACCTATTATTATTAGATGAACCCAAGTACACCATGTAAGACTAATTTTACCCAAAGTAAAATTACTTTCACCACATTTATTTATGTTTCATGGTCATATTTAACCCAAAATAAGGATATCAATTAAGTAAATCACTATTTATTTAATTGTTTCCTAAGAATAAGTTATTTAAATCACTATTTAAATAATATTCTTAGTTAAATTTGACTAAATCAAATATAAATAATTAAATAAACCATTATTTATTTAATTATATTCCCCTCATTTCCCTTAAATAACAAATAAACCATTTATTTATTTGTTATTTATAAATAAAGGAATTGACCCAAGTCAAAAAACCCTTTTCCCTCCAACAAATATAATAAAATATTCCTAAAGGGTGATTCTAGAAAATGTGTAATAATATTTTATTCATGCACCAGGATCTAGAACACCCCAATATTTTGTTATAAATAGGAAGGTTTTTCCCATTCATTAGTCACCTCCATTGCATTGGATCACACTAGATCTGTTTGTGGTCACCACTTTTCAATTCTATTTTATGAACTCCCATTGAGTTCCATGTTTTGTTTTCCACAATAGTTAGAGAGAGAGACCATTAATCTGAAATACTGAGGACTTCCAAGAACCCAGCCTATTGAGGAGAACCGGAAAACACCTTTCTTGTTTTCCTCTCAGGTGCCCCATTCTTTGATATAATAAAAAAGATTCTTTGATATATGTTCTTGTCTTGTCCATTGGTGCTTGTACTTTACTTTACCTGCTTAATATCTTTCATATATAGATCTAGATGTGTGCAGCCAATTACAGATTTTAAGATATTTTGCAGCTATAAATTATGTTAGGGCTACTTGATATGCGTAGCTAAAGTGAGTTTTTACGACAAAAAATTCATGCTAACAGTACTGAATACATCGCGGGACTTGTTAAGGAAAACACATCGCATTGGGATTTTTCAATGTAACAAAGGAAAATGCCTGCCCGACGGCTCCGATTGCGATGAGCGCCTAGGGCTTAAACACTTGGTCCTGGGTGCAGGTCACGTGGGGAAGTGGTTGGGGGCTGGTGGAAAAGGGGCTAGGCCCTATTATAATGTGGCAAAGTGGGTTTCTTTGGGCCCTTTTCAATGAATTTTAAGATTGGGAAAGGGTAACGATAAGGGGGGAAAAGGGGAATTTGGCCAAACAAAGGGTAAGGGTAGAATTTAAAGGGGATTTTGGGGAGATTTAGGAGTAAAGGAGGAATTTTGAGGGAAAAAGGGGGACTTTGACAAAGGGGGAAAAAGGGGTAAAATGGGGCATTCTGCAGGGATGCAAAGGGCGAATAAAGGCCATTTGGAGCATAATTTTTTGCAATCCGTGAGGCTTATTGACTCAAGAACAGCAGAGGGGAACAATCAGAGGCAGGGGACATAGAAGGATTCAAGGATGATGTGTTTTCAAGAGAAATGCATTCCTTGAAGGCTCACAAAACAATCTAGCCCATTGCTTACTTGTCAAGGAATTCATAGGGGGCTAACAGTGGCTCCACATGGGGATGGCTTCTTCTTGAAGGAGTCAAGAATTCAGAAAATGGTCTTTGGGGTAGGCCAGATGCCTGCTGCTTGAGCCACCTTCTTCTTTGATTTTTAGCTGCCACAAATATGATAGATCAGCAGAAACATTCCCAAACAATCTACCTACCCATCCTACATTCCTAGCACTTTTTCTTCTATGGTGCATTTGGACTAGCAGACCCTTTACATCATTTATTTTTATAACAGAAAATAAACCTATTCTAAATCTACCCTTATTGCTCCATGAGACCAGATTATACTGTTGGTCTCACATGTTTCTCTACCTAATCTAATATCCATTGGGATTAAACTGTCCAGCAGATTTCTTCTCTACATTCTACAACAGAAATTTAAAACAGTCAAACTAGGATTAGAAAGTCTAGTTTGCTGTTGATCCAAGGCATAAAGACAGTTGCACATGGACAAAAATTTGCAAAAAATTGAAAACAAAAATGTGAAGGCTTGAAATCTAAATATTGAAGTATCCTTCTTTCTTTGTGACTCAAGTTTTGAGCTTTTCAGAGTCACTTTCTTTCTTCATTTCAACTCTGTTTTTGGGCTTGTTAGAGCTGATTCTTCTTCTTCTCTACTAGTCCAGGTTTTGGGCATGTTTGGACCAGCTATCTTTACTTTCCTTGGCTCAGGTTTTGATCATATTAGAGCCAATATTTTTTACTTCAGAGGTTCATGTTTTGAGCATGTATGAACCTCTCCTTTCTCTCTGTTTTTGAAGCATTTTATCTGTTCTTGAAACAAAACTGTTAGTATGAATTCTTTGTCGAAGCGTACGAAAAAGAACCACTTTAGCTACGCATAACTAATAGCCCTAACAACAATAAAGGCTGCAAAACATCTTCAGATCTGCAATTAGTAGTTAAAGTGCTGCAACAAACAGATCTATAAATGGAAAGACATTAAGCAGTAAAGTAAAGAGTTTGCTCCATGCATCTAACAGACAAGACAAGAACACAATTTTGAATGAATTTTTATATTACAGGGCACCTGGGAGGAAACAAGAAGGTGTATCGAGATCTCCTCAATGGGATGGGTTCTTTGTAGTCCTCAGCACTTCAGATCTAAGCTTTCTCTCTCTTGTAGATGTAGAAAACCCAATGTAGAAGATAGAGCTCAATGGGAGCAAAATGGCGGAAAAATGAGACCAAGTGTATAGATCCAGAGTGATCTAATAGGCAACAAAAGGTGAAGAATGATGGGGGAAACCCTCCTATTTATAACAAAATATTGGGTCCTTCTAGATCTTGGTGCATGATTAAAATAATGTTAATCACATCTAGATCCACCTCTATGGAATATTTTATTATTATTTGTTGGAGGGAAAGGGTGTTTGAATTGGGTCAAATCCCTTGATTAGTGAAAAATAAATAAATAAATGATTTATTTATCTTTTTAAGGAAGTGGTTGGGATATAATCAAGTAAATAATGATTTATTTGATTAATGGTGGTTTGATTTGGTCATATTCAACAAGGAATATTATTTAAATAATTATTCCTAGAAAATAATAAGATAACTATGGGTGTATCTCATTAATTTCTTTGTCTTTGGGTTAAACATGACTGGGAATAATAATTAAATTATGGTTTAATTAATTATTCCTTTTGGGGTTTTCTTAATTAACATAGTGAAAGCAGTTTTACTTGGGGTAAAACTAGTCTTACATGGTGTACTTGGGTCCATCTAATAATAAAAGGTTAGATGACCAAAAAATGGTGTAACAAAAACACTGCAATGGTATGTACAATAGAAATGGAAACTGGAAATTGGAAATCAGCAGAAGTAGTGCTTGAGCATCCTGCCATTGACAGGACCCCAAAACAACTTTGTACCATCTAATTCTTGTAGGAAGAAGGCATTTGGCCCCACAGTGGCCTGCATGATGTATGGACCTTGCCACAAACTGTCAAACTTGCCATGCTTTCCTTTATATTCTCTCCTTGAATCCCACTTCAGAACTTTATCTCCAATTTTAAAATTAGCAGCTTTGGTTCTTTTGTCAAACAATTTCTTTATATTTTCTTGAACTTTCACTGCTCTGTTGTAAACCTCTTCCCTTGTTTGCTGGAGATGAATTGTCTGGTTTATCCTTCTCACCATACTGTCTTCTTCTGTCTGGATCTCTTAAACAAGTTTGATCACTGCTACACCCAAACTGGTAGGAAAAACTACTTTTGTCTGTAGACCAGCTAATATGGTGACATGCCAATGGACTTTTTTTTTGTAAGCCTATCAGCGCACAAAGCATGCACTAACTTGTTATGCCATGACTTTTTGTTCTCTTCCAACAGCTTCTTGATGATGGTCACCAGGATTTTGTTTGATGATTCAGCTAAGCCATTACCTTGAGGATAATAGGCAGTTGAATGACCAAGTGTTATTTGATACCTATGACAAAAGTCAACCATTTTTTTGGATCCAAAAGTAGCAGCGTTATCAGTGATTATTTTTCTTGGACAACCAAACCGAGAGAGGATGTGGTCTTCTAGGAACCTAATGATGACTGAATCTATGGCATTCCTAGCAGGTATGGCCTCTATCCAATTAGTGAAGTAGTCTGTGGCTGTTAGGATCCATTTGTGTTGTGTAGAGGAAGCAGGATGAATTTCTCCTATGAAATCTAGGCCCCATTGCATGAACGGACCTTCAACAGTGATGGGTTGTAGAGGTAAGGGGAGGAGTTTTCTTTTGCCTTCAAAAATCTAGCATTTGTGGCAGGCAATTACCATCTTATGGATATAATTGAAGAGCATAGGCCAGTAGTAACCAGCTCTGAGTATTTTGTTTGCAGTGGCTTTCCAGCTCAGGTGGCCTCCACACTCTCCCGCATGGAATTCTTGTTTAATCCTCTCTGCTTCAGACTCAGGAAAACATTTAAGCAATAGGCCATTTGGATTTTTCCAGTATAAGCCTTCATTCATTATGCAATAGCTTCTAGCTTTTAGCTTTAAGAATCTGGCCTTGGTCTTTGATAGTCAGGAGGGGCATTGAGGTGTGTAAGCACATACAGAATGTCAGAATACCAAGGAGAGCTCTGAAACTTCTCCTCAATAGTGGGATCAGGAAATCCTTGCTGCTCATCCAAGGTATCTACCATGTTAATTTCAAGGGCTTATAGATTTGATTCAGCCATTAATCGAGCTAAGCCTTGACCTTTGATCAGTTTGGTGGGTTTTATCTCAAGGTCGTACTCTAGGATCACAGCAATCCATTTGCCCCTCTTCCCATCTGGGTCTTGGGACAATATATCTTTGACCACTTTGTTAGGCACATAAGCTATGGTGTGGGAATGCAATATGTACACCCTAAAGTCTTTTAAGGCCTTGACCAAGGCATAACCCTGTTTTTCCATTTTGTTGTATTTCAAGGGTGCATCCCTTAGTGCTTTTCTAAAGAAGGAAATGGGCTGTTCCATACCCTCTGGATTTTTCTGCAGAAGGACTGCAGCTACTGTATGCTCAGAGGCAAATGAAAAATTCAGGAAATCCTTTGAGAAAACTGGGCTGATTAGGACAGGAGCCTAGGTGAGTGCAAGTTTAACTGATTCAAAAGATTTTTTAGCTCTGACATTCCATTTAACTCCTACACCTTTCTTCAGCATGTTAGTCATATTCCTAAGGTGTTCAGCTAAGTTGGGAATAAATCTCCTGAGGAAGTTGATTTTCCCAATGAAGAACTCTAAGTTACTCTTTGATGTTTCTTGGGTGTGTGATTTGTAGTATTCCCTCAACTCTTTGTGGGTCTATCCTAATTCCCTTTTCAGATATAATGTGGCCAAGAAGTTTTCCTTCTTGTAGCCCAAATATAGTCTTTTTGGGATTCAATGACAGACCAAACCTTCTACATTTTTCAGACACCTTTCTCAGATGTTTTAGGTGTTCTTCTTCAGTCTTGGAATAGACTGTTATGTCATCCAGGTAGATGACAATGAAGTGTCCTATTTCATCTGAAAAAGCTATGTCCATTGCTCTTTGGAAGGTTGCACCAGCATTCATCAGTCCAAAGGGAATTTTTACATACATAAAGGTGCCCCCTAGAGTGGTGAAAGCTGTCTTTAGCTGATCTTCTGGGAGTACTAAAACTTGGTTGTATCTTGAAAAACCATCTAACAAAGAAATCCTTTTTGAGCCTACTACCCGCTGTAGAATGTGTTCCATTTTTGGCAAAGGGTAATTGTCTTTGAGTGAGGCTCTATTAAGATTCATGAAATCAATACATAGCCTGATCTCACCTATTTTCTTTCTCACAGCCACTAAGTTTGATACCCAATCAGAGAACCTCACAGGAACTATTATGCCTGCCTCATACATTTTTTTAATCTCTTTTTCAACTGCAGGCAATTACTTTGGGTTTATTCTGCAAAGTTTTTGTCTAAATGGCTTCTGATTTTCTTTCAAAGGTATTTTGTGTTGTATGATGTTAGTGTCATAGGCCTTTAAGTCTTCGTAGCTCCAAGAAAGCACGTCCACAAATTCCTTGAAAAGGTCAATGTATTTCTTTTTCATGTTTGCAGGAAGAGACTTAGCCCATTTAGTCATTTTGGGCTCATCTTCTGTGCCTATGTTGCATTCTTCAACGTCATATTCCTCGTGTTCTATGGTAGGCTTATTTTATACATCATCAAAGTCAAAAAGGTCCTCCAAAGGCGCCAGACCTCGAGGTATGTTCTTATCTTTGGTCTGCAGCACCTCAACTTCTTCATTTTCTGTGTTTTCACAATTCCGTTTAGATTTTCAATTTGTTAATTCAAAGTGTTTATTTCTATGTTATGGGGTGGTTCTTCCTTGTCTGAGGGTTCCTCACTTGGGCAGCTATCACTGGACACAAAGTCTGAATTCAAACTCGTTCATGACTATCAGGAAATATTCAATTTGTTTATCGCCTTTGAAAACCTACCAATATTTTCGTTATCCAGCACTGCAGGTCTAAATTTGGTCTGTATTAATATTTTTTGGTTGCTTGGAGTCTTAGGGTATGAACTGGCTAGGCAAGCTAATCCATTTGCAATGACGTTTTGACTCCTAGGAACAAACACTAATTCGTATTCAACAAATGTTTTCAATATATCCATGGCATCATTCCTATATGCTCTCAACCTAGGGTGTTTGGTTGTGTATTCACCATTCACCTACTTTATAACCAACTCAAAGTCTCCCTGCACGACTATCTTACGGGCTCCTAATTTCTTCAACAGATTTAAGCCTAGGATCAGAGCCTCGTACTCTGCAATATTATTTGTACATTTGAAATGCAAATTGCAGGCATGGCTCTCCACATGGTCACTCCTTGTGTTATGTAGCCACACCCCAACTCCGGAAACTCTCTTGGTGCATGACCCATCAAATTTCATTTCCCACAGGGGTTCATTTTTCGTTTTATCCTCATGTCCTTCCCGGACGTGGGTTTCACTGGTCTGTTGTGTGACGAGTTCTGCGTGGTGCAGTGAGTTTTTTCGTTCTTCATGGAATGTATGAGTTAGTGAGGGGTGAATAACTGGCTGATTGCATTCGTTTTCTTGTTTGGTCGAAATATTTGTTTCAGTGCATTGTCTAAGGGTTTCTTCTTCTTTTTCCTCTAAGTTGAGTGTAGCCACTATGTTAAGGTCCGTAGTCTCAAAACCTTTGTTTGCATCTATGTCTTCTAGTTCTGGTCCTACCAAAGATTCATCGTTGCAGAAGATAAAGGAGTCCAGGTCAGTGTGTATAGAGTATAAAGGTGAATTTTCAGGCTTTTCGGGGCTACTAACTAGGAACTTCATTTGTGCCTCCCTGTACAGTCTTCTAGGTTGGATAAAAATAGGGATTGTGGCGTATGCCCCATCCATATACAGTGTACCCTATAGCTTGGCTCCCCAGGACCTTGACAATAGCATGCCATACTTGGGTGGCACATCTGCCATGACAACATCCATGACCATACACTTGGCTGGAATCTGGGTAAGGCTCACACACAGTCCTTTGATTAGGCCAAGACACTTCACCCTGCTAGAATCAAATGAATATAGGTCTTTGTAGGGTCGGGTTATCTATAGGCCTAACCTTTCCATCACTACTTTGGGCATCAAGTTGTGTGAGGCACCAGAGTCATGCATTGCATTGTGGAGGATCTTATAATGGATATTAAGACTGATATAAAAAGGGGGCACTACCCCTTCCTGAAACTTTCCTTCAATCTTTGGGCCAATAGAAGGGTTGGTTGATCATCGCTCAGATTTACAGTGTCACTGTTCTTGCCTAGATTTAATGCTTTCAAAATTTGGCCTTTATATACATCCTAAGTGGCCAACTCAAAGAGTGGGGCAGAGATTTTAATTCTTGCAATCTCACTTTCTAGATTGGAATGCTCAACTCTGTTTTGTTAGCCACTGCCTTAGTGGCTGAATCAGTGGGCTGATTCTAACTATGTATAGTGGTAGAAACTGTATTATCAGGAGCCCTAATTGCAGTGTTAGTACTGCTTGTTGGTTGACCTTGTTTCTCAGTGTTTTGGTTGTCTTTTTCCTTTTTATTCTCAGAACTCTTGGCTATTGATTTGTTACTTTCAGCAGCTGCTTTAGAAGTTTTCTCAGGCCTTTTCTTGATGGTGACCTCAGAAGCTTTTTGTTTGGCAGTTTCTTGGCTCTTTTTTCTTCTAAGTTCATATTGTTCTCTGACCTGCATGATGGAATCCTCAAACCCTAACCTGTAATCCTTAGATTCTAACCATCCCTCATCCCAAAAGGAGGGTGAGGGTTGATTTTCTTCTATGGAACAGTTTTGGATTGAGTTTTCCACTTCAAACATGTTTATTATGTTTCCCTCAGACTCCTCTATGATTCCCTCATCTTCATTAAGAAATTTCTCTTGGAATGGGGGAATAAATTGCTGATCTAATTCTCTTTGTCTATTGGGAGTGGTGTTGTTTCTTTTTAAAGTTCTGGTTCTAGTTGTGATTTTGGTTTCTGTTTTGGTTACTGACTGTGACAAACATTTTTTCCATCATTTGTTGTAGCTTTTCCATGTTTTTGGATAAAAAGTCATAATTGGGATCATATGTGGAAGCTATAGTGTCATCTCTATATGTTACCCTCTTCTCAGCTCTCAATCTTGCTCTCTTCTCAATCAGATTAGCTTCTACACTCACTGCTCCTTTTTGCATGTCTTCCAACGTGTTGTATACTCTCTCCCTAAGCTGGTAGGTCATGTCAGCATCAAATCCTTCAGTATATTTCGCTAGAGCCATACCTTGGGGAGGTATCATGTGTGGAGGAAGGGCGTTATAAACATTGTTGAACCTTGTAGTGTAGTCATGGACACTCTCTCCTATGTTTCTTTTAAGGTTCATATATTGTGCTAGGATTTGGCGAGGGTTTGCCTTAACTTCGCATTTGTTTATGAAGGTCTGATATAAAGCAGGGAGGTCTTGGATACTATTAGGAGGTAGGCCTTTGAACCATTTCTTCACATCACCTCCTAAGCTCTGGGCAAATATTCTCATTTTGAATGTATCATAATCTATCTCCATGTAGTCAAAATAATCTTCCATCCTATCTACATGGTGTTGTGCTGTGGTAGATTCTTTGGTAGTGAAGTGTGGGATTTTTGATTGATAATTATTGGGTAAGGGTACTAGAGGTTGGGGTAAAACCAAAGGTGCATACCAGGTTGCCATGATGATGTTCTGATGAGGTAAATGATTAACTTGGGCAACTGGTATATGGATGACAGTGATACTAGGAACAGTAGAAGTCTATTGAGCAGATTTAGGATGACTGAGCCCTAAGTTCTGAATAAAGTGAATGTCAGGGGGTGTGGATGGAGGGGTCTCCTTGTCCCTAATGTGTTTACCACTATGAGGTGGTGAACCAGGGAAGTCAAGTTCTGGTTGGTCTAGAACACTGGATGACCTAGTTCTTGGTAGTCTGTTTGGTGGGTCTAGGTAAAAAAATGGATCTGATAGAGCTGTAAAGTCTTCTGGTGTAGAATTAGCTCTATGGATGTGGCTGGAAATAGTTGAGTGTTGAGGTGTAGGTGATCTCTTGAGGATGCTCTCAGGGTTGTCAACTATTTCAGGCGGGTTTGGGTTAGGGTAAGCTCTGGTGTGAATGGTTCTGAAAGACAGAATGTTGTTTTCCAACCAAGCAGCTTAACCCTACTTGTTCCTTCTGTTGTGGTTGATGTTGTTTTAGAGGCTGGTCTTCCAATGGAGTCTTATGTGGAACCAAGATAATCAGCAGACCTACTAATCACCAATGGATTATTTTATCTTTAAGGAGTTGTGGAGTTGCCAGGTGGAAGGTTTAGGATGCTTCTAGAGGGTACACTATCCACCACAATGCTTATGAGATGTCCTTTTTCAAGGATATCTTCAAAACACAACAAACTATAACCAAAGATTGACTGGGAGGGATTTTACCAGATATGTCACCTCTGAAAGAGTGTGAGATCTGGAGGCTTCCTGGCCCTTTCCAGACTCTGTCTAAGAGTGTGGGGAAACACAACAAATGGTACAGAAGTTGGAATGCAATTGGAAGTGTTTCACTACCAACCTAACCAGCGTTTCTAGGCTTTCTGAGGCTCTTGTAATGTAGTAGGATGGAAAATACTCAGAACTTCCCTAGTGGAGTCGCCATTATGTTGGGGACGATACTGGGAGACAGATTAATGTTTACCAGTTATAGGCTCTCAGATTCCCCAGCAGAGTCGCCATTATGTTGGTGTTCCCATGTTTTGGCAAGGTTGGAAATACCAAAAGATGAGACAACATCAAACCACTTTCAGACCCTAGGATCTAGCCCTCCTGGGTCCAGAGAGGGATCTATCTATGATATGTAAAAGGTAAATGTCTTTAAGGCTCAAAGGTTAATATATTAGGATATTTATAAGGCTAGGAGTTTGTTTGTTTGATTGTGAGTTTGGTTGTTGGGAATCGGGAAGGAAGGTTTCAATACAAAACAAGGATAAGCAAAGAGGATTCTAGGTAAGGGAGAGATATATCAGAGGACATCAAGACCATTGGGTAAATGGAGTCAGGATAGGGTTTACTTGTTGTTCAACATGCAGGCTTTCAGTTGGGCTAGTCATCTAAAGCATTGGATCCTAAAATGATTGGTGGAATGGAACAATAAGGAAGAAAGTGGAAGAAGGAGAGGATACCAATTTCTATCTATAGATCAGGTCAGAGGTCATTTAAATCCAGACCTACTTGGACATACTCAGAGGCAACTCTTGAAGGAGGGCAAAGATCAATTTGAGGGAACTTAGAAAGGTTTAATTGAAGTGAAAAAGCTCCTAGTGAGGCCAGAGACAAGGTCCTAATCTCCCAGTGTTCTCAATTCATCCAATTAAATTCTAACAAGAACATATAAGAAACAGATTCATCAATTCATACATCAGCTAGCAGGAAATGACATCCACTACACTGGTTAAATTAACTGAAACTAATTCTTAGATAACACATTTAGCAGAAAACATTAAGGCAAGGAGAGCAGAAACATAGGGTGCCTAACAAGGGCAAATCCTATGCCAGATTTCTGATGCAAGCCAGAAGAAATGAAATGGAATGACATAAAACACAGAGACAGAAAAACATCACCGCAACTTTATATCAAGATCCAAAGGAATGTGCTTGTCATATTAAGTGCAACACCAATCAAGTACAACATTACTTACAGCTTGATATTGAGCCTGATAAACCTTCCTCAGCCTATCTTACAATCTTACATAGAGAACTTGTCTCAAGAGAAACAACTTGCATTCTACTGATACCCAATCAAAAACCTTTACAATGAATTTCTTAATGAGTTTTATAGCAGAAAGATGAGCCAAGGAGGTAGGTGGAAACTAAATGTAGCATTAACACTCAGAAGAGGAAGAGGGCCGAAGCCCATTCTGTTTAAACCCTGTGCATTTATCTGTGGTACTCTTTGGAGGAAATAATGGTCTTCGTCAGGCTTCCATTTACTCCAGGTATGTCTTCGATGTACCTGGCTGCAGTACTGTGTAGTACTCTGGTGAATAAAAAAAAGAGGAAAATAAATGACGGAGAAGTCCACCATACTAGTGAACAAATGCTCTGGTAGCTCTGGACTATGGTCAGGGTGAAAAATCCTTCAGGAACACAGTACATTAAAGAAACAATATGGGCTCTTTGTCCTTTCACAGGCCGGAACATTCTGCTGATGTGCATAGAAATGCCTTAACCCTGTAATTTGATGAAAAACAAGCTTTCGTGCCTTCCCAGGTCCCTCTCTATGCTATCAGGCTCTGAACCCTATTTTACTAAGCTCTGCGTTGCTGTAACAACACTGTGAATCATGGTGGCATTTAACGCTTGCACCCTGCAAAACACATAACTGCATTAGGAAAACCAATGCATGGGAGGGTGGATGGATATGTAGGATGGTGGAAGTGATAGTGCGGCGGTGGTGAAATGGTGCTCTTGGCTAAAACAATGGTGAATAATGCAATGTTATGGTATAAACAGCGAATAATAGGGTTTGGTGGGGAACGCGCGTGGACCGTTCGATCATGATCTGGTGGTGGGATCGACGGCGGAGATTAATCAATGGAATGGTATATGAAAGTGGGTGAAACACATTAAGATGGATGAAAATGCAATGAAACGCATGTGTGGTGGGACGCGGTCATGGGCAGAGGGCGATTCACTTTGGACCTTCGAATCTCGGAGGAAGATCGACGGCCACGAATACATCGGGAGATTGCAATTGGGGGCAGTGGAGGGATGCACATTTTAGAATTTGTGATTGCGATTGGAATAGGAGAGCGATGGCCGTTGGATCAACGGGGGGAATCAACGGATAGGATGGGATCAGTGGATCACAAACGCAAGGCGCGGAAGGGGGGTGCGATTGGAAAATTCGATTATGATCGGAGCGGGGAATGTGATTGATGCTGGCCCGTCGGATCTACGTGATATATCAACGATGGAGAATGTAGTCGGGAGATCACAATCAGGGAACACAAGGGGTGGCATCACTGTAGGTTCTGATTGGGATTGGGCGGGGAGTGCAATTGGCACTCGACCGTCAGATCTACGTGATAGATCAACGGTACTAAATACATCGCGAGACTTGTTAACGAAAACCCATCGCATCGAGATTTTTCAATGTAACAAAGGAAAACGCCCGCCCGATGGCTCCAATTGCAATGAGTGCCCAGGGCTTAAACACTTGGTCCCGGGTGGGGGTCACGTGGGGAAGTGGTTGGGGGCTAGCGGAAAAGGGGCTAGGCCCTATTATAATGTGGCAAAGTGGGTTTCTTTGGGCCCTTTTCAATGAATTTTAAGATTGGGAAAGGGTAACGATAAGGGGGAAAAAGGGGAATTTTGCCAAACAAAGGGTAAGGGTAGAATTTAAAGGGGATTTTGGGGAGATTTAGGAGTAAAGGAGGACTTTTGAGGGAAAAAGGGGGACTTTGAAAAAGGGGGAAAAAGGTGTAAAATGGGGCATTCTGCAGGGATGCAAAGGGCGAATAAAGGCCATTTGGAGCACATTTTTTTGCAATCCGTGAGGCTTATTGACTCAAGAACAGCAGAGGGGAATAGTCAGAGGCAGGGGACATAGAAGGCTTCAAGGATGATGTGTTTTCAAGAGAAATGCATTCCTTGAAGGCTCACAAAACAATCTAGCCCCTTGATTTCTTGTCAAGGAATTCATAGGGGGCTAATAGGTCCTATAATAATAGGGTTCGTAAATTTTGAATTTACTTTGATAGTCTTGTAAATATGTACATACCTTGGTTTCTGTAAGTTGTTTTCTCATATTTTGAAAATGAAAAATAATAAAAAATGAAAAGAGGGTAAAATTCCTAAAAGAAATATCAAAGGACTTAGAAAAAGATAGACCCCAAAAGAAAAAGAGAAAAAACAAGACATGAAAGTGAGTAAGTCAAAATTCCACTGCCATTTACTTTTACTGCAAGAATAATGATTATGTGCAGATTGTCAATAAATGCCATAATCCATCATCTGTTAAATAGTTTAATCTTTACTTTTCATGCTTTGAATTTCATGTTTTAGATAGAGAATAAAGATATGTCAAATAGTTTAAAATTGACAAATCAGTACATAGTTAGAGAATAAATGAGGAGCTTAATAGTTTAATTTGAGCCCTTGGATGAAATAAGGTTAGAATTAGATATTTTTTATGTTTTGAAAGAAAATTGATTTAGGGTTGCAAGCTTAAATGCACCCATGAAAATGAAGTAAAAAATGTTAGAAATAATGATGGGTAGGTAGAAAGTAGTTGTGCAATACATGTAATAAAGCATCATCGGGCAACAATTACTAATTTCCCCTCCCCCTAAACTTTCAGTTAAAGAGGCTCAGAGCATTTCTCTGACTTGATAAATGATTGGTTAAAAATATTGGATTTCCTACATAAAACCCATTTCATCATCATTTTCACCCTTATCCATGATTATGATCCCTTTCCTAAGTAAAATACCCTTTTTTCTTAGTGAAAGTAAAAACCCTACATAATTAATTTCATCTTCGTTCAAAAACACTCAAAAAACCCACAAAACACATTTATCCTAAGTTTGAGTGTGAAAAACAATAATGGGACAAACTATGCTTATTTGTCTATCTTTACACATTACTTAGTTTTAAATTTTGTATTTTAAATTCATTTCCTACATTACACCTTTACTTTCATATTAATTTCTAACTTATATTATTTAACTCTCTATTCTATACCCTTACCATATATTATTAAATCCTTTATATTTAAATAACCCCAAAACCCTTCTATTTAAGTTTAAACCTATGTTAATATATCCCATGTGATGAAATAATCCCCACCCTTTATTCCCATAGGTTTAAACATATCCAAATACAAAATATTCCCTGCCCCTATGGTATTTAAACATTCGTCGAAAGGTTTAAATTACTATATATTAATACCCCCGCTAGCGCTATTGGTTAAAAACATTTGATTAAATGTTTTAATTTAATACGACTTTACCTGTCCACATATCATATAATCCAAGGTTTTAAACATTATAAAGTTATATTTATAAAGCGAAAAACCTATCCTGCTGAATATTAAAACCCCGGGTCCACTCCAAATCCCAAGCATCTTCCAGATTAAATCTCTGTCATTTGCATGAGTCCTTCCCGATCCAATGATCGAAATCCAATATCGCAAATAAATTAGCTCAACCATAATTATTTCATTTCTACATGAAATAGGTTGTTTTTGCCTTTCCACCCTCATCTATGTGGCTTATTTTTATTGGATCACGTGCGAATCATTTGAAACCACTTACCACCTTAGACGAGTGTGATAACCACTCGTGGTTTCTACTCTTTTAAGCCACAAAACCTCTTATTTTCCCAATATGACTGCCATTTATTATAGGCTAATTCAACCCTAATTTTCCTAATAAACCCCAAAAACGCACCATTTATCCATTTTTCTGTACTCATCAATTGTATTGGCTATTCCAACTCAGAGAAAGAAGCCTGTATATGATTTTTATACCCAGAACCAGTGTAAAGACTGTATTCACCATTGAAGATTGCTGAAAGCCCAACATTAATTCCAGAAGATACCAGGAACATATCAAATGTCTCCGAGCCATTTCCAATTACCCATACCTGCGTAAAATAGGTATTTTTCAAAGAAGTCGACCTTGTTATAAATTTGAATGAACATTGATAAATAAATAAGTACAATCAAATATTAAATTCGTCCAAGAAAGCGTATTAAAAAAGGACCAAAAACAGGCAAAACCCGGGCAAATTTTTTACAAAAACCTGTTTTAGACTACGCTCCTTTTTAAGGAAAATATTGAGTTTATTTAGTTTTCCAAGACTATATAAAACTCTAATTAAAGCCCAAAAATCCTCTGAAGGTAGCCTAAACCTCTGTGCTTGATTTCAAACGATTTTTAGCCCAATTATCCATTGAAAAAGCCCAGGAAACCCATGTTTCTTATTTTCTAATCAGTGAGAGTCTGAAATACATATGAAAGTAAAAAATTGAAGGAAAAATCCAATAAAAGAACCATATTATGCCTATTTTAAATCCAAGAACCTCTTTCAAAATCCTAAAATACTTCTATAAACTGTTAAATCTTACAGAAGTAATTAGAAAGCTTAAAAACATAGTTTTTGTAGTCCTAAAAGCTTAAAAATGCCTAAATCTACTCCAGCAGAATCTTCCAAGACTGCCATCATTGTGAACCCTCTACAACCTCCTGTTGTAGACATTGAGCTCATTCCCTTAGAAGATGTTGACTATAAAATAGTAGATCATATTGTTGAATTCAATTTATTAGACCTCCACTGCTAGAGCTATGAAAAGTCCTTAGATCAGGTGGAAGAAGTCAAAATTTGGGAATCAAACTTGCCCAAATATGTTGTTCCAATCACTCATTCATGCCCAAAACTGATTAGGTTGTGTCAAAAATATTATATACCTCAAAAAAGAGCAATAGTGAATGCAAACAAAGAATTATTGTTTACAATTACGGCTGGGTCCATAAATCAGATGTTAAAGCTCAAACATGATCCTCAAGCAGTTCCTTTGTCCATAGAAGCACTTACCAAGTTGTACATTGGCCTTAATTTTCCCAAAAGATTCCAGATCTTTCAAATTTTTATGTCTTTACATGTGGAAATTCCTAAAATCAGTCCTCCATATTCTACTTCAAGATTTCCAGAGGGGTCTAGGCATTTCATGTCCATGCTATCATTCATCCTAGGATACTTTAAAAATGAGCATACTGATGAGTCCATCTTATGGTTCCTATATAATTTTACACCAGGACAGCCTCCCTTTGTAATTTTCAATTATGCTGAGTACATTGTTGACAATATGATCAACCGATCAAGTTACCAACTGAAGGAGTGTTTATATACACATCTTTTCTCTTCCATATTTTTTTATATTTTCAAGGAGATAAGTTCCCTATAACTGTATATAAGCTTAATATAGAATAAAAACCACTTTCATTCATCTTATGGACTTGATTTATTAGAAAAGAGTCCTCATAATTCACTTTTGCAGAGTTTACTGATAATTTTGTCCAACAATTGATCAATATGTTAACCCACACTGAAAAACCAAGGATCAATGATGAAATGAAGAAAATCCTATAGCTATCTGAACAGACAAGGACTGGAGATTGGTATTTGTATGAGAAACACACAGAAATTAGATTTTTTGGCTCTAATCTTCTACCCTACAAACTACCCAAATTTGTACCAATGAGGGTTTTTTCTTTGGAATATATGAGGCAAATATTAAATTCTGATTCAATCAACTTCCTAGCAGCAAAGAAGAAAGCACAGTTGTTGAAAAATCAAGTGGGACCATTTATTTGTAATCATAGAGATGCAGATATAGAAGCAGCCAAGCAGTTATTAGAGTACAAATTTGAAGAGAGTTTCTCTTGGAATTATGATCCACAAGGAATATTGAGTAAAATGAGGGTTAAGTGTAAACTAACACCCTACATTCATGAGAAAAAACCAGAGATTGAGAAGTATGTCAATTATACTGAGTGGACAAAAAACACTTTAATAGATGCAGTAAAGAAAGGTGATACTAGTCACACTTTACAAACTGCAGATCAAACAAAAAAAGCCACCAAAAGAGTCAGAGAATAAGGTTATTACATTGCAGAGACCACTACCTTGAATAAGTTCAAATTAAGATATAATAAAAAGCCTAAGATAGACTCAGTTGACAATGAGAAAATTACTATTGAGGTTGAAGACACAGATGTCCCAGTAACAAATAAAGATGCTTCTACAATCATCATAAATGAGCAAGTTACAGAGAATTTGAATGAAGAATAGATGGATAATTCAAATTCACAATTGATATAGAAACAACAAAAAATGGAAGAATCATTTTCACAGACAACAGGGGAAAAGGATCTTGATATAAGAGAAAAATAAAAGCAAATCGAGACAAAGAATGAAAAAATAAAAATGAGATTTACTCTCAATATTTGAAGCAAACACCAAGTGTACAAAACAAAATTTTGTCTGCCTTTGATTACTCAAATAAAAATTTGATCATGTCAGTGTTACAGCATATAGTGAAGACTCCAAAGATAGTTGCAGACTACAAAAAGGTTGATCTAGAAGTACAAACAGAGAAAATTCATGCACTTGATCAAATAGAATTTCATAGACAAAGTTCAGATATGTTGTATTCTACTATTACAACCAAAGCTATGAGTGTTCAAAAACTTCATAACACAATCATAAACATGAAAGATCAGATTAAAATTGAAAAAGCCTCATTATATGCTAAAGACATAAGGATTAAGTCTTTAGAAGAGTTGGTTCTCCAGGTAGGATATGATCTTGCAAATGTTAAAGCAACAGAACAAATAGTAAAAAAAAATAATGAAGACATTGCAGCATTGAGAAAATATCTTAAACTACCATCAACTGAACATCCTCAAGCTAAAGAAATAATACAAGAATAGACTCAGAAGGATGACATGATGAACTTATCTTTCAGCTAACAAGACAAATCAAAGAAATGGAAATTCAGATGGAAAAGCTTGTCCCTGAAAAGGAAACTACAAAAGAAAAGAAGTCCCTTTAGTAATTCCCATGGGCACTACTGTTGTGCCTTAAACTCTAGCAGAAGAGTTGGCACCCAAAGAACCACTGGCTACTGCAGTGCCAATGACATCATCTACAACTTCAGCTACAAAGTCATCTAGTACAGCATCTCAATCTTCAGATGAGGCTAGTAAATTAGTAAAATCCGTGGAGGAAATATCATTACAAACAAATAAGATTAATAGATTGAAGAAGATAATTGATAACCTTGAGGATACAAAGAAGTTCGCTCAAATAAATGCTAAAACTCATGAGCAAAGAGATAATAGGTTAAATGAAAAACTGAAAAAAATTCTAAAGGATTTGACTTTAAAGGAACCAATATCCTATGTGAAAAATCAATTAAGTAACAAAATCATTGAAGCCATCAATGATGTGTGGCCCTCAACTCAGGTAATATTTGAACAAGGAGATTTACTAAAAGCAGCTCTGAAAAAGATTCAGAAAACCAAAGATGAGCTAGGTAATAAACCTGAGCAAGTCATAGAATTGATCAAGTTTCTCAACAATAAAAACAGGTAGGAGTTGGAAGAAATACAAATCACTGATAGGAAAAAGACAATCCTTGAAGTAATGAAAGTCATCTCAAAGAAGAATCTAATGAAATAGCTTGAAGAGAAATGTGAGAATATGAACATAGCCATAACCAAGTTTATGGTTAAATTTGAAAAATTGAGGCAAAGAAGTTTGCCTAATATTTTGGTCATTAATGAAAAACTGATGCCACAGAAGGATTACAATAATAAGATCAGAGAATATGCAAAAGAGAATGTTTAAAAGACAAGTGGACAAGGCATTCCAACAGAGAAGGTATTACTTAGAAGTTTTTAAGATTTAGTTTACTTGCAGCATGAGATAAGACATTTATTTTTCATAAAACCAACTTTTGCCAGATATACTAAGGCAGATGGGAATTTCAGGAGGCTGACAAAGATTCAAATTCCAAATGAGGAAGCTTAGAAATCACATAGAGATTTACTATGAAAGTAAAAAGCAGATAAGATGAAGAAAAAAACTTGTTGATTTTTCAGAATTTATTAGAGTAGTAAAACAGTTTTTATAGAGTTAAAGAGTATCAAAGATTAAAGAGTATCATATTAAAGGGAATCAGAGTGAAAGAGTATAAGATAAAGAGATCATATTTCAAAACAGAATTGAAATATCTTGGCCAGCAAAGAGGACACC
This sequence comes from Pinus albicaulis, assembly GCA_034641835.2. Classification (NCBI taxonomy): domain Eukaryota; kingdom Viridiplantae; phylum Streptophyta; class Pinopsida; order Pinales; family Pinaceae; genus Pinus; species Pinus albicaulis. Next base: position 1,331,337,271 of record CM076574.1, on the reverse strand, counting down.
AAGGCAACCAGCTGCACCTAATCCACAATTAATTTCTATTTTATTTGGATAGATAGGACAACTTTTTGATTTTTTAAGTAGCTCTCTCTATTTTGTTGTAAAGATATTTATGTTTTCCTTAGATAATTCCTAGAAGCATTCTAGGATATTTTGTAAACAATATTTTATAAATACTTCATTTTTAGAAGTATTATTGTGGAATAAATTGCTGAAGATTTATATATTCATTTTGGTTGGACTTGAAGGCTTTTGTGTTTCAAAATTAGAGTATCAGACTAGATCAAATCAATTAGCATCATATTTCAGGATTCATGTGATGAGCTATTGAAGTGAAGTATTTTCTACTTGTTGTTGTTTATTTTATTTTTTTCATGCATCCATTATATGTTTTAAATTTGAATGAATAAACAAGAGTATTACTTTAGGATTTGCTAAAAGCACCCTGTCTTTACAGTTTATCATTTCTATGTTTTCTGCTGATTTCTAGAGTAGGGAACCCTTAATTTCTCCCTCTTTCTTTGGAAATTTTCCTATTACTTCTCTTTTCTGGATCAAATAACCCTTCATTGCTCTTTATCGCGATCATATCACCTCACCAAACAACCTTACAAGATCTTCAAAGGGTTATCTATCTTTTTTTGAAAAAAATTATCTTTTTGACCTTGATCCTAGCTCTGTCTGCTTGATTTTTGACTCCTTAGCCCAATGGACAAACAGATTTCCCACTATCCATCTCATTAAGTCATTTTTCCCACCAAATCAAACAAATGAAAACGAAATTGCACAATCATAACTAGCCTAATATTTTATAAATCAAACAAAGTTAAATTTGATAGAGAGAGCCCTCTCTGAACCCTAGGAAGGCTAGATCCTAGAGTTTAAAAGTAGGTTTTTGGTTACCTCTAGAGTTCTTACAACTATAAATCAAAATATCACAATTTTGAGAATTACTAGAGTGATAAAAGGTCACAACCACACTATGCTACTCTTCTCCATTCACCACATTTCCTGACCTATCTAAAACATTGTTGTGAACAATATTGTCACTTTTGAAACCCTTGTAGCAAGGTTTGTGAAATGGAGAGGGTGGTCTAGGAATACTTCTCCATCGTCGATCTGACGATTGGTAGTTTGGGCTAACATCTCATTCTGACATGTCGATGCGCGTTAATTCCTCCTCTTGTTAACTTTTTGGAATTATCTTTGATGTATCAGTGGGATGTGTGGGGCCTGATTTATCACCTAGCATGCTTGGTGTTTAACTTATCTTCTACCACCTTCCACACTTTATGCCTGCCATGTTCACATGTAGCGGTTGTGGTCACAGTTACACCAACAGTCTGTTGGTGGTCTGTGCGACCCCCCTTTGGTTGTTTATGGTTTAGACAAGGGGAGTGGAGGTTTGTACTCAATATCTTCCATTAATCTACCTATCGATGGTCTAGGAAAAAAAACCCATTGCACGCCCCCCTACGAGCTATTAGCCAAGAAAACAGACCCCCGTGCACTCTTGATGATGTGTTAGTGGGGGAATGTGGAAAGAGATCTTCCACTGAACTTTCCCACTTTTTAACCAACTGCTTTCACTAGTCATTCCACCAATTTGAGCACACTTTCAAAACATAGCATGCTCCAATGAGTCCTCCAACAACACTTAGGTCTGCAAATTGAATTTTTGAGGTCCCTTGCTTTGAGTAGCTTTATCTCATGATTCAAAATCCCATTTTCAAACTTTCTTATACAAATGGAAATATCTTTAAGATCTATATCCATTTTCTTGGGTTGGATTAGTGTTTAAGGTGATATCCTACTCAGGAAATTCCTTCAAACCATCTGCTCCAACTCTACTTATCTTGTAGTCACCTTATATTTTTCTAAACACCTTTTCCATTCTTTGTCATTTTCCATCAATGACAACACAATTCTAACACTCTCCTTCTTTGAAATTTAGAGGAAAACTGTGATCAAACAAAACATCCTCATTAATAAATACCAGATATGAGTACCTCAAATCAGTCCATTTGATGTTGCCCCCCTTGAGATGCACTTCTCTTGTTTTGTATTTTTGTTGTTGTGTTGCTACACTCCTTCTATAGAATGACTTCTCCTTGCTTTTGTCTGATCACTAAGACCTCTCCCACTTTGACATCAATGGAAAAGATACCAACATGCTCCCCCTACAACTTTACTCCTCCTATCAACAATATTCCCCTATATTGTTGATATTGTGGACTTAGCAGCTTCATCTTGATATGCAGAAGGTATACCAATTTCCTTTCTTCCTCTTGAAGGAAGAGCTAGTGGAGGGAGGCGAGAGGAACAAATCCCAATATTTGACTCAAATACTCAAAATTTTCTCTTGGGATAGGTTTGGTGAAGATATCAACAACCCATTCTTTTGTAGGAACATACTCCATCCTTACAATCTTATTGGAAACTTTCTCTCTCAATAAATGATACTTGATTGGAATATGCTTTGTCTTGAAGTGGAAAATAAGATTCGTTGACATGTTGATGGCACTTTTATTTTCACAAATAATAGGAATAGGTTAATCATAAAGCTCATGTACATCTTGCGAGGTTTGTTTCATCCACAATAGTTGAGTTAAATAATAATTTGTTGTAATATATTTCTCTTTAGCTATAGATAAAGAGATAGAAGCTTTCTTCTTTCTCAACCATGAAACTAGACACTCTCCAAGAAACAAAGCACCACCACTAGTGATTTTTCAGTCATCCATATTACCTTCCCAATCAGCATCAATATAAATATTTAATGAAAAAATTTTACCTCTTGGGTACCACAGTCCATAATCCATTGTAGCTCTGAGATATCTAAGAATCCCCTTGACTGCTAAAAGATGGATATGTGTGGGGGATTATTGAAATTTTCCAACAATACCAATGAACTGCATAATTTCTGGTCTTGAAGCTTTCAAATATATTAGGATTTCAATAATGGATATATATAGAGTTTGGTCCACTTATAGGGATTCATTAGTCTTTCTAAGCTTACAACCTGTAACGATTGGTGTGCTCACTAGAGCACATTCCTCCATGCCAAAATTATTCAGTACTTCCTTGATATACTTGCTTTGTGAAATGAAAATACCTTTGGAAGTTTGGGAAATTTGAAGTCCAAATAAATAAGAAATCTCTCAAAGCATAAACATCTCAAACTTGGCCTTCATGTTTGATGCAAATTGACATGTTAACAAATCTGAATCACTGGAAAAAATGATATCATCAACATAAAAAACCACTACTATGAGTTTGTCATCCTTATATTTGACATACAATTTTTTTTTAGTTTCACCTCTTTTAAAACCACACTTGAGTAGTGTATAATTTTAATTGTAGATTCAAAATTATCCATGTAATTTACTAAAAAATAAGACTTAAATATACTCTACTCATATGCAGAAGATCATGATTGGGAACACATATCAAAAACATGCATCATGATTCAAAACACATACACATAAATTTATCTAGGGAAAAGAAACTGCTCAAAACACCTTCTTATCTATATTTCATTAATAAAAGAATCTAGATGAATAAAATATGCCCTTCTCAACCTTGAGCTTGACCTACACAAGTATTTTATATCCTCTACCTGACTGACTAACTTTGGTCAACACTTAGCCAATTTTCCAATCCTCCAAGCTCCTATTTCCTTGTGTTGTTCCTTAAGAAACATGTAAGAAATTAAATAACTAATAAAACACATACAAACACCATAGACATAGTACTGGCGGAAAATGCCTGAGAGCCTTATGACATTCCTCATATATTCTTCATTATTAAAAGAGTGTAAAAATAGAAATAAATATATGAGGGAGTTGTCTCAAGATAGTGTGTCTAACTTGGACAACTTGGTTGAGAAAATATCTCAACCACACACACTAATCTAGGATCTAAGTTAGGTAGGACTAAACTAACTCCCAATTAAGAGGAACTAACATAATCTAGAAAATTAGGCATAAAATCACAATTTTCAATATTTAATTAATTTAATTAAGTTTGGATTTATAATTTTTTATGAGAGAGAGGCTAACGTTCCCCCCATCAATGATAAATCCAAAATAAAAATGAGGAACCATCTTCTAAGTTCTCATGCTGAAATTATTGATCCTCAAAAACACTGCCTGAAAAACCACCAAAGCTGGATGCTGAAAAAACTGCAATATGAAGAGACCATGACTTGGCTGCATGTCTGATTCATCACTGAATTTCACTTGATAACTCCATCACGTGCCAAGATATAAAAGGATCCATCTTCCCTTTGCTTGCAATCAACATCCTATGTCCTCTGACAAAATTGTGAAGACACCCACTGGTGAATTTTCTTGTCCAATGACAAAATTTTGAAGATGCCCACTGGCGAATTGTTGATGATGATCTCCCACTGGCTGATGATGTTGGTGATGTCAAAAACAATTCACTATTAATTTTTTTGATGTTTTCAGAAACTTCTCATTTCTTATGCCCACTAGCTTCTTGGATGTTTGAACGCCCTCTGGCTGTTGAAGATGCCCACTAGCTTTTGAAGATGCCCACTAGCTGCTGAAGATACCCACTAGCTGCTTTTGTTGAAACCTTTAGTCCGACAACCACCGTCAATTTCATTAATATTTCCCCCCCTTTTTTAGTTGAAAGGAGAGAAAATCATTTGGAAATAATTTCGAAACTCCCCCCCTTCAAGTGTTGGAGAGTTTCAACAGTGTACTCCCCCGTTCATCTGTACAAGAGTACCATCATCATTTTACCATTGACTGCAATAGGTGTGACTGAATTTGGTTGTAGAAATTATAAAATATTTTGACTGTTGAAGACCATTCCCAAGGATCAATCCATTCATAATTGATCTTCAATCTAGCTGGTTGGTTTTGGTTGTAACATTTCTCTGATGAATGATTATGCTCACCACAATGGCGACAAGGATGGATATCAAAAAAATGATCTTCCATATGACTTTTTCTTTGAAAATGTGAGCATTTTGGTATGACTACAACTTCGGTTTGCATGCATGTCGGTTTGTCTACAACTTTCATAGAATTTGTTGATGTGATTTGTTGAAGAAAGCCTACACTAATGAACTTGATATGCTTTGAATAATCTGGGATATGTAATTTTCCGTCATATTTGACATATCCTAATCCATGTCGATTCTATTACTTTGAATTTCTTCTCATGGCTTGATGATTAGTTTGGAATAAAGTTTAACTTGAACAAATTTGACACTTGAAGTTGTTTGGATGAATGGCTTATCATCTTTATTCGTATATTTCAAAGACTCGAAAGCATCACTCTTCTCTTGCAACTCATTTCTTTCTAGTTGCAACTCTAGTTGAAGGTACTTAATCATTTCATTTTTCTATTGTAGATGCCATTAAATATCAGAAAGAGTTTTTTATTGATTTTCACCATGTCTTATGCACTTGCTAGGATCAAATTGTGAAGAAATTGTAACAACTGGATGTGTTTCGCCATGTGAAATCGCTCGCTTGAATTCAGACTCGCTTGTCTTGAAATTTATTACGTGAACTTGTTGGATTGAATCCGTGCGCTTTATTTGAATGACATGTTCGCTTGCTTTGGAATTTGCTTGATCTCTTGCTTGGTGAAACTTGTTTTGCTTGTTTCATGCTCACTGGAACTCACACTCACTTGCTGTAGATTTCAACTTGCTTGATTGTTGTTTTAATATTACATTTACTCACATTAGATTTGAACTCGCTCGCTTGCTTTGATTTTTTCTTCGATGAACTTCACACTGGATTGCTTGATGTTATGAAATTTGTACTAACTTTATTGTGCTTATTGGCAAAGGGTGTCGATCACTGTCAAAAATGCAACCAAAAGACAAATGACAAGTTCAAATAATATGACTCACTTGAAGAATTACTTGAATTAATTGCCTTAGTTTGGCCACCTTATCAATTCAAATTGGGATGTCAGTTTCAACTAAGAATTCACCCTGATAATTCAACTCAGTTACAAAAATTTTTATCTTCAAGTGATACAAAATGTATTGTTGATACCATCTTGTCTTGGAATGCTTGATGTGGAATCCTTAACTTGATTATTTTGATTGCAGGATGTGGAATATGGTTGTAGAAGACCTCTTTATCAACTTGATGATGTGTTTCACAAGTGCATGTGATTGTTTGTGCTCTTATAGCTTCATTAAATAAGCTTGATAACTTCATATTGATGACTTTAAGCTTGCTTATGTGCATGTAGTTGTTTAATTTTTTGTGTACCATATTACAAAGAGAGTGTCAAAAAAATGGACACAAGTCATGCACATGCATTCACTACACACGATGTACCGAAGATACCCTTATTCAATTTCAGGTGGATCTAGGACACAATCACCAAAAACCAATCTGTTTATTATTCAAGTTACAATGATCTCTTACATCCAAGAGAAACTTTTTCAATTACAATATTTTTGTTGTTTAACCCTTTTTCAAACAACAATTTACTTCAATTACTTCCTAGAGTGACCACCTTATCACTCCCAAGATTTACAACAAATGCAATCCTTATCACTCTAAAATCACTTATTACTACGAATGAAAAATATGCACCTTATCACTCCTTAAAATTCACTTTATCACTCCATTACAAGAGCTTCATGACCACTCTTAATTATTTCTCCTTAAATATCTTTTACGTTCACTTACTCATAAAAATTTTTTTATTAAAAAAAATGACTCTACTCTACCTTAAATTTTCACTTATAAAACTTTCATTAAAAAAATGACTCCACTCCACTTAAATTTTTACTTTTTTTAATGGGGATTATTTTAATGCATGAAAAAATATTTATGCATACCATATGATTAGCACAACCCTTTATTGAGGAATTCACATACGCTATTCTTTAATATGCATTTTAAATCCTTGGATGTTACATATTTTCCTCTCTGCAGTCATGAAGATGCAAAACGCTGCCCGAGACACAGGTTCCACTAACGGGCTCTTCACACAAGTCCACACATAATAGTCCCATGCCATGCTCCATGGCTCATTTTCTTTGGGTGGGCATGGTTTGAGATATGAATATTGTGCCCCACTAGTGGTTCGAACCTCATAGAATATACAAATTCTTGTTGACGTTGCTAGGAATGAACTCGAGACTTATCACCTCTGCTTTCCTCTCTCCGATCTTTTCACACCCACACCATGACACCAACACCACCTGCGAGATCACGCTGCTGATCTCCTTGGTGTAGCGAATCGTGTCAGGAGGAGACTGACTGAGAAAGGGCCTTCAATTTCATGGGTAACCTACCGTGTTTATTACCTAAACGACGTTATCAAATCAGAAATCATTTTTATAATCTCCAGCGTTTCAGAGACTTCTATTTGCTTAAAAATGTCAAGTTGCTATCAACATTGTTTGTCTGAAAGGCTTGTTAAATAATCTTAGGAATTTTGAATGTAAGGGTTGTGGATTTTTCACTTGCATAGCTTAACAAGAGATCAATGGTTAGGGAAAGAGAGCATTCTGTATTTATTATGACAGGAAGAAGGGAGAATGAAGTTTAAGAACCAAATCAGAAAGTATGAGCTAGGATTGACTATGGGAGAGGGAAATTTCACCAGTGGGGTAGTAACAATGATTTGAATAAGTATCAAGTCAAGGCGAGAGCAACTGAGGTGCTAGAATCGATTCCTCTGCTCGAATACATTACAGTGAAGGACACAGTAGATGTAACACCGAATTTCGATACTCCAGGCTTCACAATTTCAGAGGGATTAATGGATATGACACCGTATAGTTTAAAATCCCATTCAGATGAAGAGCTCTTGGAAAATGTATCACAACAACCTTATATATCGGAGCTCATATCATTTACTCTCAATCAACTACACAAAAAAAGGTTTTGTAACAGGTGGACACACCTTCATCAAGCCACGAAATTCCTTGAAGTAAATGACTAAACCTTTCTTTCACAGGTTTTGATGTCACTTTGGTCTCTAAAGTGTGTAAATCACGTGCATCCAAAGTGAAAATTGTTCATCCAACAATATCCTAGTTCTGTCATTCTCAAATTGTTGTGTGTTCCAACGTTCTGGAGGCTCAGATGCTTTTACTCTTTGTGTGGGACTTGATGTAAAAAAGCTACATGGTAGAGTATGAGCATCAACTCTGTAACAACTGCGCTGGGCTTCACACTGTTGGATCTAACATGGCTTCTCCTAAAATCCTCGAAGTATTTTTTGGTATAAAGGGCGCTGACTCCGATCGTTGGTTTAAACATTGATATCTCAATGGGAAAGTTGAGACTATTGACTGGATCTCTCACAGGCTCTCACTAAGCTTTCTGAGTCACAAATCTGCACATTGAGCACAATCTAGTAGGAAAGACCTCAACGGGCACTAACAAGAATGAATAGGAAAATTGTCATTAAAAAAAGAGAGCAGATTATTAACACACAACTCCAGCGATGCCTCCCATCGCACAACTCCATGCTCCGCAAAAAAATTGTGATTGGAATCACATCCCTCTTATAGTATCGTCAAAAAATCATCAGATCGTCATTTCACTGACTTTATTTTCACATTGTTCTCCTTTACAAGTGCACATAAACTCCAACGATTTCCCAAACGCTCTGATACCACATGTAAGAAATTAAATAACTACTAAAGCTAAAAACACTAGAGACATAGAGTTGGCAGAAAAGGCCCGAGAGCCTTACGACGTTCCTCACCTATTCTTCATTATTAAAATAATGTAATAATACAAATAAATATATGATGAATTTGTCTCAATATAGTGCGTCTATCTTGGACAACTTGGTTGAGAAAATATCTCAACCCCACACACTAATCTAGGAGCTAAGTTAGGTAGGCCTAAAATAAATCCCAATTAAGAGGAACTAACATAATCTAGAAAATTAGGCATAAAATCATATTTTTCAATATTTAATTAATTTAATTAACTTTGGATTTATAATTTTTTATAAGAGAGGCTAACATTAGGCCCCTATTAATTAGGAAATTCCTCAATGAGAATTGTGCAATTCCGTTAGGCCTTTCTTTGACTGTTTGCATGACCTGTATAACTTGGAATACTCTACAACTGATAGTACACTTACCGTTAACTCCAATATAAACCGGGTAACTCAAATTTCATGCATGCATGATTTAATTTAGGCTAATTGATTAGTTAACTAGTTAAAAACTGAATTTAGACCCCAATGCTAGACCTCCCACTAGTTCCTCCAATAGTTGGAACTATTTTAACTGACCTTAGCTCAATTTAACTGAATTAATTTTTTACAATTGAAATTAGCTCAACCTAGGATCCTAAAATTTAGGAATCATTGTACACTACTTAGGGGTGAAAAACACAAGTGGTAGTTGGAAAAAGATCCCTCTCGGGCCTTCCCAGGATCCAAGGCAAACAATCAAATTAGCTACAACGTTCACAAAGAAAATTCATAGATGTTCATACTAATGCTTGATTGACAAAGTGCAGTATTGAAGGATGACCTCGATGTATAAGGCATATTTCTTGGAGAGCGCAATGTAGTGTGGTGGAAGTCCTCCTCACTGGCTCCAAGTCTGAATCCTGCAAGCAAACAATGAACTAGTGTAATATTCATAGTTTTATCACTACAAACAATCAAACAAGTATATAATCAAACAATAATCTATGTATATCTAAGCCATTGATAACATGTATCTTAAGAAAATAAATGATAGATACATCAATAAGACACCAAGTGGACAAAATAGAGCCAATTATATTATTTAGAGAAGGAATATTGCAACCATGAGTTTGGTCAAGCTTAGCTCTCTCTCCTCAAGATCCAAGTGTGATAATGCTTAGGCCAAGGGTTATCAATGAACCTACCCAATCATGAAACCTCACACTTAACAATAAAAGTACGCTCCTCACACAATCAACCTTTCAACACTTGACAATGAGCCCTAACCTCCAATTTATAAGAGTTTTGGAGGATCAACCATACCATTCTTCTCCATTAGTTTGAATAGGGAAAAATCCATGATGTTTCCATGCTTTTCATTTATTTTTCCCTCTTTTGATGCTCATTTGGGTTTAGTAATTTCCAATCAGAGGCCTGCCTTGCAGGTTCCCCGCTTTTTGGACTAACTCCTTGAGAAAAAGATGGAAATGCTAGTTAGTTACTACAGAATTTTTTCCTTTTTCCTTATGAAACATGAGTAACAGTGCCCCTTAGGCAATACAATGCACTAACCTAGGCACTAAATCTCCCTTAAAGAATAAGGGTTGCATTATAACTCGACCTAGCGGTCGCTAGGGTGCGTTACCTTGGAAAAATAGGTCTCTATCTAGGTCATTTTCTTCCTTCCATGTATCCTTCTCCTCTGAGCTGATGAGGAGGTAATTTGTACTGTAACATATGCCCCATAAAGTGTGAGGTTAGAGGCAAAGAAAATGGCTGAAATAATTTATAAAATGTGTAGTAGAGCGAGAGGAGTTGGAGGACTGAGGAAAACTTGAAACAAACAACATATGTCAAAAAAATAAATGTTTGTCCTTAGTCAGAAATTCCCATGCTAAGTAGCTGTATCAAAATGATTTCTCCAGGAAGATATATGATCATTTTCTCCACCGGTAAGCACAATGTTGAACCTTGTTTCATGACAGCATCAATTTGATAAGATGTCTCTGAAAAAATATGGCATCTTGGGAGAGGAAACAAAATTGAATGACGTAAGGCTCAACCCAAGGTCTTGGTCACCGTTTCACTAAACTGCATATTTCTACACATGTGAATAAAGGAGTTGTAGTCGAGCATGCCAGAAATCGTCTGATCACCAATCAATTATGAAAACTATTAATAGACACGAGGATGGCCACCGATAAGGATGATGGTCTCCAAGATTCACAATACAATCTAGTGAGTGTGAGTAAATGGTGTTGATGTCGAACACTAGTAGAATCATTCGACTGGGAGCTAGTGATGAAAACCCCAATCAAACACAAGGTAACCTACCACTGAGGTCTTTAAGTTCCAGGGTACTGATATTTTTTTGGATAAAATTCCTAGATAAGATGTTGAATTCGATAGGAAGAACTCTATAAAAAGGCAGACATTGAGGCATCCTACATCAGTTGACATGAAATGGGAAAAATATGTTTTTGTTTTGAAGACAGTTAAGAGAAAATGGTACTAACTGATGACAACAAATGATTTTTGGCATATGATGGCTTGGTTGATATAGAAAGCAGTACATTGCGAAAGCTCTTGAACAATAGAAGGCACAAAAAATAGGTTACTAGGCAGCTTAGGCTTATGAACACCAAAGAGTGTTAAGATTCACCAATGCAGGGACATCAACATATAAAGGCTAAACTCATAGAATGGTAGGGTTCAGCTAATTGCGAGGGAATTTTATAGGGAGTGACATGTTCACAATGCTTCTACCAAATCGACTTTCAAATTATAAAAGAATGAGTCTCTACTTTGTCCAAAATTTTCCCCATATGATTAGGTTTAACGAGTCTAGAAGGGTAAAATCGGTGATCTTTTCATATTTAGGGAGTCTGAAAAACATCGTAAAAGAAAACTCCAAGGGGATACCTTTGTCATGGTTGATGACTAGGTGTGACAGAGGGATAATAGTATGGCCCACACAGTTCCTTTTCCATAAGTTAGTCCATTGAATCCCGATAAAGTGATAAACCTATGTTCAATGGACGTCTACCTCATTTTGTTATGAGTACGAGAAGATGAAGTAAACTCAATATTCTTCATGAAGTTTTAACAAGTTAGACGAAGAAAAGCTCGATCCTCTTTGTGAAATTTTAACGAGTCCAACAAAGAAAAACTTCGTCCTCTCTGTGAAATTTTAACGATTCCAACGAAGAAAAAATAGGTGTCCTTTTCGGTTTTAACAAGCTACAAAAATATGGAAAAGAATGGCTCATATTTCTTCATCGTGGTAGTTTAACGAGCTCGAAGAAGGAAACTCGAGGTTTTTTTATGTTTTATGAGCTAGAAAAAGTCCCTAAAAATAAGGCTCATTGCTTCTTCATGTAAGTTTAACAAGCCTGAAGAAGAGAACTCGATGTTTTTCGGTTTAACGAGCGAGAAAAATACCATAAAATGAATTCTCGGAACATCTTGATCTCACGCTTGTCAATAGAAGGATCTATGCCATGAATTTTCTAGTAAGACAAAACAAAAACATCGTGAAACTCCTTAAAAAAGGATGTGAAGTGTGCAATTTCCTTCGAACTGCAATTTGCTCCAATATGTATATTTTCCACGATAACCATTTTGACTGAGATATCTATGAGCATGGTCTTAGAAATATTGCCCATGTTCCTTCTGCATCGATAGTTTGAACATTTGTATAGGTGGATGGAAAAATATCATGTGGGTCTAAAGATGAGATTTGTATAGTGATCACGTCTGAATCAGACACCGAAGCGTGATGGTGACACTCTCCTCAACTTCATTCTTCTAGAGACATGATCTCTTAGATAGCTCCGTCTGTAGGCAAGACTTCATCAAGGATATCCTTAGAAGGAATTATGTTGGGTGAGATATTGGTACCATTGGTTGAAACCAAAGAAGTGGAGGGTTCAGATGTGCCAGTAGGATCTAGTAGTAGATAGAGCCATCCGATATGGTGGATATCATTGAAACTGTGTGTGGAACCTCAGGCGGCGGGAGAGGGAAGCAACCCGTCAGGGAAGATGCCTTCAGAAGACTGGTACCAACATCGATGTAAGAGTTAGTAACTCCTATTAAGGGCACAATGCTGCTAGGTAATGTGGAATAATCAAGGGTGAAAAAGGATAGTTAGTCCACTGTAAATATCTTCCCATTCAATGTAAAAAGGATGAGTCAGAAAACTAAAGAGACAATGGCAGTCATCGCATAATACTAACTGTGATCCAAAAGAAGATTATAGTCGAGATGACAATATACGACTTCGATGTCCATGGTTATCATTTTCCCACTAAGTGTAATGGGGTAGGTAGCAAGGTAGCCTTTTGGGATGAAGGTTTGGCCATCGAATGCTTTGAGGGAATTTGACGGTGGAGACAAGGTAGGAGAAATAAAAGTGAGCCAACACATAGTTGACATTATGCAGGTCGAAGAACCTTCACCTATGACAGCGCGATGGATTTTCCTAACTTTCGACACAACTTGAACATGGAAATAAATTTGGTGTGAAAGGCGAGGTTTACATTTTTCCATGTCGAAGATGGCTAGAATAGAATCGTGGGGGTCAATTCCACCAATGGCCGAAAGTAGATCTTTCCTTTGCATTGGGTAGGTTTGCAACACTTCAAGTGCAGAAATAGATGACGGTGCTTGCACCAAGTCTTCTACAATGTTGTAGTTCTGGGTAGCACGTGTAGAGGTGTTATGATTCATGTGTCGAAGGGTCCCTTCAGCGGGACAAATGACAGGGTCATCAGCAAGCCCTTTGATATGAAGATCATTAGGCAGCGGTGGATTCGAACTTGAACCAGGTTCGTGAGGATCAATGACTATATTTCCATAGGTTTTGGCTAAGGTTTGGAGTTCAATTGTCTCCATGCCATAAATGGCAGATGATCCTTCACCGGAAGGATGAGCACCACCATTTCCCCTTGGCAGGGGTTGTGGCGGGTTCACAACCATGTGTTGTTGTTGTGGTGGATTAGGGAAAGGATTGTAAAGAACGACAGGTGTCCTTCCAGATTCCTTTTGTGTGATAAAATATGTGCATTCTTGAAACCGAGGACATTTATATGTCAAGTGGTCCTCCACATAAATTTTGCAAGGGAATCTAATAGGTTTATCTTTTCCTTTGTCATTTTTAGTAGCGTTTCTCTAATTCAGATTATTTTGAGTGTTGGCTTGCTCCTAAAAAGGGGGGGTCTTTTCATTATTCTTCTTGTTCTTACCACTAGGTTTTTGTGTAGACAACATAGAGTGTACCTCAGCGGTGGGAAGTGCAGACGATTGGGTAGGGGTGGTGGCAGCCGAAGATGGCTAGGAAGCATGCCCATTGAGCTATTTTACAGCTACACCGGAAGTTGTAACAATGAGGTTTTCGGCATGCACTCCAGGAAGCTAAGTAGCAGGAGGATTCGGGTTGCCAGGGGCATGGGGGAGTAACTCATATAGTGTGCCATATTGATAACAAATGATATCTAGATGTTATGCATGAGATATGGATTGGTCCTCTGTGACCGCACCAGATAGGCAAACGTCCTTAGCAAGGGGTGGGAAGAGTGACTTCCAAAACTAGTTCGATAATATATGATCTAGGATTGGCGCTTTGACTAACATCCACCTACGTCTCCATTCATGAATATTATCGGAGATGTGGGTGGCGGTGTCTTGGCGCAGTGAGGTTAAGAGTTCTGTTTCAGTTTCATATCAGGTAGGTAGTTGAAATTTCTTAAGAAATTTCATTGCTAAGGCACCAAAATTATTAACTGTAGCTCATGGTAACTCGATGTACCATTTGGCAGCGTTGTCTGTGAGAGTGCGGGGAAAGAGCCTGAGCCAGATACTATCGTCTACCATGGAATTGGAAACATACCATAAATGAAAGGTGGTTATATGTGTAGCTAGATCCTCCCCTTGTTTCCCTTCGAACTTAGGGATGTTTGATGGAATCTTATGCAGTACAGGATGCCAAAAATGGTTATGATCGATGGGATCATTGGTCAATTTATATATATCATGGATGTTTAAAGCTTCCAAGAATGGAAATTATGTGGCTTCCCCTGATTCTAACCAAGGAGGCATTGGATGACCATTTGGACCATAGGGTTCTCCCATTAAAGTGTTTCCAATGGGATAGGTAGGGATTTGTTGATAATAATTTCCAGCTAGTGGAGGTGTAGGGATGTAAGGCTATTTTCCATAGGGGATATTGTACTGGGGGACAAATGGATGGTTTCCCCTAGGGTAATATTTTCCCCCTTTCCCCAATTGGTTTTGGGTAAGGGTCACCCAAACAGATGCAATATATTCAGCTTGTGGCATAATACTAGTCGCATAATTTACCATTGGCATAGACCCTACACCGTAAGTTTGACCACTAAGAGGCATGACATTAACAATTGATGGACCTCCTTTTCCCATAGAATGTACGGGTACACAATTTCCCCCTAGAATTTAAGTGTTGGTAACACTGCCCCCTGGCATAGTAGCCAAGGGGTTCAAACTCAACAATGGACTCCAACCGAAAGGGTTGCTGAAGGGAACCGAGGTAGCCCCGCTAGTGGAAGAAGAATTCGGAGGTACAGGAGCAGATACCAAAGAGTTCATAATTCCACTCATAGTTGTTGTGACCAATTTTCTAGGACCAGGCATATTCTGGCTACTAGGGTTGCCAATCAGTTGTGTAGAATTGACAACTGGTGGGGAAGATGGTGGTGGAACCGAGTTGGCCACCAGCGGCAATGACCCATAGGTCATGTGTTGTCTAGTGGATGTGGTTATAGCGAAAGACATGGATGTCGAAATTCCACTGTGAAACATATCCTAGCATATACAATAGACTTATTCAACCTTTTAGTGAAAACTTAACTCAAAAAGCTCATACAAAGCTACTTAGATTCAAGTCCAAATATAAACAAAGAAAAAGTCAAACAATAACCAAGCTGCTTATATAAAATACAACAAGAAATTTTAGATTTAAAACATTTGGCCGAATATTACAATGGATGAACTTTTGGCTCTCGGTTCTTTACAAAACTCTCAAACCATTTCTCTCTCTCTCTCTCTCTCTCTGTATGCCTCACTATTTTTCATCCTCACACAATCCTCCTATTTATACATAATTATGAATTTATTTCAATCCTTGATTTCCTCCACACAATTCTCAACCAAAATCTAAAATATATTTATCCCTTTTTGGACTCAACTAAGTCATGTTTAAGGAATTCCTAATCCCTAGATTATCTACCTAATTCAACTCCACTCATATCCTTAATTTATTAAAAGAATATTTACAATAATCCTCACAATTACATTTTTCTCTCTCAATTTATTAAAATGAGAATAATAATTTATAAAATAATTAAAAAGACATCACCCCCCTAATTACACAATATTCTAATAAAAATCAAGCAGGATGTTCCTACATCAAACTCCCCATGTAGAGAAGTTTCCATAGACTCTTGTCTATGAGGTGTGCCACTTTTCTGTAATAACGCAACAGCCACAAGTTTTGATGAATTTCTCCCTCCAGGATTCCAAACTCTGTTATGTCGCTAGTCCTTTAACGTATCAGCTCCATTTTTTAATTAAACACTTATTCTGTCATTTGGATTCCATCGGCCTTTACAGCAATTTATTCCGCCAATTCCTCGGATTAATTCCTCTTTGTATAATTCTTTTGTCCCCAACTGAGCTTCTTTCTGAAGCGAAGAATAATCAAGAATTTCTTCTTGATCCAACTATAGTCATTGATAGCTCCTATAGTAACAAATTTCTCATCCGGCGTTTTACCTACATTCATAAAAAAACTGTTAGTTTAAAAAAGATAAGACCTTTCAGCCTATTTTGATGCTTCAAGCACCAATATCCCATCATCGACTTTCTGGATTTTAGTAGATCCTGTTTTTAACTGCTGGCTACTTTCATCTTTATCCTGCTGGATCAATATTTATGTCTCCTTTGTGTCTCTACAGACATAATTTCCTTGATGCTTCTAATCTTTCATCTCAACTCCAAATAATTTTTGCACAATTTCTCTGATTTCAACATCATATATGTTAATGTCATTTTCTGTATCTATAGTCACATTATTATTTAAAAATTTATACCATTCACTCAACTCTATAAATGTTAAAAACATTTCATCCCTATCATGCATAGTAATTGCAATTTCTTCTGGATCAGGTTCTGCAGGTTTCATATCCCCTTCAGGTTCCTTAAGCCATCGTTCTAAGAACTCTATTTCCATGTGAAATATTTCTATCATTTCATCACAACCTTCATTCTCAGTTTCATTCTTCTTCTGGCAATATTCCTGAGTTATCTTGGTTTCTGTATCATCACATTGTAAATTTATGTCAGCAATTTCATTAAAAAAAATCATTTTTTTACTTCCTTGGAATATCACTTCGGCATTTTCATTATGCTTCTACTCCATAAGAGCTTCAACTAGTTGTCTTACCCCAAACAAGAACTCATCTATGAATTCTTTCTGCTGCAACAAATCAGTACCTTCCTCCTATGAAAGACATTCCCCGTCATACTTTACCTTAAGAGCTTTTTTCATCTATGTGATAGTTTCACCATGCTTTCCACCATCTTCCACACATCCTACAAACATACATAAACTATAAGATTTAAAAATACAAGGCTTCATAGCCTCATCTGCTCCTCTTATCAACACATCTTCAAATTGTTCTAAACTATTCCAATAGTTCATGAGATCTTCCTCATTGATCTCTTCACCCAGAATTTCACCCTGTTCTGGGCCACAAATGGAAACATCCATTTTGAACTCAGCCTCTCTGAGTTCTCCACATCTCAATTTCACATTCATCATCTTCTCGAGCTTCCTCAGCTCCTATCAACTGTATGTTTACCTGTTGTTCCCTCTTTGCGTGTATCTTTTTCCACTTCCCTTTCTTCCTCATGGTCCAACCATGTCTCTGGTCTTTCGTATTTCTTCGCAACAATTCCATCAATAACTCAAGGTGAATTTCTATCTCAGCTTTCTCCCACTCATACTCTTCATCAATCAATTGCTTACATATTACATTTACCTTCACATTTTCCTTCTTCTTTCTTCTGTTGTGGTCTTCATCAGATCTTCTAAAATGACTATCACCATTCATCTTCTCCTCCTTTTTGAACTTCATCTGTTCACTTGTGCATTTCATTCAATCCCCTTTTTAGCAATCCCTTTTACTTTCCATTCAACAATGCAAGCTCTCTTCCTATGCTTGATCACTTTTATTTCTCTGTCTTAGAATCATTTCTGGCAACTCTCTTGCTCGTCTTTGCTGCAAAACAATAATTGTAGTATTTCATGTGTCATAATGACCAAAATCTTTGGGTGTCGGGATCCACCGATGATGCACCCAATTACATTCAAACCTTTGACTTGATTCAATACTTTTTGACCCAGACATTACATAAACTTTTCATCTTGGATGAAAAATACACCGTCTTGTACAATAATTCAATCTTAACTCAAGCTATCCAAATTTTCATTTGACCCTAACATCTGTTTGACTTCAAAGCTTGACCCAATAATCACAATAGTGGATATTTTGACTTAATTCAAGTTATACAATATACCCATGAACATCCACATTTTATACATTCATGATGTAAAATCTTCACTCTCTCTCATACTCCATTCTTTAAAAAATATCACAAGTCACCAATTACATCATCTCCCATTATCATTTACTCACATGATACTTTAGCCTTTAGATTGAAATGTAATTCACTTTTCCGCAAGATTTATTTTAAAATAAAATAAATCATTTAATTTTCACATTAATATACCTTTTCGAAATGATGTATCATACCTTATGCTCCCTTCAAGGTTATTTAACAAACCTTCTCTTCTCAATTTCAATTCTCCGGACTTCACTCTTCTGTGCCATCTTTATCACTGTGAATATTCGCATTTCCTTCATACCATAGTCTCTTCAACATGCTTACCATCGTATGCAGGCAGTTTTCCTGCACTTCTATGAAACTCATTCTTTGCAGTGACGTTTCGCATGCAACACCGTCTCTTCTCAGTTCATAAACAATTCATTCACAAGAATTTCTCAAAACTTTCTTTTAACATGGCAGAATTACCATATTTCTCTGCAACAACAAATACAAACCATACTCTAACCATACTCGCACATCAATTTCTGAGATGGACTCCAATTCCATTCCTTAAACATATGGATTAATTTCATTCTTTTATAACTCTTAAAAAAACTTAACTTCTCAAATATGGAAAGGGAAATTAAATCATCCAATTTTTAAAATACCTTTAGTCAATGAATATTGATCCATTCAATGAGCACTTACCTTGAATCTTCTTGTGGTTGAAATGATCCAACCCCTCTCTCTCATATTCATTTAGGAATATATTCAAGCCTCTACAGACTTTGTCTCCGGAGGACTCCCAGCTATCCAACTCCAAACTCCATCTGAGATTTGTCTCCACCCCATCATCCTGTTTTGAATATTCAATGTCAATTTTCTAACAATCTCATCCCAACAAATAAATCTCTTCCCAGCAACTTTGTAACATAAATATTTCCC
Source organism: Pinus albicaulis (assembly GCA_034641835.2). Taxonomy (NCBI): domain Eukaryota; kingdom Viridiplantae; phylum Streptophyta; class Pinopsida; order Pinales; family Pinaceae; genus Pinus; species Pinus albicaulis. The sequence continues at coordinate 1,331,318,011 of CM076574.1, read as the reverse complement.
AGAAAATAATGTTTGTAAACCTTCAAGGTACACACAATCTAATAATATATTTGGAAATCACCATTCGCCAATGCAATTTCCATTCACCCAACTGTGCTTCTACACAAATGTAATTCACCCAAATTCACACAAATGCTATTCCAGCAGATTCCATTCACCTATGAATGTCTACACAGAAGTTATGGTAATAATTTACAGATTCCTGAGTCGTAATGGAGTGAAATATGTGGCTAAAAAATACCACAATTAAACATAAGTGCAATAAACGACCCATCAAATCTCTCTATGGTTCAATCACAACCCAGAACAATGTAGCAATTACATGCTCTACTCCACTGTGCGATTTCACAAGATGTGTTTGTCAATCATTGAGATCTCTACTGATCTCCGTCTCTCCTTGACACACAGCTTCCCTTCTAAGTACAAACTTAGATATATTACCTGTCACCTTAACTCCGGATTCATTGCCTGTGTAATCAAGTTCGGATGGTCGATCTTCTGGATAACAGATCGATGCCTTATGCATTCACTCTCCCAACATACGTGCAATAGCTGGACGAGTAGCACACTCTATCAAGAAATTACGATCTGAATCCTTGGTTTGCTTGTAAAATTCCTTCAATGATAGACGAAACCCCCCCCCCCAAAAAAAAAAAAACCTAAAAAAGTAGAATAGATTTTTAGGGATCGTTGCCTCCACACATGTTGCTCACAAAGTTATCAGTGCAATGTTTGGTGCCTCAGATTAATCGAACCTTTCACAGGCGTTAGAACCCCAAAGGTGTGCTATTTTGATTCCAACTTGTCACACTGATCTTTCACGATCAACAAGGACAATCAATAAGGCTATCCAGTCTGGTCCCTGACTCCAATCTGGGATGGATCACACGTCAATTTTCCCAAACAGTAGAAAATGCACAGAACCAAGATTCTCCATAGGCAACAACACAGATGCACTTCTCCCAACGTCCCTAAAACATTGATATAGTCTCCTCTTTATGGACAGAGTGTTGTGCTTCTCTTAATGAATATCAACTCAACTACAACAATCTTACAAATGCAATAAAACGGAGAAAAAACACAGAAGCATGGTGGTTAATAACTTGCAAACGTATCGTATGCAGAAGGCATACTCCAATGATTTCGTCCATTGGGTTGTCTCAGTACATGGCCAGTATCATTCCCACGCCCCAATTTTAGCTCATTGCGGCTCTCCTCTTCCCGAATTCTACACTAGTTGCAGGATGCATATCGTTGTCAAAAATACGCAGATCTATGTTTTTCCCCATTGAGTTTATACATCACCATAATGTACTTTTGTTTTCACCACTAGTCACTGGATCCATGCTCATTTCCACTGATCGATATTACTTCCCTTGCAGACGTGACTACCTATATATGCGTTTCCAAGAATTGGTTGTTCTTGCAACAAATAAGTTTCTCCACGTTGACTGAATACACATTCTTCTGCAAGTAGCAATTTCCATAGATATGTGCTATCCATAGCTCTTTATCTAAATCTTTGCACAGGCCTCAGTTTTCAAACAATGGTCACATCACAAACAATGATCACATCACACCAAAGCTCTGATACCAAATGATGCTAAAATTCCGCTGCGAAACAAATCCTAGCATATACAATAGACTTCTTCAACTTTTTAGTGAAAACTTAACTCAAAAAACTCATGCAAAGCTACTTAGATTCAAGTTAAAATATAAAAAAAGAGAAATTCAAACAATAACCAAGTTGATTATATAAAATATGACAAGAAATTTCAGATTTAAAACATTTGGCCGAATATTACAATGGATGGCCTTTCAGATCTCGGCCCTTTACAAAACTCTCAGACCATTTTTCTCTCTCCCTCTCAGTATTCCTCATTGTTTTTCATCCTCACACAGTCCTCCTATTTATACATAATTATGAATTTATTTCAATCCATGATTTCCTCCACACAATTCTCAACCAAAATCTAAAATAGATTTATCCCTTTTTGGACTCAACTAAGTCCCATTTAAGGAATTCCTAATCCCTAGATTATCTACCTAATTCAACTCCACTCATATCGTTAATTTATTAAAAGAATATTTACAATAATCCTCAAATTTACATTTTTCTCTCTTAATTTATTAAAATGAGCATAGTAATTTATAAAATAATTAAAAAGACATCACCCCCCTAATTACACAATATTCTAATAAAAATCAAGCAGGATGCTCCTGCATCAAATACCTGAATCAATAGTGGCCCCAATGGGTCAGTAAGAGGAGGATTATAAGGAGATACACATCCTTCAATGAAGGATCCTCAGGTAACTCTGTAGTGTAAGGAGCAATGTGAAAATCAGGGTCAACACTGGAGACTTCTCTTCCAAAGAGGAACTGGGTCACTGAGACTCGACATCTCCCCTAATGTCAATGGAGGGAGACCTTGCTGCCGCCTAGAAAGACGGCGAGGGTCAAAGCACGCCACGATGACCAGTTAATTTTATCAAAATTTTAATGTGATGCATTACTAAGTCTCAATGATAGTAGAACAAAACACCTAAAAAAAAGAGCTCTAAAGTCAATCAATCAAGCAACTAGAGGGGTAAGACCCTGTCTAAGTACTATTGTTTCCTGGAGATTAAACCTGGTATCGCAATAGAATACAACGAGAGTTGTTCATATGTACAATTACAGTTACTATTGAGCTTCGCCCGAACCTCAGAGAATGGGGCCAAGGACTCTCGTGAACACAAGTACCCTCCTAGAAACCGAAGATAGAGTAGGTCCGTCTATGTCCGGTACTAGGGCATCCCACCCCAATCACCCTGTGTACGTCCCTAGAAGTATGGAAAATATGGATACCTCAAATCATAGACACTATCACGGGGGTCACGGTCATAGACAACATGCTGTCTGGGCAGAACAACTAGATCACCGATCTAGTTTCGACATCCCCGACGAGAACCCCAATACATAGAATGCCCATTGTTATGTGATCGAAAGTGGGCTACCTTCTCACACACCCCATTATTGTCTCACGCCTAACTCTGATATAAGTGGAGCGGTCCCAATAGTATGATTGCAGTAGTAATTTCACTCTTTAATGACACTAGTCTCAAGTTTTTCGATCTTGGGTAGTTTTCTCACTCTGCCTATCCAAAGATCCTATCCTAAACTAATGCTGGTGTAAGCTCATAAAATATTTTTTGATTGATTTTATTAGCGCTTAATTTTAGTGTACTTGCTTATTAGTCTCCAAAGGGGGATTGTACAAATGAAATTTTATGAGACTCTGAATCAAACTATGGAGAAAATTCTTTAGAGATTCATTTTGATGAAAGAGTTATTTATATAAGGAGAATTGTTTCACATATCCATGCAGCAGTAAACATCCAATAATGCAATTCATTCTAAAAATATTCAAATATTTATCCCCACTGACAACTATTTAAGCCAAAAAATTACAAAATGAAATAAGCTATCTCAGAAAAAACTAAAAAAAAACTTTTTCTTTTCAAAAAGTAAATGCAACCAATCTAACTTTTCAAACAAGAAAAACTAATATGCTAGCAGGAAACCAAGCACATATATCCAAAAAACAGAAGCCAAACTGATAGGAAGCAACTCAACAGCTAGGGAAATCACAGCAAGGGTGAAATAACAAGTTTTAGGCTAAGTAATGATGCCTAACAAGGAGTACAATGTGTTAATAGCAGGACTAACACATTGTTCTCAAGTAGGAGCTGCATTATAACTCTCTGGAACACACACAGGGGGTGCATTACTGAGGAGAAATTTCATATAATGGTTAGACAAGGTCTGTTCTGAACAATGTGAGTTGATGAAATGGTCACAGAGCATATGAAATGATCAGAAAGGGATGTGATCAGAATAGGAAGTGATAGAGGGAAAGAACCAAAGGTTTGGAAGTAAACAACCAGGAACTAAGGATTAGTCCCCAGTGGATCGCTAATTCTACTTAGGGGTAAAATGCATAGGTGGTAGTTGGAGTAAGATCCCTCTAGGGCCTTCCCGGGACCCAAGGCAGGCAATCATATTAGCTGCAAAATTCACAAAGAAAATACATACATGTTCATACTAATGCTTGATTGAAAAAGTGAGGTATTGAAGGATTACCTCGATGTATTAGGAAGATCTGTTGGAGAGCGCAATGCAGCGTGGTGGAAATCCTTGTCACTCGCTCCAAGTTCAAATCCTGCAAAAAAACAACGAACTAGTGTAATCTTCACAATTTTATCACTACAAACAATCAAACATGTATATAATCAAAAAATAAGATATGTAGATTTAAGCCACTTATAACATGTGTCTTAAGCAAATAAAAAATATATTAATCAATAAGATACCAAGTGGACAAAATAGAGGCAGTTATATTATTTAGAGAAGGAAGATTACAACCATCAGTTAGGTCATGCTACCCTCAGTCCTACGACTCCTAGCTCTCTCTCCGCAAGATCCAAGTGTGACAATGCTTAGGCCAAGGGTTCTCAATTAACCTATCCAATCATGAAACCTCACACTCAACAACAAAAGTACGCTCCTCACACAATCAACCTTTCTACCCTTGACAATGAGCCCTAACCTACAATTTATAAGAGTTTGGGAGGATCAACCTTGCCATTCTTCTCCATTAGTTTGAATAGGGAAAAATCCATGATGTTTCCATGATTTTCCTTTATTTTTCCCTCTTTGGATGCTTAGTTTGGTTTAGTAATTTCCAATCATAGATCTGCCCCATAGGTTTCCTGCTTTTTGGACTGGATCCTTGAGAAAAAACCAGAAATTTCAGTCAGTTACAATGGAAATTGTCCCTTTTTTCCCTATGAAACACAAGTAATGCTACCCCTTAGGCAAGACAGTATGTTAATCTAGGAACTAATTCTCCCTTAAAGAAGCAGGGTTGCATTATAACTCGACCTAGTTGTCTCTAGCGTGTGTTACCTTGGCAAAACAAGTATTTGTCTAGGTAATTTTCTTCCTTCCATGTATCCTTCTCCTCTAAGCTAATGATGAGTTCATTTTCACTGTAACATACAAAAATAAATTTCAAAATCCAACTCAAATTAACTAACCTAATTGAGTGAAAATAACTCATTTAAATTATTCAAGTTGTTTATTGATGTGGAATTTCGATTTTCTCCTACTTTAATCGAAGGAAAAATTAAATTAGGAATTTCTTGTTGCATTTTCAACACTCCCTCTTAGGAAGAAAGGGATTATCAAATATCCCAATCCTACTTCTATGGAACTCGGATTTTTCTCTTGACAAAGCCTTTGCCAAAATATCTACATTATGTTCCTCTGTCAGAATATACTGCAACAACATGATCCACCTCTGCACACAATATCGTATATGGTGGTGCTAGATATCAATGTGCTTGGATCGATCGTGAAAAAATAGTTTCACAGAGAGTTTGATAAAAATCGGATTGTCAAAGTGAATCATAGTAGGATCCTTCATTTGACCAAATAACCAAACAAGAATATTTCTCATCTAGATAACTTCACAATATTCTTGACTAGTAGCCATGTAATCTGATTCTAAATAGCTTAGTGCAACTGATATCCGCTTCCTGCTATACCAAGAAACTCCTTCTGACCCAACACTAAAAATTCCTCTTGAATTTCTCTTCTTATTTTTTGGGCTTCCTTCCCAATCTACATCTGTGAATCCTTGCAACTTCAATCCCTCTGTCTATCTGTACCAAAGTCCAAACTTAGTGGTACCTCTGAGGTACTGTAGTACATGATTAACAGCCCTCCAAAATCATTTATTCAGTCAAACAATGTCTTGGCTTAACTGGTTTACCACATAACACATGTATGGTTGTGTATTCACAAAATACATGAGATAACCCAACAAATTCCTGTACATGGTAACATCCACTTCCTCACCTAAAGTGGCATCCTCTTTCCTCCATTTTTCATTATATGAGTCTCCATGGGTTTGCATATGTCCAAGTGGAAATTATGAAGTATCTCATTGGCATATTTTCCTTGAGAGATAAAAAATTCTCCTTCTCTCTGCCATACTTCCAAACCAAGGAAATAGTGCATCTACCCCCTGTATTTCATTTTGAACTCTCTTGCAAGGTCCTCCTTGCAAGAGTTGATAAGTTTTCCATCACCGGTCAAAACCAAGTCATCACCATATAATGCTATAATAAAAAATTTACCTTCTACCAGAATGTGTTAAAGCTTTTCATCTGCTTCAATTTTGGTGAAGCCCAATCGAGTTAGGTAGCTATCAATCTCGGTGTAGTAAGCACAGGGTGCTTGCTTCATCCCATACAACACTCACTTGATTTGACACATGTGTGACTCTCTTTCGAAGGTCTCAAATCCTTCAGGCTATTAAATGAACACCTCCTCCTCAATAACTCCATTTAGGAATGTTGTCTTCACATCCATCTGGTGGATTTTCCACCCTATTTGTGTAGCCAAAGAAAGAATTTATCTAATGGAAGAGTACATTTCTATAGGAGTAAAGGTCTCTTCATAGTCATTCCCTTCTACCTGAGAGTACCCCTTGGCCACAAATCTAGCCTTTTGCTTCTCAATTTTTTCGTCTGCTGCATGCTTTACCTTGTAAATCCATCTCGAACCCACCACTAACTTGTTTACACGTCTTGGGACCACTTCCTAAACACAATTTCTGACAATGGAATCATATTCTTCTACCATAGCATCAAACCATATTGTTCCTCTTTTTCTTCCTTGAATGAGGTTGATTTTTTCTCTACTATCTCACTCATCATAGCCATGTAGCTTGTGTACCATTCTAGTGAGCTCCTCTGCTTGTGATGTGATGTGGGTGCTCCCACATTCTCTCTAGCATCCTACAATGATTTTTCATCTTCTCTGGTCCACATCCTTCCTTCCCTGGATGTCTCTTCTTGAGTGGATGCCTCCACTCTCTGCTCCTCTACATGTGGCTTCTCCAAATCTTCTTGAGGTTCTTCCTTTGGAGTCAAAAGCTCCTAATATTCATGAAAATGAAGCTCCTTCTTGAGGGTGTTGGGTCCAAAAGGTGTCTGTTTTAAAGGTAACCTTAATGCCTTACATTAATTATCAACCCAGGGAAAGTCTTGTTATTTCAAGAGTGTAAGCAAAATATATGAAAGTGACATCAGAGGTTAACTACTCTAGATAGTTGTAAGAAAGATTTTCTAATTCTCGAAGTTCAATCAAACCAACTTAAAAGTGAACTATGAAATACTTCAGACCAATAAAAGGAGCAGATTATGTTCTAAGCTTATATAGAAATAACCACTCAAGACTAAAAATAATAGATTGCAATTGAACGACATGCTTAGATGAATTGAAAATTTACCTTAATGAATTGAACAACAATCCTAATAAATTGAACAACAATCAATTATTCTAGATTTTGCAATGGAATTCTCTATTAATCTACTAATAACATCATTCAGAATTAAATATCAAACCAAACGTTCACAATTATGATGAAAAGATTCAAGAATTAACTATATGCATAATTGAACAACAACCGCACTGAAACTAGTCTAATGAATGTAAAAGCATCAATTCCTGATAAGAGAACATGAATGATAAATCTAATGTAGTGAATAGGAAGTTATAAAATCTCACGCTTGCGATTAACCAATTAAATGATAATGTTCTGAAACCCAAAGGATAACTGGAAATGCAAGTTCTGTAAATAAATGTATAGCATAGAATAGAAGGAGAACCCCCAAGGCTGGGCCCGAAGCCTCTAGAAGCCTTCTGCTAATGAACACTCAGAATTTGTTTATACTAAAAATTTCAATTTCTTCATTAATCAATAGAGAAATACATTAGCACGAACTTGACGATTCTATCCGAATACATTTATTACAGGAAAATTATAATACATGAACGGTATCCCATCTCTTTCACCTTCAACCTTTTATAGCTTAAAGGTGAATTCAAACAGAGTAACGAATCCTTCCCATCATGAGGTCCTGCCGCTTCATGGCTATCAATTGAACACTCCAAGAGTAGGCGTGCCTCTACATCTTCCCCCAATTCATAGGAGCTGATATGATTATGTTTGCTTTCCTTGTCTATTGTCATTTGGTCATCCTAGTCAACAGTTTGGTTGTTTTGCTTCATTATCAATAAAGACAACAACAAATCAATTTTTAGGTTACTAAACACACCTTTTATCAATAATTTATTCTAATTTAATTTTGCATTATTTTCCTTTACTTTATTGTTAAGATGAAGGAAAAATATATAAAATTAAATGACAAATTGTGGTAAAGATAGGGGTAAAATGTACGTTCTCTTTGGCCCAACATACTCCCCTTCTTACCTTTTTGTAGGTCCTCGTGCAAAAAAATGGTTAAGGTGTAGCTGGGTTAAATAATATGCAGGGTATACTTCCTCCTTATAATGTTTAAAACCATGTTTATGTTTTATCTTTGCAAATGCTGAGTTTGTGTACCCTTTTGGTAACTCATAATCATGATGATAGTCTTCAAGAGGGTACCGTATGATGGGGCATATGTATCTGCACCCTATCCATGTAGGACCCATGTTCAAAACCAGTTTGTTGTACAGAAGGAAATGGGAAGCAACAGCTTTAAAGTTCCTATACCCAAATGGTTCTTTGTTGTTGAAATTATTTGTAGAGGCTATCCATCTCTGTTTTCCTACTGATAATGCTTCTTCCTGAATTTACTGGAAGTATGCCCACCCATTCTGCACAATATCTTTTTGAATAGGTCCCAATTTGGCTATCACTCCTTTCTGCTGCATAAATTTCTTATGTTGAGTAAAAAAGTATAGGGGTTTAGTAGGTTTCCCTCTGACCCATAGATCTAGGCCATATTCTCTTTTCTGAAAGGTATTGTAGGCCTTAGCCCATCTAGTCTGATTTTTGGCAAAGGATAGAAAAGCTTGGAACTGAACGTCCTCTATGAAGGGACTGGGGTTATTGTATCTATCCTCCTCTAGAAAGAAATTGTCCAAATACAATTCACACAAAATATGTTGGACCTGCTCATCCTGCTCATTGTAACATTGGAAAAATTCTTCAATGGTTTTAAAAGTAGTGGGCTTCCCTACCCTGACAACTTTGATTTTCAACAATAAATATCTTTCCACTAAGAATAAAGCATAATTAGTGGCTAGTTTCCTGCAAGTCAATACATCTGAGTAAAAAGAACAAACCATACTGGTTTTCTTCTTAGCCTGCTCTAATTGATCCTATGTCTTCTTCACATTTTCCCTTTCTTCCCTAAGTTGGGAAAAGGTTTCGTCCTCAGTTGCATAAATGTCTTTAAATCGCTTTAGTAGTGCCTGAGGTTCCTGTAAGGGTACTACTTCCTTATTATACAGGGCCAATTCATGCTAAACTTGAATTAATTCATTGCGAATCTTCTGATTGGCAGCTTTTTCTACTAGGGGAGTGTAGGCAGGTGTTACCTCTATTTGAGTCCCCTTATCTCCTGTAAGTATCACATCATTCTACATAGAGACTTTAGAAGTATGTATCAAATCTATTTGTACAGAGGCTTCAACATTATCTATTAAATTAGTCTGTACAAGAACTTCAACAGTATGTATTAAATCAGTCTATATAAAGGCTTCAACATTGTATATTAATAAGTATGTACAGAAATTCCAGCAGTATCTACCATTTGGGTAAAAAAATATGTTTGGGTTCCAATGGTAACCAATTCCTTCTTAGGCTTCCAAGCTTTGTCTATTTCTTCCAACCGTTTCATTGGTTGTTTTAATATTTTTCTCAATTTCCTGCATTTCTTGTTCATTTTCCTTAACTTAATCTCAGTTGATTTTTATTTTAGTAGGGTTTTGGCAGGAGAAGGAGTAGCAATGGCTTCAGTTTCAGGAACAGTTGAACCAATTTTAAGGTTATCAGAAATGATGTTTTCTTTAGGTGTCCAAGATGTTATTTTAGCATTAATTTCCTGACTGGGTGGACTAATATTTTCTTCAGGAATCAGGGGAACTATCTCAATACTTGTGTCCCGTTCTAATAGAACAGTGTCCCCTAACTGGTTTCCAGATTCAAATATTCTCTCTGTCTGGTTTTCCCTACTCACCCATTCATTATTAGAGGAATATAAAACCATCAAAGCCTACAATTAATCATGGGGAGGTAAGATTTTAGTTTGGCCAGAGTTGCTAGCAGCGACATACTAGTTCAACATGTCCCTCTGTTCCTAAGATTGTTTAGATGGGATTCCAATTTCGTGATATGTTGTCATTTTCTCTAGTACTTGATCCATTTCTTCTTCGTAGTCTTGTAAGGACATATTTTGAGGGCTCAAAGGTGGTGTATGGGATGGTCCTACCTCATCTCACAATACGGAGATGCTTTTTCATAGTTTCAACTTTTTAGACTGTCTCCATTTTCCTAGTTCTATGGTAGAAACATGGGTTCTCTTCCCTCTTCCTCTCCTCCGTATGGCTATTCTAGGGAGTTCAATCTCGGCTCTGTTAGGGTTTTCTTCAGGGGAAGGCAGGGCAGGATTAACAAATTTGTCCCATGTTATCTAATGTTTGTTTAACTCATGAATGATCATCAATTTAATCAAGCCATGGTAATTTACAACTTCTTGAGGGTTTTTAGCTCTTCTAATTCGAACAACAGTATTATGCAATACAAAATTTAGGAAAAAGGGAAAATTAACTGAAATTTTTCGCTTGAGAACAACTAATAGTTTAATTTGATGAGACTTTACCACATCCTAGCGTCTGTCGCATGTGATGTATATTTCAATGAAGACTGGTAATTCTTGCCAAGGCTGTTGCAAGGACGCATTATTAATACCTTTCCCTTTTTGTTCCAGTGGCTCACCTGGGTCCTGGTACACTGAGATTGATTCTTGTAGAAGGACATGTTTTACAGTCCATATTTCTCCTTCTATTGGAATTTCAGAGACCTCAACGATGATTTCTTTAGAGACTGGTATGATTCTTCCTTTGAATATGGTATTCCCTTCCCGCAAGTTTTACAAGAATTCAACTGCTATCCCTGTGTTAAACCCTTGTAGTCTGTGTAGATGTGGAATCTAGCCAGCTTGCTGGAGAACGATGCGAGCTGATTTTGAGGCTTGAAAAATTGTGGGTTCATTGTGGAGAGAATTTCCACCCATGGGTATTGTGTTATTAGAACTGGTTTCTTCTTCTGTATGTTTTTCTTTCAGCTCTGTTGGTTAAAACATCATAAACAACACATGCAACTTTTTTTAAAATATATTATAAAAATGAAACTTCATGACGTAAATGCAATGATTATTTATTCCAATCAACATATATGAAGGAAGTTGTGCGGTTAATTCACATGCTTATTCATTATGAATATTGGTACCCCCTTCAATGAGGGAAGGGCGTCAACGGCTTTAAAGCGCAACAGAAGAGGAAATATGGTAACAATCATGAATGCACACGAAGTAAAGTTCAGAAGTTGATAATCATCACAAATGTATGAGAGAAGTGCATCCATGGCCTTGAAGCCCAAGAAAAGAGGAAAGATGGTAACAATCATGAATGCACATGAAGCAAAAAGTTAGAATTTGGTAATCATCACAACTGTACATCAGGTGGAAATGACCGAAGAAGGGGAGAAAAATAGAGTAGCAACTATTATGAAAGGATGTCCTATTTTGACGATATAGCATGGTGGAAGAATGACAGGTAACATATTATGATTGATGTTGTCATCCCTTAATTAAACATAAAAATATAATTCACTCATAGTTAATTATGTGGGTAGGTAGTGATAATACTTATTCAAGTAGTGCATTTATTTCAGGAATGGATCAATAGGAAATAGGGCATATAAAAGTAATTGGCTATTGTTAGAAAAACACTTAGATACCAAAATCAGAGCCATTGCTGCCAGCAGACGTTCATAGCCTCGACAAGGTTGCTATTTTAACCTGGAAATGAGCCAAAATCATCTATAAAAAAGTAGACATTTTTCTTGTTTTATGGAGAGACCACTGTGCTAGTGTGGTGGCCAGATAGTCACAGTGCCATTCACGGGGATTGTAACAGAGTGATCAGGTCGGCTCATGATGGGACCTCTACCCTGTCGAGAAGGTCACTACCCTGGAGTGTTGGCCATTGTGAGAATGTTACTTATTAAACCCTTATGATCATGGTAGGTCAGCTCGTGATGAGACCCCCTATTCTCTCTTTAAAAAAAAAAAAATTGCACATAGATATAATATTTTTCTTTTTGAAAAGTAGACATTTTTCTTATTTTATGGAGAGACCACTAAGCTGGTGTGGTGGCTAGATAGTCATAGTGCCATTCACAGGGATTGTAACAGAGTGATCACGCCGTCTCATGATGAGACCTCCTGTCCTTTAAGTAGTTTTAGCTGTCGAGAAGGTCACTACCCTGGTGTGTTGGCCATTGTGGGAATGTCACCTGTTAAACCCTTATGATCATGGTAGGTTGGCTCATGATGATACCCCCTATTCTCTCTTAAAAATTTGCACATAGACATAATTTTTTTCTTTTTATTTATAAATGGATGGAGGCTCATTAACTCCTTAAGAGTTAGGGATGGTGTAAGAAGTAAAAATAATGCCAATACAATTAATACTATTATTCTTATATCCTCATGTCAAGGAGAATTACTACTTGAGAGTGTAGAAATATATACAAGCATAAGACTACGGAAATGAATTGTGTAATAATATGTCTGAACACGAGATATCTACCCCTTCATTATACAGATAAACCATGTCATCTTTCGGAGTAGGGATTTCCATCAAAATTTCAAATAATCATAATATTAGTAATATCACTTCTTTTCTCCTCTTCAAGTGCCAATTCCTTTTCCTAAAATGGATTTTATGGAGAGAATTTGTAAAGGAAGAGTGGATATTATAAAAGAAATCATCAAAAGACAAAAAATATTCTAGAAAATAAATCAACCGTTCAATTCAATTGAAAAACAAAAGTAAAATCACGCAAAAAAACAACCCTTCATTTGAATTGAACGACAGTTGTTCAATTTGATTGAAAAATGGTTGTTCAATTCGATTGAACATTAAATGTTCAAAGGTTTGAACGAAAGAAATAAAAAAAATAAAAAAACACAGTCGTTCAATTCGAATTGAACAACACCTGTTCAATTATATTGAACAATGACTGTTCAATTCGATTGAAAAACAATTGTTCAATGGACTGAATAACAAAAAATTATGCAAAAAAAACCGTTCATTTGAATTGAAAGAAAACTGTTCAATTCGATTGAATAGCAACTATTCAACTCGATTGAACAACAACTGTTCAAAGGTTTGAACAAAAGAACACACAAAAGAAAGAGAAAAGAAAAAGAATGCAGTTGTGAGCATAAAAATAATGAAAAGGAGAAGGAATGTACAACAATGAGAAGAACTATAAATTTCAGGGATCATATATACAATATTTACAAGAGGAAATAACAAACTTTTATGAACTTAAATTTGACGGGCCATCATCCCCCGGAGCTAAAATTTGGATGGTGGGGTCATCACACACCTACTAGTAGAAAGACTCTTTCGTAAGTGGTTTATGATAGAGACACACCTAGTGTCCATCGACTCGAAAGGCAGAGCTAGATCCATCTATGGTGGTCAAGGTAATGGTACCATTTCTATGCACTTCTTGAATTTCATAAGGCCCGATCCACCTTATTTGTAACTTACCCGGGAAGTCTTGTAATCTGGAGTCGTAGAGGAGTGCCCAATCTCCTTTTTGGAATGTCTTTTTTTTTTATGAGGTTGTCATGTCACTTAGCTCATTGTTATTGAATAATTTCAGTGCATTGTAGAGCAAGTAGCCATGCTTCATCTAATTCATTTATTTTTTGGAGTCTTCTAACTTGGGCCCTCGTCAAATCCAACCCCACTTCCTGGGTTGTTCTCAGAGTATTTATTTCAATTCAATAGGAAAAATTGGTTCCCTTCCGAATACCAGATGGTACGGAGAATATCCGGTGGTGTTTTTCCACGTTGTGAGATAAGCCCATAAGGCCTATGGCAATCTAGTAGCCCAATCCCGACGATGTGTTAAGACTGTTTTAGTGAGAATTACCTCAAGGAATTTATTAGTGCTTTTGACCTGCATGTTCTCCTGCGGGTGGTAGGGAGAGGTGATTTTATGCATGACATGGTGGTTCTTCAGAGTCGTCATGATTTTATTTCCCACAAACTGTGCCCCTCCACTAGTTATCACTTCCTGAGGTAAGCTATACTGCACAAATAGCTCAAGAAGAAAATTGATCATAGATTCTTCCATTAGGGGAATTTTGAGGTATAAATGGGCCTCCTAAGGAAATTATAAAATAACAGTGGAAATAATAAAATAATATTTGATTACATCATCAAATTTTAGAGGGAAAAAAGGAAAAACTACCTTTTCAACTTGTATTTTGAACTTATCTCCCTAAGGGTTTACTAAAATTTCGAGCGGGAATACTCGTTGGATGAAAAATTTAATTCCTCATCTAAGGAGTGCCCATGTTGCATACTTTTGATGGACTTTTCTACATGAAAAATGATAAATACATAAAAAACGTGATTGAAATCACGTTTTTTTATGTATTTCTCATTTTCCGTGTAGCAAGGTCCATCAAAAGTATGCAACATGGGTACTCCTTTGATGTGTAATTAAATTTTGCATCCAACAAGTATTCCCACTCGAAATTTGAGTAAAATCTTAGGTAGATAAGTTCAAAATACGAGTTGAAAAAGTAGTTTTATTATTTTATTATTTTTTAATCTTCTTACTTTTTTACTCCAAAAATGGTGAATCATCCCCCATGGTTGACATCATCATCTTGAATCCTATTGGTTCTTATAAATTTTATTTTAGTTGTACATTTTTCTTAGGAGTCCCATTTTAGACCTCAAAATTCCCCTAATGTGTAGCTCTCGATAAAACCACTGTTTCTACCCACTTCGTCACGTAATCTCTGGCAACCAGTATGTAGGTCTTCTGATTCGATGGCGGGTTGAATGGTCCAACAAAGTCCAATGCCCACTGTTCGAAAGGTTCCATTACCAACTGTGGCTACTGTGGCATTTCGTTAGATTGGCCAGGGCAACCCATTCTTTGGCAATTATCGTAGGCTTGGACATATTTCTTGGCATATTTAAAAATTTTAGGCCAATAATAGCCCATTTGAAATAATTTGTGCCCCATCTTGCGATCTACAAAATGGAAACCACATGGTTCGTCATGAAAGGCCCTTAATATGTCATAAATCTTGTCTTCTTGGATGCATCTGCGTAAATGCATATCAATTCTTGTATGGAAAATATATCCACTGATCCAAGAGAATCTAGCACTGCACTGAACAATCATCTTTCGTTCCTTTGATGTTAAGTGTCTTGGCATCTTTACTACTACCAGATAATTCACTACCTCTGCGTACCATGGTGTTTTTACTACTACAATGAACAAATTCTCATCAGGGAACTAATCGTCCACCGCTAGTGGGTCATCTGACTTTGGATCTTTAGACAGGAAATCTACAACTACGTTCTCTTTCCCTGGGCAGTCCTTGATAGTTATGTCAAACTCCTGTAAAATAAGCAACCAACGAGTCACTCTTCGATTTGTAATAGGTTTATTAGCTAAGTATCTAATGGCAGAGTGATCAGTATATAGGAATACTTGATAGCCAGTTATATAATGTCTAAATTTATTAATAACATAAATGACAACCAAGAACTCCTTTTTGGTCATTGCTAGTTTAATTCGACAGAAATGAGATTCTTGCTGATATAGTGAATAGCGTAGGGCTTATTTTCCTCTTCTTGATCGAGAACCACCCCTATTGTTGTGTCGGATGATCCTGAGGAAATTTGAAAAGGCAGCTCCCAATTGGGGCTGCATAAGACTTGTGCAATCGAGACCAGTTTCTTCAAATCCAAAAAAGTAGTGTCATATTTGTCGGACCAATGGAATTCAACATTTCTAGTTAATGCATACAGGGTGTTAGGTCCCCGTAATTTGTCAGAATGGCAAGGGAAAATGTACAGGAGTAACATCAAACTAGTCCTTGGAGTCCTAGGACCTAGCCTTCCTGGACTCAGAGAGGGCTCTCTCTATACTTGTGCAAAATATGTAACTTGATAGCTTTAGGGTTTTGATTTTAGGCTAGTTATTAGGTTTAGGGTTTTTTTATTTGTGTGGTTGGGTAGGTTGTTAAGCTGAAACAAATAGAGTAGGAGAGGTTTAGACCATTGGGCTGTGGAGTCTGCAAAAGGTCTAGAAAGTACAACAATAGGTCAAGGATGCTTCGGAGGGCAAATATAACAAAGCTAAATGGATCTTCAAGGCTTAGGTGAGTGAAGTGAACATTAAATTGGGAACCAAGTAGGTGCAAAGGGAAGTTAAGAATCCTTTGTCAAATACTACAACAAGAAGGCCTTTGAGAATACTATGCATGAAGAAAAAACCAAATATAGGGCATACCATACTTCTTTGACCAAACCCTAGCAAGCAAACATCAAGACAACAATCCAATAAACCCTAGAGAGCAAGGAACTCCTAACCTCTCCAGCTATGTACCTTTAGAGAAAGAAAACATATAAGATAACATATAGTAATGATCAAGAGACAGGGAACTCCTAATATTCCTTAGTAATACTAAAAAGAACTTCAAAACAACCATTAATATTGGAAAAAAGGCAGGGCAAACCATAGACCTCTTCAGCTAAACCCTAGTTAGCAATACTTTGAAGAAAAGACCTCAAAAAAAATGTTTAAAGTGATTCCAAAGGGAAAGGTTAACCATAAAATTATTTGGCACTGACTCCAATGAATCATTCTTGAGATAAACAAGCTGAGTGGGTTTAGAGATCAACTAAGAATTCTCTAAACTAACCTAGAAGAGGAAAACATATAAGCAAGAGAAGCAGACAGACTTAATGAGCCTTTGACAACATACCTTAAGCTAAAATTTATGTTCTAAAGCAAGATAAAGATGACACAATATGTAAAACATAAGAAAGTGAGAACAAAACGAGAAAGACATCACCATTAGCCATGTTCATGAATCCTGCAAAGTTCTTGGCTCCATTTGTTATTCAGACCAAGAAAAATACAAGGCTCCAAAGACAAAAACTTCTTACAACTCATAGCCTATGCTCAGTTCAAAAACTAAAAACCAACATTAAAAATGAGGCCCTCATGCAGTATTTATCTTGCAAGGGAGATTCAAAACCCTAACTAGGGTTTTGGAGGCCATTAATTGCTCGTAAATATCAATTTTTTCCAAAGCTACCATGCATGGCCCAAGGCACTAAATATCTAAGCTAATAACTACAAAATAAATTCTAACACATAAATTTGGAGTGATTTTCCCAAAAAACCTCAAAATATCTACTTTCAATAAATTTATGTCTTTTGTTGACTTTTCAGGCAAGGGTGCAGCATTGAGGTCCAAGGGCACAACTCTTGCACCGGAACAATGGGTCACATTGCAGTTGAGTTGTGAATTCCTTCTCGGTGTTGGAATGAGCTTAGTGATAGCTCGTTAGAAATCTTGTCAAGTCTACTTTCCAAAAATTCCTTTAGTTTTTAATTTGGTGCCCATTTTCCTGCCAAAAATCCAAATCTCCTAAGACTGCTTAGGGCGCAGCGCCAACTCTGAAAATAGGGCAGAATGGTGAATTTTTGCATGTGTTAGACCTTTTTGGAGGACCAGAACTTCTCCAAATGACCTAAAATTTTGTGTTTGTGATGTACTTGGCAAGATGAATCCAAAAATGTAAATTTTTCCTTCAATGGATGCCTCAATAAAAAGCATAGCGCTAGTACTGGGAAAAATTACATGTTTTGTTGCTGAGATTTGGAGGCCTTCCCGATGTCAAAATGAGCTCCATGATAGCTCATTGGAAATATTGTCTAGTATAGCTTCCAAAAGTACCTTTATTTTCTAGAATGGACTCCATTTACCTGACCAAAAACGCATTCTCCCAAGACTTCTACAGGCAAGGGCGCAACACTAAGGTCCAAGGGCGCAGCGCCTGCAGTGGAAAAATTGCTAGTTTTGTAACCAATATTTGGAGGCCTTCCCGGTGTCCAAATGAGCTCCATGATAGCTCATTGGAAATATTTTCCAGTATAGTTTTCAAAAAAACATTTTGTTTCCTTATTGGAGTCCATTTAACTTCTCATAAACTCATTCTCCCAAGGCTGCTAAGGGCGTAGCGTCAACCCTAAAAACAAGGCAGAAAGGTGAAATTGTGCATGTTTTTGGCCCTTTTGGAGGACCAGTCTTACTCCAAATGAGTTGAAACGTGGTGAGTGTGATTTAATTTTCCTAAGGAACCCAAAAATGTAAATTTTATTTCAATGTATACCCCAAGAAAAAACGCAGCGCCAAGGGCAATGCACCCTTGGCCCTCAAAAACAGTCAAAAACCAAAAATGTCAAAAGTTGCCCAAATTTTGAAATTTCCTTGCTTATGGTGTTTGGGATGCCTATAGATATAGATCAGCTAAGTTTTCAAGGTTTTCTTTGCCTTCTAGCCTCATTGAATCCATCATATCTTTCATAGGCCTTATTTCCCTCACTGCTCTTTCCTCACTGTTTCATTCTTCATTTGTTTGATTTCTCATGGGCATCTGCCTCACTGACATTTACCTCATTTCTATCATTTTCCATTTCCTTATTTCCTTCTCCTTCACTGACATTAGCCTCATTGATATGTGCCTCATTTCCCTCACTACACTTTTATGGCTGCTAACTTCATTTCCCAAATCATCACTATCCTTTGCTTCATATTTCTTTTCCCTACTGACAACATCTTCTTTGTTTCCTTCTTCATTTCCCTTTCTTATCTTTCTAACATTTGACCACTCTACCTTTGAGAAAACCCTAGGACCGTTATGAAATTGATATGAAGAGTGTCATGGAGTGGCAGTATACTAGTGAATGAAGTGAGTGATTGAGGGTGTAAAT
Organism: Pinus albicaulis; assembly: GCA_034641835.2. Lineage (NCBI taxonomy): Eukaryota > Viridiplantae > Streptophyta > Pinopsida > Pinales > Pinaceae > Pinus > Pinus albicaulis. Next base: position 1,331,299,053 of record CM076574.1, on the reverse strand, counting down.
TAGGTAGAATGAGAGGCTAATTAATTTTTAAGGCAATACAACTGATATGTCAAACTTTTCTTTGAAAACACCTTGCACTAATGGCAATTTGAGATGAAGGAGGACATGTAATGTCAATGCTTTTGCAATGTAAGGGGCTAAGTGTTATGCCAAGACCTTAATGGATGACAAACTTTAAACCAATGAAACCACCTTAATTTCACCTCCTTCCTATACTAATATTATTTATGGGAAGACAAATAAATGGAAAATAGTGATTTTCAAGTTCAAGCCTTAGGGTAGCCTCTTAGGGTTTCAATTTCTTTCAAATAAATCATCTAAAATGCTTGAGAATGATCGTAGGGCATCCACTTACCTCTATCATAGCTTTAGAAAACCTTGGAGGAAACTTAAAAGGGCTATAAAGTGGTTTGAGGGGTTAATTTTCTTAAGAATACCTCCTGGCCAAGGGTGTAGCGCCAATGCCAAGGGCGCAGCGCTCTATCCCAAATGTGCAACGCCTTTTTGGAGAGGTAATTTGGAGGCCTTGGTAGTGTCAAAATAAGTCCCATGATAGCTCATTGGAAATAATATCCTATATAATTTCCAAATATACCTTTTCTTTTCTGATTGGAGTTGATTTGTCCTGTCAAAAGTTTATTCTCCCAAGACTGGTAAAAAAGTATTGAATGATGGTGCAGAAATGCAGAGTGCTGGTGCAAGAAACGTTTGGAGGCCTTCCCAAAATCAAAATTTATCTCATGATATCTCCTTGGAAATAACTTCCAGTCTACATTTCATTTGACCCATCAAGAAATTCATTTGGACACTCTAGCTATGAGAAAACCTGATTTTCCCAAGGTCACTCTAGAAGTGCAACAATTCTCCTGTGACACCTGTATTTTTGACATTGCCCCCAAACCATGAAACCTGTGTAAAATATGAAGGAGGTTTTTCTTCGTGAACCTATGATAGACAAAAGCCTCTCTCACATTTTTCAAATTCATATTTTTTTGGTCAGAAACATAGTTTGAAGAAAAACTAGCCCTAGGTGTGGCAAATGATTTGTCCTTTGGAATGACTTCCTTGAAAATGATGGAGGCATGATAAAATTTATCTTGAAGTATGACACATTCACCTTGACAACTCTGGGAGGACTGTACACAGTAGCAACCTCTTCAAAAACCTTATGTAATTCCCATCATGAAACTTAGCTTAACCTTTGTACCTTTTTTCTTGTGATCTGCAGGAGTTATGAATTTTGATCTTCTTCTGATCCTAGAGGCATGATAGATGGATTTTGAAACTTTTCGGGCTCAAAACACAAGACAACATCTTTAAGAACTTTATGTGGTTTATATTACAATATTTAAACTTGTCCTTTTTACCTTGGCTGGTAGTTTGCTGGAGACATGAAATATGTGTTTCCTTTTGATCCTGGAGATCTGACATGTTCATCTTGACATAGCAACAGCCTTAAAAACCTCCTTTTCTTTCACCTCTGAAGCTGAACCTCATATTTTTCTCATTTATTCATGGAAAACTCATTTTTACAATTCTAGAATCTAATCACAATGGTATCTTCAAAATCTTCCTTTGTTGTAAGATGTCTTCATTGAGTAGCAAACCTCCTACCTTACCAACTTTCTGCGGATAGAATTTTCAACACTTCTGCAAAAGTGCCAAGCTAGTCCATTACCTCATGTGCAGGCTCTAAAACTTAATGATATTCTTCTTTGGAAATGATTACCTTGGATCATATGTAACCCTAATTGACCTAGTGGGGGGTTCTTTGACCTGACGTTGACTGAAAATTGGTTTTGGAGGCTTCAAGTGTAAAAACAGAGAATTGAAAAAGTGGTGTAATGAAGATCCAAAATCCAATGTACTTGATTTATCTAAAGAGCCTACAGAGATAGTTTTGATACCATCAATGCTTGAGGGACCTGGGGAGCATGGTCATGAGTTAGGCTATAGGTAAACCCTAGATGGAAAATGGAGTTATGGGCAAGGGAAAAACAAAGCCAATGAAGTCATAGGCAGGGAAAAAGGATAGATGAGTGGCACAAGCCCATAAGGAGTTTCTTAGGAGTGATAGGGTGACCATGAAAAGGCTAGATGATAGAATAGGGGAAAAAAAATTCTAAGGATAATGAAGGCAGTGATATTTCTACAACTCGCAATGTTCGAAGAATGTTGTTTTTAGAAATCTATAACTAGTATTTAGTCATCTACAGATGGTAAAAATTATTGATGACTAAAACAGGGCTACATCAATTTGTGAGAAATTCTTTATAAACCTACGATAGTACCCTGCATATCCAAGGAAATTGTTTACCTCTGTATGAGTACAAGGTGTGGCTAGTAAAATAATTACCTCTATTTTTTTGGATCTACCTGTACTCCAGCTGCAGAGATGTAGTGTCTTAGGATTACTCCTTCGGTCATCATAATGTAAAATTTTTCGTTTCTCAAACACAATCTGGTAGCAATACATCGTTCCAATACTTTTTCTATTGTTTGCAGTGCGTGATCAAAGTCATCTCCATATGGAGTAAAGTTGTCCATGTAAACCTCAAGCCCTTCATTTATTAAATCAGAAAAAATGCTGAGTATGGCCCTTTGAAATGTTGTCGGGGCATTACATAATCCGAACGGCAATACCCTATAGGCGAATGTACCCCAGGGGTAGGTAAAGGTCATTTTATCTTGGTCTTTAGGGGATATCTGGATTTGATTGTAACCACTGAAACCATCAAGAAAAGAGAATAATCGCTTTCCTGCCAATGTATCAGGGACTTGATCAATAAAAGGGAAGGGGAAGTGGTCTTTCTGTGTTGCTTTATTCAGCTCTGTGTAATCCACAAAAATTCTCCACTTACCATTATTCTTAGGAATGACTACTAGAGAAGAAACCCATTTGTTTCCTGAAATATGATAATTGAAGTTTACATCTAGCAGCTTTTGTAATTCATCTTTTAGAATGTCTTTCAGATGCGGGTTTAACCTCTATTGAGGTTGTCGAATAGGCCAAGCATCCTTTTTCAGTATAAATGTGATGTGTGCATAGTTGAGGATCTATACCCTTCATGTCTGGGTAGTCCCAAGAAAATGCTCTGTTATATTTTTGTAAAATTTTAATGAGCTTTTGTTTCTGGTTACTATCTAGACTGCTATTGATATTTAAAACTTTTCCTTACTCAATCTCAATTAGCATGATGTTGCAAACAATAGTCGTGGATATGTGCTAGTCATGAATGCTTGCTAAGGGGTCCTATTGTGCTTCATTATCAATAAATGCTTTTAACATTTGGCATTTTAAATTTTCTGAAGTAGATGGCTAGTTTATGAAGTTATTGATTCCATCGTCTTCAGTTTGATCTTTGAATTTGAGTGCTTCAACTATTGCCAGTGGTGAACGAAATTTTTTTTCCTAGTATGTATGTGTTTGTTTGTGAATATTTACAGTGGGAAGACTTGGTTTGGAAGGGAGTTATATGACAATATTTTTTATGGCATCTCTTCTAGCAATGGTCATGTTGCCTGTTCGACAGCCTATGTAAACATTGACGGTTACTAACCAAGGTCGTCCCAATATTAGGGGATGTCCATCTAACATACTTTGTGGGTTAATAACTAAAAAGTTAGTTGGGTACACCCATGAGTCCACAAAAACTAGGATTTCTTGTAACATACCTTCTAGTTTGATAAAAAATCTGTCAACAAGTTCCATCAAGGTAGATGCAGGTTCCAAAATATTTATACATAACTTCTCGTAGGTTTCTGCAGTTAAGATGATGATGGCCACCCCCAAATCAACTAATGTGTTTGAAAAGGAGTGGCCAGAGATCTGTATTGTGACTATGGGGTTTCCTGGATCCTCATATTTTATTGGTGTTTCTTTACCCAAGAGTAAGTCTGACAGTGCTCCCACTACATGAACAATTGGTACAATCTTTGCTTTCCTCACCTGTTTTTTTCCACACAGTTTTTTAATTTTTTTGGCATAGATAATAATGTCTTGTATAGCCTGTAGGAGAGGAATTTTAATGCAAATATTTTTTAATTCCCCTAGGAGATCAAAATCTGAACAAATTATTGGTTTAGGCAGTGTTAATCTCTCAGGGAATGGAGGGGAGGAAATAATAAGGTTTTCAGGATATTTTTTGTCAATTGTGTCCCTCCCCTACTCTATCTATGTTTCTGTCACAGTTGATTGTTTAGGTACTGTTGGAATTTCACACTGAAGTTGTGGTAGGGCCGTATCTCTTTCAGGTGAAATAACATGCCCTAATCTCAGCTTAAGTTCATTCCATTACTTCTGTTAAGTTTTGGGGTTTGGATTTTCAACAATATGGATTAGTTGAACTGATCTATTATTGGGATTAAGTTTGGGTTGAGCTGACAGTTGAGGACGCATAATTGGATGAGGATTGTGTTGGACTGGGTATGGGGCTGGTAATGTGGGTTGATTCTGAGCCCCTGTTCCCATAGGTAAATTGGTCATTCCCAGGGGCTGCTACCAGTTTTGAGACCAATTTGTATTCTGTGAAGTGGAGGTAGGCCACTGGGACTGATATGAATTGCTTTTCCAATAAGGGGGAGAAAAAGAAAAACTTGACCAACTATTACCTCAAAGGGATTGTGTTGGCCAAGGAGGCATGAAAAATGATTGGGGTGACCAGATAGAAAAATATGATTAGCCCTGCCATGCTATTCCAAGGTTCTGTTGATTAAATTGTGGAGGAGAAAAGAACTGAGACGGGTCTTGTGGTATACCTGGTCATGCTTGCCACTGCTAACGTTGATTCATTAGATACATTGGTTATGTTTCTTCTTCTGCCCATTTAAAAACCGCTTTCAACCTTGGGAGTGAAGGGAAATGGTCAGTGGCATGGTCCTTGGTACAAATATCACATGTTTGGACCATTTCTAATGGACACTCTCGCTAGTTGTGCTTCTTTCGACAACGTGGGAAAAAAATAGCCAAGTTTTGTTCTGCTAAAGCTTGCTTCTTCTTGGCCTGTAGGAAATCTAGCTACGTTGTGAGGGTGCTCAAGATATTGGTTTTAAAATATTCTAAAATATTATTTGTTTCTGCTCTAGTCACGTTGCCACTTGGCTGCTTATAATTCCTTGTAGCTGAATCTCGTACGGTTGGCATTCTTCGCGTACTACCCCGATAACACCTAATGCACAATGCAATAATTTCATCATATTCTTCTTCATATATTTCCCCTTTTCCCCATATATTAATTGTTTCAACCCATTCTTCTTTCATTCTTTTAATCATTTTTTATTTTAAAATATATTTATACACTATAGTATATGGAGATATTTTCAAATTGTATTGAAATATTTCAACGTATTCTTCTAATGTCTCATTGTCTTTTGCAGACATATTGAAGATTTTGTCTTTTAGTTCTCGAGTCTGGAAGTAGTCTTGATATTTGTTAAGAAAAGAGTTTTTCATCTAATCCCAACTATTAATGACTCATCCACCGAGCCCCATAAACCAACGTAATGTCGTCCCCTTCAAAGTAGAGGGAAATAGTTTCAGTTTCTGAGGGCCAGTGGTGTAGTAATATCCCCTACATAATTTTAGAAACCTATAATATAGGGGTCATAATTTTGACTTGACTATTGGTAATTTTGTAAATTTGCTCATACTTTGCCTTCTGCAAGTTGTATTCACATATTTTGTAAAAAATCAAAAAAATCAAAAAGAGGGTAAAAAGTCCTAAAAGAATAATCAAAGGACTTAGAAAAAATAAGATACCCCAAAAGAAAAAAATGAATAAAACATGAAAGTGAGCAAGCATAAATGCCACTACTTTTTAATTTTTCACTATGGCAGAGTGTCAATAAATGCCATTAGACCATGATGAGTTAAATAGTTCAATATTAACTTATCATTGTTTCAATTTTCTTTGTTGTAGATAGAGAATAATGAGTTGTTATACAGTTTAATCCTAAAAATTCAGTAGTTAGGTAGAGAATAAAGTGAATCCAACAGTTTAGTCTGGATTCATGGATGAAATAAGTGTAGAATTAGATATTTTTACTTGCTTTCAGAAAGAATAAATGTTGTGAAGGTTGCTAGCCTAAATGCACCTTACTACAAAGAAAGAAAAAATGTTAGCATGGTAAGCTGGGTAGGTAGAAGAAGGTGAAAAATATCATTGTAAATATCATTCATCATGGGCTTCAGAATAACTAACTTACCCTTCCCATAGTCATGAAACATTCTAAACTTTCAGTCAGAAAGGCTCAAGGCATTTCCTTGAATTTTGTTGGGACCGAACCCAAGGCTCTATGAATGATTAGTTAAAAGTGTGAAATGTCTATATTAATCCCTTAATCACATCATTTACCATTCATGCACTCATTCCCCTAAATGATCCTAAGTAAAACTTCATTTTTACTTAAAGATACTCTAATCCTCATTTGATTAGCCTCCCGCATCATTTCAAAGCATAAAGCCCTCAAAATCACATTTTATCCTAAATCTAAGTGATGAAGTTATTATAATGCAAATTTGCTTTTTAATCTTCACTTTCTTAGTTATATTAATGTGTTTTGAGTATACATTGTCCCCTTGTCATATTAATTTTGACTTATGTATTAATTCCCTACAGCTAACCTTTTCCTATTATATAACTCCTTTTATAAATAAATCCCAAAAACCCACTTATTATAACTTAAACCAAAGTAATTTATTCCCACATGCTTAAATAAAACCCCCCTTATAACCCCTTTGGCTAAAGTTTATCCTTACACTTAATCCCGCCCCTATGGTAATTAAATCCTTCCGACTTCATTAAAAATATAATAAAATATGAGAAAAAGAGCTTAAAACATGTGTAATATGTGTTTTAAACAAAAAATTACCCGAAGTTTGATTAAACTAAACTTCAATAAAAATGACCCTTTCCCTGTATATTTTCTGCCCCATCTCCCTTAACCTAAGGTTAGAACTTTAACCTTATCGTTTCCCCTCATACATTTTGCCTAATCCTAGTCCCTAACCTCGGTTAATTCCTTGATAAACCATCCCAATCACCTAATTTTCCATTAAGAATAGTCATTTTTGTATATATGACTTAAGCAAACCTTCTCCCGTCGGATTCATTTTTGACCGTCTAATCCCCAGAATCCATTTGATCCTATGGTAATACACTTATGTGAAATATTTTAATACATTTATCCTTCTCCATCGTGTAATATTCCGACCATCTGATCTATCCTTCATTTCCCAAGATCAATAGCCCTTGTTGAATCTAATAACACATTATTTCTGCCTTTATTACATTTCATCTGAATAATTCACTTCGCATTGAGCTATAGTTAAACTAAGAGGGGGGGGGTGGGGTGAATTAGTTCTTGCAATTTCCAATAATTATTAACACCTTCATTTCACAGTCAACATAATGTGTGAGCAATCTTTATTTATGAGCAGCAATTAATAAGCAGATTAGATAATGTAACAGCGGTCTTAATATGTTAGCAGCAAGTATTAGCAGAATAGATGTATCATATCAACACATAGACATCATGCACATAGACACTAGATATAAGTGGAAACCCATAAGGGAGAAAACCACATCTTATTATTGTTGTGGTGCAAAGGCAAGCTCCAACTCCCTCTCACCACTGATTTTCTATAGGCTCCAACCTATAGGAGGCTCCTACCTCAATTCTGCAAGCTACAACTTGCAAGGAAGCTCCAACTCCCATCAATTTTCTGCAGGCACCAACCTACAGGAGGCTCCAACCTCAGTCAGCTACAACCGACATTTTATCAAGCTACAACTTGATGTGGAAGCACCAACCTACAGGAGGCTCCTACCTCAGTCAGCTACAACTGACATCTATCCAGCTACAACTTGATAGGGAAGCTCCAACTTCCTTACTCTTTCAAAAGAAAAACACTTGTTGATTTACCTTGGATATCAGCTCTGTTTTGTACCTTCTTCTCTGCTGTTCATCAACTCTTATATCGGACCTGCATCATCTCTGCTCAGCCCCTTCTTCTTCTTTGCTCAACTCCTCCTTATTCACATTCTTCTTGCAGCTTGCTTATTCTCTTCAACTTTCTTTAATTCTGCTGCACACTCTCTTCTTCTCTCACTCCCTTTTTTTCGTCAACAACATCTCCCCTTGGATATTACCCTGTTTTATACAAAAACAGCTTCATGGCCGTTTTTATTCTACTTGGAATTTGAAATGGACAATCATGTCTCTTTGCCTTCTGCCTTCTCAATCCTTTTATCTGCTTATTCAGAAAATATAACTGTAGGTATCAATTTAACATTACAATGGGAATTTTTTCTCTCTCGAAGACTTGCCAATGCATCACAAACAATAAAAACAATTAAAAAATTTACATTCGAATTACAATGTGAACTCCAGCTCAACTCATTTAGTCTTTTGAATCGCTGCACATTTGTCTTTTCTTTGGCTGTCTTTGTCTTTTATGTGACTGTGTTTTATCTCCTTTCGGCTCTGTTTTCTTTTCTATCCTCTGTGGGGGTGTAACTGCTGCATATGTGTAACTGTGCCTTTTAAATAAATAAAATGCAATTGCTGACTTTTAAATCAGGGCAATTCCAACCCTTTTCATGCCACGAGTGTCTTGTTGATGTGGCGAGTTCCACAAGCCGAAACATACATATATCACAACAATTGTTGTATGTTAAAAATCGCCCTCCACCTTAAGCCGAGGCTCGTGGGTCCATAGACCACGCGGCGTATTTCAATATAATTCCAACCGTTACATAAAACAACTCTCGGCATTTATAACACCTTTTTAATAGCACAGTATTCACAATCCTTATCATGAACTATCAACAATAAAACCATTTCTTATGTAACTTTCAGTGATTTAATAATAGATCCATTTAACATAAGAAACAACCTTTCGGGCCCACTTTCCAATCTTTGTCTATCCGCTAATGCGATGAGTTGCCTCCGATGCGATGTATCACTCTTGATTACTTCCGATTGCGATTAATCGCAATCGCAAATTGCATTGTCAAGTTTCGCTACCACACTTTCACTCCGATGTGATTGACCAGTACCGATGCGATTAGACCGTAACTCAAACATATAAAGTCATAACTTATAGACCCATCGAGTCTGAACTTCAATCGCAATCGCAACATGTATTTGTATGTTCCGATGCTCGCTTTAACTCCGATTGCGATTAGATTGTTCCGATGCGATCATGCCGGACTTCAAATACTTGTTAATCATAGTTTATAAGCCCATCGGGTCTGGACTTTGAACAAGTGCAATCGGGGCACACAATATAAAAGTTCTGATTGCGATCAAAACACGGATGCAATTTGCACATATTAACTCCCGCATATAACAGGGTCGGGTCCGCCACTTCAATCGCAGCATATTACAAAAGACGTGCGATCAATCGGAAAGTTCCGATTGCGATTAAGATCCCGGACGCGATTGAACCTATTAACTCCATCGTATAACGCCATCGGGTCCGCCAATTTCAAGATGCAATCGGGCCCAACACTTAAGATCTACCGATTGCGATTGGGAACTCGGATGCGATTAGCAATAAACTGTGGCATAGAACTTGATCGGGTCCGGCCTTTGATCGGAGCACATCACAAAACTCCGCCAATTGAACCTTTTCTCCGATTGCGATTGGGGAGGGGTCCCATCGTATAAAGCTTGGTTCTTATAATAAAGCGCTCCACTTATATAAGTGATATATATATATATATATATACTTTGCCAATGGGTTATGCGATTCCTGGAATACGTTTTGTATATATATATATATATATATATATATATATATATATATATATATATATATATGTATATATATATACTTTGCCGCTGGAGTGTGCGATTCCCGAAATATTATATATTTGTCCTCCGTGTTGGGCGATTCTCGGAATTATAACAGCTCTGCCTTTGCCACTGCTGCTCTGTCACTCTGCCTCTGCCTGTCTCCTTTATATTTGCTTCCACTGCCTCTACCTGTCTCCTTTGTAGTCTCCTTTGCCCGTCTCTGCTATCTCTCTGTTTCTATCTATTCTTCTTGTCTAATGCTGCTCCTTGCTTTTTCAAATGGTCCTATCTCTGCTTCTCTTTGCTGCCCTGCTTCTTCTTTTTGCTGCTTCTTCTACTCAACCTCTGCCTCTTCCTTTGTTGTACCTCTGTTCTTTTCCTATCTCTGCATCTGCTGCCTTCTTTTCACTACATTTCTTAAGTTCAACTCTTTTTTACATTACGTTGCCTCTGCTTCTATTCACTGTCTCTACTTTGTTTGTTGCCTCAGTTCCTTATCTGTCTTGCTTCTTTTGCTGCCTTGCTACCTCTTCTTATGCTTTATCTGCGCCTTGGCTGATGTTTCAAGTGCTCCTCCTTTGTCATCTCCTTTGCCTTATTGTTGGTTCAGGTGCTGCTCCTTTTTTCTCCTTTGCCATCAATGACAACATTTCCAACAATCTTCCCCTTTGGCATTGATGGCAACACATCCACCGATAATCCAATTCTTCCTCTAGATCTTCCTCTGTCTAGCTTCTTTTAGAAGACTTTTTCTTCTATTTCTTGCTTTTCCTCCCCCTTTGACATCAATGGCAAAGGGTTGCACATTTCTCAGTGTTGATTCTTTCTTTGCATTTCTTCTCTCTGAGATGTGTTTAGGCCTTCTTCTTCTGACTGTGTACCTTGATGCTCCAAACTGGTGCATAAGGGTTGTTGAGAGAACACTTTTGAGAATATTTGAACTTGTAAATACACATTAAGTCGATATCATTCCAAAGCATAGACTCCTTGCACTTGTATAGAGAGTAAGTGATGACAACTATATTTAATCAGACTTGTATAATAAGAGATGCATTATTGGATCAAGACTTAAAGATAGTGAATGCTCCAAGTGACATATCAGGCTTGCTTCAGCTATACTTCAGTCTATATCTGATGTAGTGTGCCAATACCTTTCTATTGAGGAAGATTGTATATGGAATAAGTCTTCTTCTGCAATAGACATCTGCAGTACCACACTTGTTCAATTGTGATGAAGCCAATATATCCTTTATTGCTGCAGTACCTTTCCTGCCTGTTGGTAATGATATGACCTAGGATGTTGATATTATCCTTAATAGTTGAAGGTTCTTGTTATAGATGTGATCAATGATTTAACCAAAATTTGATCTAAGAGATCAAATGCCTTTACTGCTTGCATAATGTAATTTCACAACAAAACCTTGAGGTAGGATGCATTCAATGTATTGGTCAATCTCAATTATCAGCCATGCAATTCATTTATGTCATAAGGGGTATGTATGTCAACGATCAATTTCTCTTTACTGATCAAATAGTCCTTCATACTTCAGATATTTTGACTGTTTTTATCAGGATGATCTTCCCCAGAAGCATATTCAAGATGTTTAATTGAAAACTCAACAAACCATTTTCACACAATTTTATGACTGATCTTAAGGAAAAGGCCTTGAAGTTATATATGTATTGACTTCAGGAAGGCATGCAATTATATATAGAGTAAGATACTGCTTCAAAGTTCAATATAATGCTTCAAGTGTAAACAACATACTGATCCTTTAGCTCTACTACTGACCTTTTCATGCTGAATGCATAATCCAGATAACGCTGGGAATACTACCTTGATGTACTTTTTCCATAATTCTTTGATCCTGAGGACCTGTATCATACCACTGCTCCATGAAAATACTTGATATTCTGTAGATAGGCATGCTGCTGTACCAAGTTCCAATTGATACTACCTTGATAAATTATGCAAAGATTTCACTTTAGCTTGCACATGAACCTATAGTTTCTACTATTGATATTTCCATTGTTCACACCAACAGTCATCAATATCCTGAATTTGATCTTGACATCTTAACTATTTTCTTTTTCTGTCATTCTGGTTTAAAAGAATGTCACTGCATTTTCTTTTCTTGGACTGCTCCAAAATCATTGATGCTTTAAAAATCAATTCAACAGTTCTAAAATAAAGATCTTTGGGAAGGCATCTTCAATTTCTTTTCTATGAATCTTCATGGGCAGATCACTCAGAAATTTATCACTTACTTGACTGTACTCCTCCAAGGGTACTTTTCATAGATGAGTGATGTAATGATATTAATGATGACAAACACTTTTCTTACTCATTCTTCTTAATGTGAGTCATTGTCAATTCTAGCAATATGATTCACAATGTGATCATCATTTAAGGTGCTGATGTTTTCTTTCTATTACCATGGCTTCTTGTTGCCTTCTCTTCTTCCATCAATCTGTCAGCTAATTAAAACATCAGATAATCTTCTACCTCTATAGTTCTCTGTTAGAGGAATTTCCTTTCACTTCCTGATCTCATAGCTGTTCTCATTTCATGGAGCTCTTCTTAGACTACTTTCATGGGGTCTATATATGAACTGCTATCCCCCTAGGATGTTGCTTCATATTTTTCACTGGATGGATTTTTGCTTTGCTTTCTAGAGCAGCTCCCCCCGAGACTATGGAGGGCTCATTATGTTATGAGATAATAGGCTCCCCCTTTCTCTTTTCCTTCCATACTTTATTGGGGTTCTTCATAATGTCTGCACTTCTTTTAAATTCATAGTTTTGTTTGATTTGCTTTGATTCTATCATATGTCTAGAGTTCTTTAATATATATGGCAGTTTACAGTCCTTTTCTTTGTGGCCAAGCTTGAGGCATATATAACATCTTGTTTTATCCAAGTATATTTGAGCTGATGTATAATATTTCATTCCCCTTTTTGAACATAATTTACAATTAACAGAGTTATGTCCAAATTCATTGCATGCATAACAGTAGCCATGGAAATGATTTGTGTACCTGGTGAAAGATTGTCTTTTCCATTTGCTTGCTTGAGGGGTTCCTCTCTTTTGCTGCATCCTTTGCTGGTTGGACTGGATTGGCTTTGTCTTACAATATGCTGCATTATGTCCTGGTTTGTGGCAGGCAAAACAAGTGATACTTCCCGTATGAGGAAAGAACCTTCTTTGACATCTTCCAAATTTGTTCAATTCATCCTTAGGAGCATATGAGCCTTTAGTAGCTGATTGTTTCATCCTCTCATTCTATGTTCTTTCATGTTGCTGCTTGTTTTTGTTTGTTTCTTTGCACATATTGTTCTTGCTAGCTTCTTCTTCTGTGGGAATCTTTTGAGCTGCTTCATCTTCCTTTACAGCTTTTACAAAAATGATCTTCTTGTTATCTTCTGCCCTGGACTTACTAGTTTCTCCTTCATATCCTATCTCAGTATTTATGAGAGGTGACCTTTGTACATTTAGAATCTGGTCGAACTGTCCAGAGCCTTTCATTAGAGGTGTATTCATTAATAGTTCTCTTTGGGCTTTTTCTAAGGTCTTTCTTAGGCTCACTACTTCTTCTTCCAATCTTTCACATTCCTGACTTTTCTCTCTCATTTGTTGCAGTAGAGTGTCTTCTACTTTCTTTGCTTCTTCAAGTTGTGTCTTCAGGCCAATAATTTCTTTCCTATCTTCATATTCTTTCTCATCACATATTTGTACCAATCTCTTAAGGTCTTTGTTTTCATTCTTCAATTTTTCTATTTTAGTCAGAGTTGTGTCAAGTTTGGCTTTTTCTTCAGCTGCAATTTCTTCATGGCTCTCACTACTATTCACACCAGCAGGTACCTCATTTGATTGAATATTTTCCTTTTGACCTGAATTTTTCTTCTTCTTAATTCTCTTCTCCTTCTTCACAATGCAGTCCTCTGTGTTTATTCCATGCATGAAATGCAATCTGTCCCAGATTTGTTTTGCAGAGGTTAAATCCATTATCAACTCAAGGTCCTTGTTATGAAGACTGTCATATATCACACATTTTTCCTTGGCATTCCTTTGTTGTTCTTTCACCGTGGGGGAGTCTGTTCAGTAACCATCACAAACAAGCTTCCATACTTTAGGTTCATAAGCCAATAATCCTGTTTTAACCTTATCTCTCCATTCAGGAAAGTTTGTTGTATTTAACACAGGTACATTTTGATAGTCCATGACTTAACCAGATCTCCTTCAAGCTATTAAGCTTACACCAAAGGAACCCGCTCTGATACCAATTGTTGAACTCTTAGTTAAACTGAGAGGGGGGGGTGAATCAGTTTAACACATTCATGGACTTTTGAAACTTTTCCTTTAAAACTTATTTTACTTTATTAACACCTTCATTTCATGATCAACATAATGTGTGAGCAATCTTTATTTATGAGCAGCAATTAATAAGCAGATTAGATAATGTACTAGCAGTCTTAATATGTTAGTAGCAAGTATTAGCAGAATAGATATATCATATCAACACATAGACATCATGCACATAGACACCAGATATACGTGGAAACCCATAAAGGGAGAAAACCACATCTTATTATTGTTGTGATGCAAAGGCAAGCTCCAACTCCCTCTCACCACCGATTTTCTGCAGGCACCAACCTACAGGAGGCTCCAACCTCAATTCTGCAAGCTACAACTTGCAAGGAAGCTCCAACTCCCATCTATTTTCTGCAGGCACCAACCTACAGGAGGCTCCTACCTCAGTCAGCTACAACTGACATCTATCAAGCTACAACTTGATAGGGAAGCTCCAACTTCCTTACTTTTTCAAAAGAAAAACACTTGCTGATTTACCTTGGATATCAGCTCTGTTTTGTACCTTCTTCTCTGCTGTTCATCAACTCTTATATCAGACCTGCATCATCTCTGCTCAGCCCCTTCTTCTTCTTTTCTCATCTTCTCCTTATTCACATTCTTCTTGCAGCTTGCTTATTCTCTTCAACTCTCTTTAATTCTGCTGCACACTCTCTTCTTCTCTCACTCTTTTTTCGTCAACACTTCTCCCCTTGGGTATTATCCTATTTTATACAAACTAGCTTCATTGTTGTTTGTATTCTACTTGGAATTCGAAATGGACAGTCATGTCTCTTTGCCTTCTTCCTTCTCAATACTTTTATCTGCTTATTCAGAAAATATAACTGTAGGTATCAATTTAACATTACAGTGGGAATTTGTTCTCTCTCGGAGACTTGCCAATGCATCACAAACAATAAAAACAACTAAAACATTTACATTCGAATTACAATGTGAACTCCAGCTCAACTCATTTAGTCTTTTGAATCGCTACGCATTTGTCTTTTCTTTGGTTGTCTTTGTCTTTTCTGTGACTGTGTTTTATCTCCTTTCGGCTCTGTTTGCTTTTCTGTCCTCTGTGGGGGTGTAACTGCTGCATACGTGTAACTGTGCCTTTTAAATAAATAAAATGCAATTGTTGACTTTTAAATCAGGGCAATTCCAACCCTTTTCATGCCACGAGTGTCTTGTTGATGTGGCGAGTTCCGCAAGCCGGAACATACATATATCACAATTGTATTATGTTACAAATCACCCTCCACCTTAAGCCGAGGCCCATGGGTTCACAGACCACATGGCATCTTTTAATACAATAGCAGCAACGCGTTATATATATATATATATATATACCAACGTCGTAATTTCAATTCTCGGCATAGTTATACAATGTTTTACCAAACAAACTGCCATGTCCACTATAACCCTGAAGAATCATGTTTAATACATAACTAATGCCCTTTCGGGCTCACTTGCCACGCTTTCCAATGCACTATGCTCTTCCTTCAGCGATTTCCGATTGTGATTGATCGCAATCGCAAGCTGCCTTGCTCCGATGCGATTGATTACTGTTCACTGTTCTTTGCCGATGCGATTGGAACTCAAATCCTTATTAATCAAAGTTTATAAGCCCATCGGGTCCGGGCTTCAATCGCAATCGCAAGTCTTTTAATATATGTTCCGATGCTCTTATAATCTTCGATGTGATTATGCTAGACTTCAAATACGTTTGAATTATAATTCATACATCCATCGGGTCCAGAACTTCCAATCGCAATCGCAACTCTTTGTTGCATGTTCCGATGCTCTCATAATCTCCGATGTGATTAGGCCGGAATTCAAATATATATTAACCATCGTTTATATGCCCATCGGGTCCAAACTCTTAATCACAATCGCAAGTCTTTTAATATGTGTTGCGATGGTTTGTTTATTTCTAATGCGATTAAGCCGGATTTCAATCTTATCAAGCCAATGTTTATATGCCCTATCGGGTCCGAACTCTTAATCGCAATCGCAAGTCTTTTAATATGTGTTGCGATGGTTTGTTTCTTTCCGATGCGATTAAGCCAGATTTCAAACTTATCAAGTCGTTGTTTATATGCCCTATCGGGTCCGGAACTCAATCGGAGCTCTTGTCACTATGTTCCGCTGCCAACCTTTTCTCCGATGCAATTGGGTGAGGGTCCCACTTTATATTACTTCCTTTCCATTGATCATAACGCGCTCCACTTAAATATATATATTAATGTATATGCCTTGGACCATTGCAAAATATGAAATGCGCGACATTTATATGTATTATATATATATATATATATATACTTTGCCGCTTGGGTTTATGTGATTCTCAGAATAAGGTTTATGTATAAATATGTAACGCCCATCGAGTAATGATTCTCGGAATATTATATATTTGTCCTCCGGGTTGGCCGATTCTCAGAATTATAACGGCTCTGCCTCTACCTCTACTGCTCTGTCACTCTGCCTCTGCCTATACTGCTGTGACAACTGCTCTGCCTCTGCCTGTCTCCTTTATATTCGCTTCCACTGCCTCTGCCTGTCTCCTTTGCTTGTCTCTGCTATCTCTCTATTTCTATCTCTTCTTCTTGTCTAATGTTGCTCCTTGCTTCTTCAAATGATCCTGTCTCTGCTTCTCTTTGCTGCCATGCTTCTTCTTTTTGCTGCTTCTGTTACTCGACCTCTGCCTCTGCCTTTGCTGTACCTCTATTCTTTGCCTATCTCTGCATCTGCTGCCTTCTTTGCACTACATTTCTTAAGTTCAACTCTTTTGTACATTACGTTGCCTCTGCTTCTATTCACTGTCTCTGCTTTGTCTGCTGCCTCAATTCCTTATCTCTCTTGCTTCTTTTTCTGCCTTGCTACTTCTTCTTATGCTTTCTCTGCTCCTTGGCTGATGTTTCAAGTGCTCCTCCTTTTCGTCTCATCTCTGCCTTATTGCCTGGTTCTTAGTTCAAGTCTTTTGCTCCATTTGTGCTCCTTTGCCATCAATGACAACATTTCCAACATTCCTAAGACCAAATCCGATGGCGATTATCAATTTTCTCGCTCCAAACATAAACGATCAAAGTTTCAGCAACATTGCGCGAAATGGGTGGTTTTTCCAAACCACCTCGCGCTGACGTGTTGCAATATCGTTGTATCGCATTCGAAAATTTCAATACCACTTACCACCATTCATCAGCGCAAATACCACTGGCAATATTCCTAAACCTGACTCTCTTAACCACAGTTTAATGAGACTTAACCATGGTTTTCACCATCGGTTATTACATTAAAATTTAAAGTTTTCGTTCAAATTTTCACCTTTCGCACTATAAACCTATGAAAACTTTGATGAACCCATTTTCTTCAAAATTATGCCATTTGAACCCTGAGAAACTGTGCAGAGACTTTTCAACCTACCAGTGCCCTTTTCGATTGCCCATTACCCTGAATTTCAACCACAAAGTGCCACATTGCCCTCTGAGAAACCAATTCTATCGAATTGAAGACTGAAGCATCACTACGAACATCTTCATAATAATTTGATTGGTTTTTCGGGTACTTTTCTTCAAGCTTACCCTCTAAAACTTCAAAATTCCTGTTATTTTCAAATAATTGCCCAAATTGCACAAATAAAATTGCATAAAAACATCCATTTTACAGGGGAAACTCTGTCAAAATTTCCCTGGAATCCCTAATTGCCATTTCTAGTAGTTTTTTCCCAAACCCTGGTCTATTTCACTGTTGAAATTGATCTTAATATATGTTCTGAGCTTTAAAACCCTTGCTTTACCCAAAACCCTGCTCAGAAGCCCCATTTTCCAATAAAATTCACCAAGAAGCACTTGTTTGTGATAAAAGAACTTAGCAAACCACCTAAGCTTGCTTTGTTCAAATTAAAAATGACAAAGAAACAAGTAACCCCTAAAAATGGAGGCCCTAAGCCTCAAAATAAATCCTCTGCAAAATTCCCTCAACTTGAGTCTTCCAAGATTGACAAACCAACTCTTGCACTTACTGTTGATTCCACAGAGGTGGTCAGGCTAGTTCAGCCTCCAGTCACTTCCCCAGAGAATAGTCCCTTGGTTGACCTTGATTATAGAATTATGGACCCTAATGTAGAATTTAACCTGCTTGATGTCTATAATTGGTGCTTTGGAAAGTTTGTGGAAAAAGGTGACAAAGACATCCCAGTTTGGGAATCCAATTTGCCAAAATATATTGTCCCTCTCACTCATTCAGTTCCTCACTTTATCAGATTATGCCAAACTTATTATATGCCAGAACAAAGATGCATTATGAACAAAGAGAAAGAGGTCATGTTTTACATCAATTAAGAGTCAATAAATTCCATGCTGCAACTGAGTCCTGACCCAAATGCTGCTTCATTATCCATAGAAGAAGTTGACTCAAAATTACCTAGAACTTGAATTTGCTTCTAAATTCAAAGTATTCCAGACTTTTTGTAGTAAACAAGTGGATATTCCCAAACTTAATCCTCCTTTTGATACCTTTGACTTCCCAGATGAAACCAAGCAAATAGTCTCAATGCTATCATTTATACTAGGATACACTAGTGATGAATTCACTGATGTAGCTATCTTAGGTTTTTTTTCAACTCTTAGTCCTGGTCAATCTCCATCCATAGTATGCAATTTTGCTAAATTCATTGATGAAAACATGCATTATCAGTTATCCAGATTATCAGAAGAAGGATTTTTCAGATACACTTCATATCTACTTCACCTCTTCCTATATTATCAAGCAGATAAGTTTCCCATTGAATGTCAGAAATTGGATGCAGAAGGCAGAAGGAAAGGTTCTTTCAATAATGTTTTGGTCATATATTTTAAGAAAATGGAGTAGAGAATATAGATTTGCAAATTTCAATGACCTGTTTATAGCCCATGCTATGAATCTTTTGGAAAAAGAGCAAACCCCTAGGATAAATGAAGATACAAAGAGAATTCTACAGCTATCTGAGAGCTGTAGAATAGGAGATTGGTATTTATATAAAATATATACAGAAATCAGAGTATATGGTGCACTCCTGGCCCCATATAAATTACCCAGCTTTGTTACAACAAGGATATTTGCATTGGAATATTTGAGGCAACTATTGAATGTTGATGAAATTAATTTCATAGCTTCCAGGAAAAAGACCCAGTTTAAACTGAAGAATCAAATTGGGCCATTTATTGTAAATAATAGAGAAGCAATCAATGAAATCAATGTGAAATTGAAAGAGTACAAATTTCCATATAGTTTCATGTGGAATTATGATCCACAAGGTTTTTTAAGCACACGAAGAGTGAAATGCAAGTTACCTGTCTTCTTGCATGACTCCAAGCCCCATATTGAAAAGTATGCTAACAAAATTGAATGGGATCCCAACACTCTAGTTGATGATGATTCACTGGAAATGCAGAGAAAAAATGGAAAGGGTAAACAGGTTGAACAGACACAGGTTACTACATTGAGCAAGAAAACTGAAAATGCACTTAAAAGGAGCAGAGAAGAAGATAGTTTAATAGCTGAAACTATTCAGGACAAAAGATTCAGAATCCCTTATAGCAAGAAAATTAAATTGACAGATGAAGAAAGGAATAAAGCTGTTAATATTGAAGATAATGAAACTGATGATGAAGCTACAAGAATAATGACTGAAACACTTAAACATCTTCAAAATGTCAAAATTGGAACACAACAAAAGGATACAGTCATGAGGGCGAAACAGACAACTATTGACATGCCTTCTCCCTCTAAGGAAATTTACAACACAGAGTCAGAAATTTAGATCAGATTCAGACAGATTAAAGAGAAGAATGAAGAAATCAAGAATCAAGCATATTCTAGATTCCTTAAGGAAAAGCCTGGAAACAAAGACAGACTTCTTTCAGCATTTGGTTATTCATCTAATAAATTAGTAATGTCATTCTTGAAGCCTGCAATGACTGATCCAAAATCAGTAGTATATTATTCCAAAACAGATTTTGAAGTTGATGCAGATGCCATTCATGAATTCGATCAAATTGAATTTCATAGGAGCAATTCTGAAATGCTATATTCTAAAATTGTCAGTAAGACTATGAAATCTATTAGGCTTGAAAAAACAGTGCTCAACCTCCAGAATCAAATGAAGTTGGACAAGGCCTCACTATATGCCAATAATTTGAGGATCAAAGCACTAGAATATTTGGTGATTGAAGCAGGCGCTAATCCTGCTAACATGGAGATTGCAAGAACTTTGATTAAACAGAAAAATGAGGATATAATTTCCCTCAGAAAGCAGCTAAAGTTGTCCCAAAATGAAAATCCTCAAGCAAAGGAGATTCTTTAGCAGAGAACTGAAATTAATGAACTCAAACAACTTGTTCATGAGATGACTACTCAAATAAAAGAAATGGAAAATCAATTGGAAGCTTCCATAAGAGAAAATGAAGACCTAAAGAAAACTCAACAGGTTCGCATTCCTACAGTAATCCCTACTGTAAGTACTGCAGTTCCATCCACATTAGCAGAACACTTGGCGCCATAGGGAGTAATGGCCACTGCAGTGCCAATAACCTTAAATGAAATATATGCTTCTTCTTCCTCAACTTCACAGATTGATACAATACAGGTCAAAGCTTCCGTAATTAAAGCCATGGAATACATGTCAATAAAGGAGAAAGAAATACTTAATTTGAAAGGCATAATAAAAAATCTAGAATTTTCCAAAAGAGATGCCTTAATTACATCTAAAGGGCATGAACAGAGGGTGGACAGATTACAAGAACAGGTTAGAATTATACAAGCACAGGTGAATCTTACTAATCAAGTGGCATATATTAAAAATCATTTGTGGACAAAGATCATTGAAGGCATTCACTCTCAATGGCCTTCAATTAAAATAATTTATGAGCAAAAGGAGTTACTACAGGCTGCCAATGCAGAAATCGACAAAACTAAAAGAGAGATTGAGAATAAGCTAGCTCAAGCACTTCAACTCATAGCCATTTTAAACAGAAAAAATAGGGAAGAGTTGGAAGAGTTAAAAATTACTGATAGGACAGAGACCATCTGCCAAATCAAGAAAGTCCTAAATAAAAGAAACATGATGAGTAACTTAGAAGACAGGTGTAAATACATGAATTTGGCTATCTCAAGATTTTGGGCCAAATACAAGATATTATCAGAAGCAGGTTTTCCAGATATTCATGCATTGAATGACAAGTTGATGCCTCAGAAAGATTATGATCTAAAAATCAAAACTCATGCAAAAGAGCAAGCCAAACAACCACTACCACAAGGATCACCAACTGGCAAAATACTTCTTCAGTATTTTGAAAATATGTTCTTTTTGGATAATGAGATCAAACATATGTTCACTATAAAGCCTAACTTTTCCAAGTATACAGAAGCAGATGAAAGCTAAAGGAAATTGAAAACTATGAAGATCCCCTCTGCAGTAAAGTGGTAGGAATTCACAGATCTGTTGTGAATTTGATGAATAAAAAACAGGAAAATTACTTGGAAATTCATCTTTTACTGTTACCTCAATGGTAAAAAATACAGGGTTAAAGTGTATCAGTAGGTGAAAGAGTATCAGTGAAAATAAAGTTACTGTTGATTACTTTTTACTTACCATAGTAAGATAGCTCAAATCAGATGAATATAGAGTATCAGTGTTCAAAGTTAAAGGAAGGAAAATTATTCAACCACTTTCCACAATAAGATGCACCTAAGGCTAGCAAAGCTCACATCACATCAACAATCGGTTTAAATTAGAATAATCAGTTCTATTTTTTCTTGTAAAAAGGGAATAGCTTGCAAACTATTTTGCAGTTGTCCCTCTTATTATATTTTCTTTCCTATTTTTTATTAAAACATTATCTCAATTTCTGAGATATTTTGTAAACAGTTTTTTGTATAAATACTTCATAATCCGAAGTATTCAGGGTGAATAAAATTTCTCAAGACAACTATAGTCTTATTTGCTGGACATATTGAATTTGGTGAGTCAATTAGTGAAAGCAACAGACTGGAAAGAGATTAGAGACATCATAGCTAAGGATTCTTGTGGTGACAAGATAAGTCTCATTCTTTCCTTGTTTTCAGTGTATTTCTTTAAAGTTTACATTCATTCATATTATGTGTTTCTATTCTGTAATGATCAATTAAAGAAAAATTAAACAAGATTAGTGATAATAAGCTCCCTATTTCGAAACTTGTTGGCATTTTGATGTTTTCTACTTGATAACCGGACCATAGAATTCTTAATTGCTCTAGGTCCCAGTTAGATCCCCTTCTTCAATCTTCTTATCTGTAGCTTAAGGATTCTTAAGTGCCCTTTTGCTCCGATTTCACCCACTCCATCAAATCAAGCCTATACAAAGCCTTAGAAGGTCACCTATCTTGCCCTTAGCACATTTGCATCTCTGAACCTTATTTCTTAGTTCTGCTTTCCTAGAGAGTTGACTTCATTGCCCAATATTCTAGTAGATCCTTCTGGTTTACCTTGAAATCTCTTTATTTCCACCAATCTTTTAAAACAAACCAAATTGTTCACTCATAGCTAGCCTAATATCCATTACCAAAACAAAGCTAAATCTTAAGGAGAGATCCCTCTCCGGAGGTCAGGAAGGCTAGATCCTGAATTCCCAAAGCAGTTCTTGGTTACCCCTAGTGTTCTTAACTAAAAAAATCCCCATCCCACAACCTAAGAATTAATAGGGTGATAACATACTGGCGACTCCACTGGGGACTTAACTACTCTCCAGTTTTAAGTTTAGTCTTGAAGGAAGATATTTAATTTTATCTTTTCTAATTTAAGATTTAGTTTAAAGGTTGTGGGTATTTTACCCAATAAACATTCTAGCTCCCAAGAAATTCTGCTACACTAGATCCAACCCTGATCCTAATCCTCCATATATAGTAGATAATTCTGACCAGATAGGAAAAAAGAAGAAAAAACAAAGTGATAGTTCTGAAACTGAAATACCTCTGAAAAGGGCTGATTCTTTACCAAAAGAATTGGTTAGCTTATTAGACATTGATTTTGACTTAAAGTTTGAGAAATATTTATTTAGAAAAAAATCTGAATCGGATTTAAAAGAAATTGTTTTAGATCCAATTTTTTCTTCTTATGTAAGCAAAAAACATAAAATTATTTTTGTTCCTAGTAAATCAGATCAAACTGAAAGTAAAAGTCCAGTTAAAAGGCTAAGTGTCACAAAAATCAAAGACATTGAAGAAGCTGTTAAGTTAGCTAAATTTTTGTATAAATTTAAGCCCCCAGTCTCTGAACTATACACAACAGTATTTCCAGCATCAGATTCATCTCTGTATGCTACCACATCATTTACTGATTCTGTTGTCATTTTACCTCAAGAGCCCATAAACCTTGAGTTGCCTCTGCCCCAGCGAATCATATACTCATCATATCCACAATCCACTTCTAGTTCATCAACCGATCCTTTCATCCCTGAGCTACCCTTGCAACCCAAAGTAGTATACCCATCATTTACCCAACCCATTACAACTACCATTAGCCATACCATTTCTATTTCATCCCCATTACCAAGCTCTTCAAGTACATCCATTGCAGTGACAGTACTATCCCTTCTACCACAACTGTACCTCCCAACCAAGCTAAAATTCAAGCCATGGCAGCTCGATATGCTCCCTTGGTCTTACCTCAGAATCTCCATGACATGCCCTAGAACTATCAAAAAGATATTCCCTTGTTTGATAATCTCTCATAGATTACTGCACAAAAGCACATTACTAGAATGAATGATTTCTGGGAATTCTATTAGATAAATGAGTCTAATGTCCAAATGAGACTATTTTCTCAGAGCTTAATTGGAGAGGTGAAAACTTGGTTTAAAGCTTTAGCACCTAGTAGCATAGAAGACCTGGCTGCATTCCATAGATCCTTCCTTAATAAATGGGAGAAAAAGAAGAACCCTATGCAAATACTATATGAATTTGATGCTGTCAAAAGAGCCCCAAATGAAACTGTCCAAGACTTCTGCACAAGATATAACAGCGTATACAATGCCATTCCTACAGATATAAAACCTACCCCATATTCCATGCTACTGAAATTCCTTGATTGTTTTGACGTAGACATGGATTACCAACTTAGGGAAAGGGATGCAAATACTTTAGAGCAAATGCAAAAATATGATGTAGGTGTAGAAGTCAACATACTGGCAAAGAAGGCAAGAATGAGAAATGAAAGAAGAGTTACTATTAAAGAGGAAGCATCTAATTTGGATAGTAAATTTGATTTCATTACTAAAGCACTAGAAAAAGTAGTTGACATACTGGATCAAATTGAAAAGAAACCACAATGGGAAAATCAATCCCAGATCTGGAATCCCAACTATAGAAAAAACACCAACCATGGGAAAGGCAAGGAGCCTTCCCCTGATCAGAATATAAGAACCCCATTTCAAGAAAACTTTGCAGAAAGTTCACAAAACAGTGTTGATGAAGAGGAATACATAAACATTGTTATGGGGATCGATGAGAACAATACCATTTTCCTCACCTAGGAGGACCAAGAACTCTTTGAACTTCAACAGCTCAAAGTAGAATCTGGAGAATCCTATGATTATAAACAAGGTTATGATTTTGCAATAAATGAGATTCATAGTCAATACAACCTTAGGAGCAAGAAAAACATTGATCCTGCTATAAAAATTAATGCTCTAAAACAACAAGAAAAAAACAAAAATAAGTCTGATACTTCTAAATCTAAATTCTTGCAAATTCTTCCCAGAGATGGCAAACAGAGTTCAAATCCAACCAGTCCTAAAAAGCAGCAAGGCCCAAAAATTGTAGATATTACCGATGAGGTGGCACAATCTTCTGAAAATGTTTCAAAAGATAATTCTCCAAAATCCACAAATTCAACACCAGTAATTGAGCCAAGAAAGAATCCTACTGACTTTAAAATATCAGATCCTAAACCTTCTGTTGAGAATCCTAAATCTGATAAAACTCCTGTTAATCCTCAAATCATTCTTGAAAAATGACTAAGGATAGTAGAAACCAAGAAACTTAGACAGAAGACAAGAGAACAGTGCGGAACAAAGGAAAAATAGTAGCAACTCAAGAAAAATCCTCACAAACAACAGTTCCCAAGGAATAAGTGATTCAAACCATTAGATCTCAGCCAACATTTAATATGCAGTCTGAAATATCCAAATTGAAAATAGTTGTTCCCTTAACAGAACTAGCTAAAAATGATTTATATAGATCAATGATTTCTGATAGATTGAATGTGAATGAGAATGAAGATACAATTAACATGAATGAAGACAAGCCTGAACTAATTTTTGGTCCCAATGTTGATGGAAAGCATTTAGATGGGTCAGTACCTCCATTTTATTTAAGTCTTACTATACATGACTAGATATTACATAATGCTATGCTAGATACTAGAGCTTCCCATAATTTAACTCCTAAAGCTATAATGGAAACTCTTAATCTAGACATAACCAAACCTTATAAGGGCTTGTTCTCATTTGATTCATCCAAAGTTCAATGTATTGGTTTGATTAAAGACCTGTGTGTTAACCTAGTCCAGTATCCTGGTAAGAGTACGATCATGGATGTTGTAGTAGCTGACATCCTGCCAAAGTATGGCATGCTTCTTTCTTGCTCATGGGGAGAAAAGTTGTAGTGATATCTACAACTGGATATGAGTTATGCTACTATCTCTGTATTTGGGCAGCCTAAGAAGCTTTATAGAGAAACTTTGATGAAATACATGATCAGTAGTGCAGACAGACCTACAAATTATCCAATTTATTCCACCCCCACTGATCTTGATTCTTTTATTCTTAGTAACTCTGATCAAAATGAAAATCCAAATGAACTCACTGATAAAAGACTTAAAATCATGGATGATTATATTGGTCTTGAAGCTTTGTGGCATCTAGATTTTGATGGATCTGTTAATAAATTTGGAGTTGGAGCCGGTGTTTGGATCACAAACGTTGAAACAGGTCATTCTGAAGGGCATGCTTTTAGATTAAACTTCAAATGCACCAATAATATGGCTGAATACGAAGCTTTAATCTTAGGCCTACAAATTATAAGGAAAAAGGGAGGAAAAAGAATAATGGTTTTAGGTGATTCTGAACTAGTTATAAAACAAATCAATGTTGAATATTCAGTTCATAACCCTAGACTTGCAAGATACAGAGAAACAGTATTGGAACTACTTGAAGAATTGTTAGAAGGCAATTTTGTTGTCATCCCTCGAGATTAGAACATACAAGCCCATTGCTTAGCTACTTTTGCTAGCACTTGTAAAATTCCTTTTTCACCATTGCAAAAATACACTATTGAGATTAAATATAGGCCTATTGTTCCTGATAATATAACATATTGGCAAAAAATTTCAGAGGATGAGCAAATTTTTCATTTTTTGAATAATGAGCGTGAATTTCAAAACTATCAAATCGATAACAAATGTAATATATATCCACCTTGTGATATAGATTTAAATTTATGTCAAATAGATGATGTAGATAATTTAGATGTACATAAGTTTGAAAAGCCTATTCTTTTTACTCAAAATGACATTGATGAAATCGAAAAATTAGAAATAGAGGAATTGATTGAAGATGAAATAGATTTGATTTATTTAAAGAATAACATTTTACCCAGATGTTTAACTCCTCTAGAAGATTTATTTGACTCTAATGACGTGCCCATAAGGCCAAAAATGGAGCCAGTTAAGTCTGACATAGAAGAGTATAACCTAGGGACAGATGATAAACCAAGAATAATCAAGCTATCTAAATCCTTACCATCTGATGAAAGGGATAAATACATTGAACTTTTAAAATAATTTCAAGATGTCTTTGCATGGAGCTATGAGGACTTAAAAACTTATAACACAGACATTATTCAACATAAAATTCCTTTAAAATAAAATTAAAAACCTTTTCAACAGAAGCTCAGAAGGATTAATCCGATTTTGTTGCCATTAGTTGAAAAAGAAATCAAAAGAATGTTTGATGATAAAATAATTGCACTAGTCAAATTTTCTAACTGGGTATCTAATATAGTGCCAACCAGAAAAAAGTCAGGAGAAATCAGATTATGCATAGACTTTAAGAATCTTAATAAAGCATCCTTGAAGGATAACTACCCCTTGCCAAAAATGGACCATATTTTACAGAGGGTAGCAGGTTCTTCAAGAATCTCTTTATTAGATGGTTTCTTTGGTTACAATCAGATCCTAGTTCACAAATATGAACAAACCAAAACTTATTTTACTACTCCATGGGGCACTTTCATGTACGTGAAAATGCCTTTTGGGTTAAAAAATGCAGGGGCTACATTTCAAAGAGCCATGGATATTACCTTTTCCAAGGAAATCCATGAGTTTTTAGTCATTTATTTAGATGATATTACTGTGTTTTCTAAAACAAATAATGATCACTTGGATCATCTCAGACAAGTTTTCATTAAATGCAGAAAATATGGTATATCTCTTAATCCGAAAAATTCTATTTTTGGGCTAGAAGAAGGTAAATTGCTAGGTCATATCATTTCAAAAGAAGGCATCAGAATTGACCCTGCAAGAATCGAAGCAATCCTAAACATCCAACCACCTAGGAACATTAAAGAACTCCAAGCATTCTTGGGAAAGATCAATTTTATAAGAATATTCATATCAAATCTGGCCGAGATTATAAAATATCTTAATAACATGCTTAAAAAGGATTCCTCAATTAAATGGACAATAAAGGCCAAACAATATTTTGAATCTATCAAACAGACCTTAACTAAAGCACCAGTCCTGATCAGCCCAGATTACACAAAATATTTTATAATCTTTTCCTTTACATCCGAACACACCATAGCTGCAGTTCTTCTGCAGAAAAATGATCAAGGCTTTGAACATCCCATTGCATTTTTTAGTAAATCTCTCAGATATGCACCACTGAAATACAACATACTAGAAAAACAGGCTTTGGCTCTGGTTAAAGCTATAAAATATTTCAAAGTGTATATACTTCATTCACAAATAATTGCATATGTCCCCAATGTAGTAGTTAAAGACATTTTGACTCAAGATGGACCAGATAGAAGAAGAGGAAAGTGGATAGCCACAATCCTTGAATATGATTTGGAAATTAAACCAACTAAACTCATCAAAGGACAAGGTTTAGCCAGACTGATGGCTGAATCTAATTGCAATGCCTTAGACATTAATTTCATTGCACAAGTAGATGAACAGGAGGAGATGGCGACTCCATCGATCAGTGAAGCCTATCAAGACTCACCCTGGTACTCTGACATAATCTTTGTACTTACAAACTTACAAGCTCCTCCTGGACTTACCAAAACCAAGGCAATATTTATCAAGCAAAAAGCAATGGAATTTTGTATCTTAAATATTGCACTGTATTGGAGAGAAAGTACTTGAATTTTACTTAGTTTTTTATTAAAATCTGAAGCTGACAAAATCCTTGAAGAGTTTCATGAAGGTGACTGTGGTGGACATCTATACTGGAAGAGCACAACTCATAAAATACTCAGAGCTGGTTTTTATTGGCCATCCTTATTTTTAGATGTTAAAAAGTTTGTTACCTCTTGTCATAAGTGTCAGATTTTTTAAGGTAAAAAGAAACTTTTGCCATTACCTCTGAAACCAATATCCACAAAAAAACCATTTTAGTTATGGGGTTTAGACTTCATAGGTGAAATTCATCCTCCATCCTCAGGTCAACACAAATGGATTCTAACTGCTAATGATTGCTTTACTAAGTGGATTGAAGCAATTCCCACTAGGCAAGCTACAGACTCGGTTATTATCTCATTCATTGAAAGTAAAATTTTGTCTAGATTTGGGTGCTCACACAAAATTATCACAGACAATGCTGCTGCTTTCAAATCTAAAAAGATGATTGCTTTCTGCCATAAATACCATATTACCTTAGGTCATTTCACAACATACTACCCCCAAGGTAATGGTTTGGCCGAATCCTCGAATAAAAGTTTAGTCAACATCATCAAAAAACTACTCCAAGATAATAAAAAGACATGGAACAAGAAGTTGATATATGCCCTTTGGGCTGACAAGCTTACTACAAAAAGGTCCATAGGAACTTCACCATATCAAATTGTTTATGGTACAGATGCAGGTTTTTCTTCTTCCTTGGGTGTCCCAGTCATGAAGATCATCCGGGAATCACAGGTTGAAACCAATGACATTCAAAGAAGAATAAATGATACCATACATCTTCAACAAACCAGAGATGAAGTTTATCAAAAGTCACAAGTTTTACAAGACAACATCAAAAAGATTTTTGACAAAAGAGTTAAGGAAGATGAATTTTTCATAGGAGATCAAGTTTTAAGATGGGAAGCAAGAAGAGAGGATAAAGGTAAACATGGGAAGTTTGACTTTCTGTGGTAGGGACCCTATGTCATATATGGTTACAGAGGAAACAATTCCTTTTTTATCAGGAATTTGGATGGTACAGAGCTTCAAGAAGGACCAGTAAATGGAAGAATGTTGAAACATTACTATTCCCTGCAATTCACTTAACAATTTGACTCATTTACTTTATCATTGTAAGTATTCATAGTCAAAGTGTAAGATTGGATTGGATATATTATCTACAAAGTTGAAGCCCGAAGAGAAGGCCCTAAGCTTTGCAGTATAACATATCATAAATATGATTGTTGCAGAAGACAGAAGACACTTACAAATTCACCAAGGTCAATGGATAAGGCTACTAATCTCAGAGTTCTTGGCATTTCACCAGGAAAAGCCATCCCCAAGTGGAGCCGATGTTAGCAACCTATAATATAGGGGTCATAATTTTGACTTGACTATTGGTAATTTTGTAAATTTTCTCATACTTTGCCTTCTGCAAATTGTATTCACATATTTTGTAAAAAATCAAAAAAATCAAAATCAAAATCAAAAATCAAAAAGAGGGTAAAAAGTCCTAAAAGAATAATCAAAGGACTTAGAAAAAATAAGATACCCCAAAAGAAAAAATGAATAAAACATGAAAGTGAGCAAGCATAAATGCCACTACTTTTTACTTTTTCACTATGGCAGAGTGTCAATAAATGCCATTAGACCATGATGAGTTAAACAATTCAATATTAACTTATCATTGTTTCAATTTCCTTTGTTGTAGATAGAGAATAATGAGTTGTTAGACAGTTTAATCCTAACAATTCAGTAGTTAGGTAGAGAATAAAGTGAATCCAACAGTTTAATCTAGATTCATGGATGAAATAAGTGTAGAATTAGATAGTTTTACTTTCTTTCAGAAATAATAAATGCTGTGAAGGTTGCTAGCCTAAATGCACCTTACTACAAAGAAAGAAAAAACGTTAGCATGGTAAGCTGGGTAGGTAGAAGAAGGTGAAAAATCTCATTGTAAATATCATTCTTCATGGGCTTCAGAATAGCTAACTTCCCCTTCCCATAGTCATGAAAAATTCTAAACTTTCAGTCAGAAAGGCTCAAAGAATTTCCTTGACTTTTGTTGGGACTGGACCCAAGGCTCTATGACTGATTAGTTAAAAGTGTGAAATGTCTATATTAATCCCTTAATCACACCATTTACCATTCATGCACTCATTCCCCTGAATAATCCTAAGTAAAACTTCATTTTTACTTAAAGATACTCTAATCCTCATTTGATTAACCTCCCACATCATTTCAAAGCATAAAGCCCTCAAAATCACATTTTATTCTAAATCTAAGTGATGAAGTTATTATAATGCAAATTTTATTTTTAGTCTTCACTTTCTTAGTTATATTAATGTGTTTTGAGTATACATTGTCCCATTGTCATATTAATTTTGACTTATGTATTAATTCCCTACAACTAACTTTTTCCTATTATATAACTCCTTTTATAAATAAATCCAAAAAACCCACTTATTATAACTTAAGCCAAAGTAATTTATTCCCACATGCTTAAATAAAACCCCCCTTATAACCCCTTTGGCTAAACTTTGTCCTTACACTTAATCTCACCCCTATGGTAATTAAATCCTTCCGATTTCATTAACCATATAATAAAATATGAGAAAAAGAGCTTAAAACATGTGTAATATGTGTTTTAAACAAAACATTACCCGAAGTTTGATTAAAACTAAACTTCAATAAAAATGACCCTTTCCCTGTATATTTTCTGCCCCATCTCCCTTAACCTAAGGTTATAACTTTAACCTTACCGTTTCCCCTCATACATTATGCCTAATCGCAATCCCTAACCTCAGTTAATTCCTTGATAAACCATCCCAATCACCTAATTTTCCATTAAGAATAGTCATTTTTGTATATATGACTTAAGCAAACCTTCTCCTGTCGGATTCATTTTTGACCGTTTGATCTCCACAATCCATTTGATCCTACAGTAATACACTTGCGCGAAAGATTTTAATACATTTTTCCTTCCCCATCGCGGAAGATTCCGACCGTCTGATCTATCCTTCATTTCCCAAGATCAACGGCCCTCGTTGAATCCGATAACACATTATTCCCTGCACCTTCCCTTTTAATTTGAACCATTCGCTTCCTAAGACCAAATCCAATGGCAATTATCAATTTTCGTGCTCCAAACATAAACGATAAAAGTTTCATCAAAGTCACGCGAAATGGGTGGTTTTTCCAAACCACCCCGCAATGACGTGTCGCAATATCGTTGTATCGCGTTCGAAAAGTTCAATACCACTTACCACCATTCATCAGCGCGAATACCACTGGCGGTATTCCTAAACCTGACTTTCTTAACCACAGTTTAATGTGACTTAACCATGATGTTCACCATCAGTTATTACATTAAAATTTAAAGTTTTCAATAAAATTTTCAACTTTCTCACTATAAACTTGTGAAAACTTTGATGAACCCCTTTTCTTCGAAATTGTGCCATTTGAACCTTGAGAAACTGTGCAGAGCCTTTTCAACCTACCAGTGCCCTTTTTGATTTCCCATTACCCTGAATTTCAACCGCAAAGTGCCACATTGCCCTCTAAGAAACCAATTCTATCGAATTAAAGACTGAAGCATCACTACGAATGTCTTCAAAATAATTTCACTGGTTTTTCAGGTACTTTTCCTCAAGCTTACCCTCTAAAACTTCAAAATTCCTGTTATTTTCAAATAATTTCCCAAATTTCACAAATCAAACTGCATAAAAACGTCCATTTTACAGGGGAAACTCTGTCAAAATTTCCCCGGAATCCCTAATTGCCATTTCTAGCAATTTTTTCCCAAACCCTGGTCTATTTCACTGTTGAAATTGATCTTAATATATGTTCTGAGCTTTAAAACCCTTGCTTTACCCAAAACCCTGCTGAGAAACCCCATTTTCCAATAAAATTCACCAAGAAGCCCCTGTTTTTTATAAAAGAACTTAGAAAACCGTCTAAGCTTGCTTTGTTCAAATTAAAAATGACAAAGAAACAAGTAACCCCTAAAAATGGAGGCCCTAAGCCTCAAAAGAAATCCTCTGCAAAATTCCCTCAGCCTGAGTCTTCTAAGATTAACAAACCAACTCTTGCACTTACTGCTGATTTCACAGAGGTGGTCAGGCCAATTCAGCCTCCAGTCACTTCCCCAGAGAATAGTCCCTTAGTTGACCTTGATTATAGAATTATGGACCCTAATGTATAATTTAACCTGCTTGATGTCTATAATTGGTGCTTTGGAAAGTCTGTGGAAAAAGGTGATAAAGACATTCCAGTTTGGGAATCCAATTTGCCAAAATATATTGTCCCTCTCACTCATTCAGTTCCTGACTTTATCAGATTATGCCAAACTTATTATATGCCAGAACAAAGATCCATTATGAACAAAGAGAAAGAGGTCCTGTTTTGCATCACTAAAGAGTCAATAAATTCCATGCTGCAACTGAGTCCTGACCCAAATGCTGCTTCATTACCCATAGAAGAAGTTGACTCAAAACTACCTAGAACTTGAATTTGCTTCTAAATTCAAAGTATTCCAGACTTTTTGTCCTAAACAAGTGGATATTCCCAAACTCAATCCTCCTTTTGATACCTTTGACTTCCTAGATGAAACCAGGCAAATAGTCTCAATGCTATCATTTATACTAGGATACACCAGTGATGAATTCACTGATGTAGCTATCTTAGGTTTTTTGTCAACTCTTAGTCCTGGTCAATCTCCATCCATAGTATACAATTTTGCTAAATTCATTGCTGAAAAAATGCATTATCAGTTATCCAGAATATCAGAAGAAGGAGTTTTCATATACACTTCATATCTACTTCACCTCTTCCTATATTATCAAGAAGATAAGCTTCTCATTGAATGTCAAAAAGTGGATGCAAAAGGGAAGGTTCTTTCAGTAATGTTTTGGTCATCTATTTTAAGAAAATGGAGTAGAGAATATAGCTTTGCAGATTTCAATGACCTGTTTATAGCCCCTGCTATGAATCTTTTGGAAAAAGAGCAAACCCCTAGGATCAATGAAGAGACAAAGAGAATTCTATAGCTGTCTGAGAGCTGTAGAATAGGGGACTGGTATTTATATAAAAGCTATACAGAAATCAGAGTATATGGTGCACTCCTGGCCCCATATAAATTACCTAGATTTGTTACAACAAGGATATTTTCGTTGGAATATTTGAGGCAACTATTGATTGCTAATGAAATTAATTTCATAGCTTCCAGGAAAAATACCCAGTTTAAACTGAAGAATCAAATTGGGCCATTTATTGTAAATAATAGAGAAGCAATCAATGAAATCAATATGAAATTGAAAGAGTACAAATTTCCATATAGTTTCATGTGGAATTATGATCCACAAGGTGTTTTAAGCACACTAAGAGTGAAATGCAAGTTACCTGTCTTCTTGCATGAATCCAAGCCCCATATTGAAAAGTATGCTAACAAAATTGAATGGGAGCCCAACACTCTAGTTGATGATGATTCATTGGAAATGCAGAGAGAAAATGGAAAGGGTAAATAGGTTGAACAGACACAGGTTACTACATTGAGCAAGGAAATTGAAAATTCTCTTAAAAGGAGCAGAGAAGAAGATAGTTTCATAGCTGAACTATTCAGGAAAAAAGATTCAAAATCCCTTACAGCAAGAAAAGTAAATTGACAGATGAAGAAAGGAATAAAGCTGTTAATATTGAACATAATGAAACTGATGATGAAGCTACAAGAATAGTGACTGAAACACTTAAAGTTCTTGAAAATATCAAAATTGGAACACAAAAAAAGGATACAGTCATGAGGGAGAAAAAAACAACTACTGACATGCCTTCTTCCTCTAAGGAAAATGACAACACAGAGTCAAAAATTTAGATCAGATTCAGACAAATTAAAGAGAAGAATGAAGAAATCAAGAGTCAAGC
Source organism: Pinus albicaulis (assembly GCA_034641835.2). Lineage (NCBI taxonomy): Eukaryota > Viridiplantae > Streptophyta > Pinopsida > Pinales > Pinaceae > Pinus > Pinus albicaulis. The sequence goes on along the minus strand of CM076574.1, from coordinate 1,331,264,525 downwards.
ATATTCTATATTCCTTAAGGAAAATCCTGGAAACAAAGACAAACTTCTTTCAGCATTTGATTATTCATCTAATAAATTAGTAATGTCATTCTTGAAGCTTGCAGTGATTGATCCAAAATCAGTAGCAGATTATTCCAAAACAGATTTTGAAGTTGATGCAGATGCCATTCATGAATTGGATCAAATTGAATTTCATAGGAGCAATACTGAAATTTTATATTCTAAAATTGTCAGTAATACTATGAAATCTATTAGGCTTGAAAAAACAGTGCTCAACCTCCAGAATCAAATGAAGTTGGACAAGGCCTCACTATATGCCAATAATTTGAGAATCAAAGCACTAGAAAATTTGGTGATTGAAGCAGGCACTGATCCTGCTAACATGGAGATTGCAAAAAATTTGATTAAATAGAAAAATGAGGATATAGCTGCCCTCAGAAAGCAGCTAAAGTTGCCCCAAAATGAAAATCCTCAAGGAGTTTCTTCAGTAGAGAACTGAAATTGATGAACTCAAACAACTTGTTCATGAGATGACTACTCAAATAAAAGAAATGGAGAATCAATTAGAAGCTTCCATAAGAGAAAATGAAGACCTAAAGAAAACTCAATGGGTTCGCATTCCTATAGTAATCCCTACTGTAAGTGTTGCAGTTCCATCCACATTAGTAGAACACTTGGCTCCATAGGGAGTAATGGCCACTGTAGTGCCAATAACCTCACATGAAATATCTACTTATTCTTCCTCAACTTTACATATTGATACAATACAGGACAAATCTATCGTAATTAAAGCCATGGAATACATGTCAATAAAGGAGAAAGAAATACTTAATTTGAAAGGCATAATAAAAAATCTAGAATCTTCCAAAAGAGATGCCTTAATTACATCTAAAGGGCATGAACAGAGGGCGAACATACTGCAAGAATAGGTTAGAATTCTACAAGCATAGGTGAATCTTATTGATAAAGTGGCATATATTAAAATCATTTATGGACAAATATCATTGAAGGCATTGACTCTCAATGGCCTTCAATTAAAATAATTTATGAGAAAAAGGAGTTACTATAGGCTGCCAATGCAGAAATTGACAAAACTAAAAGACAGATTGAGAATAAGCCAGCTCAAGCACTTCAACTCATAGCATTTTCGAACAAAAAAAACAGGGAAGAGTTGGAAGAGTTAAAAAGTACTGATAGGACAGAGACCATCCTCCAAATCAAGAAATTCCTAAATAAAAGAAACATGATGAGTAACTTAGAAGACAGGTGTAAAGACATGAATTTGGCTATCTCAAGATTTTGGGCCAAATACAAGATATTATCATAAGCAGGTTTTCCAGATATTAATGCATTGAATGACAAGTTGATGTCTCAGAAATATTATGATCTAAAATTAAAAACTCATGCAAAAGAGCAAGCCAAACAACCACTGCCACAAGGATCACCAACTGGCAAAATACTTCTTCAGTATTTTGAAAATCTGTTCTTTTTGGATAATGAGATCAAACATATGTTCATTATAAAGCCTAACTTTTCCAAGTATATAGAAGCAGATGAAAGCTATAGGAAATTGAAAACCATGAAGATCCCCTCTGCTGAAAAGTGGTAAAAATTCATAGATATTTTGTGAACTTGATGGATAAAAAACACGAAAATTACTTGGAAATTCCTGTTTTACTATTACCTCAAAGGTAAAAAATACAGGGTTAAAGTGTATCAGTAGGTGAAAGATTATCAGTGAAAATAAAGTTACTATTGATTACTTTTTAATTACCACAGTAAGATAGCTCAAATCAGATGAATAAAGAGTATCAGCGTTGAAAGTTAAAGGAAGGAAAATTCTTCAACCACTTTGCACAATAAGATGCACCTAAGGCCATCAAAGCTCACAGCACATCAACAATCAGTTTAAATTAGAATAATTAGTTCTATTTTTGCTTGTAAAAAAGGAACATCATGCAAATTGTTTTGCATTTGTCCCTCTTATTATGTTTTCTTTCCTATTTTTTATTAAAACATTATCTCAATTTCTGAGATATTTTGTAAACAGTTTTTTGTATAAATACTTCATAATCCGAAGTATTCGGGGTGAATAAAATTTCTTAAGACAACTATAGTCTTATTTTCTAGACATATTGAAGTTGGTGAGTCAATTAGCGAAAGCAGCAGACTGGAAAGAGATTAGAGACATCATAGCTAAAAAATTTTGTGGTGACAAGATAAGTCTCATTCTTTCCTTGTTTTCAGTGTATTTATTTAAAGTTTACATTCATTCATATTATGTGTTTCTATTCTGTAATGATCAATTAAGGAAAAACTAAACAGGATTAGTGATAATAAGCTCCCTGTTTCGAAACTTGTTGGCATTTTGATGTTTTCTACTTGATAACCGGACCATAGAATTCTTAATTTCTCTAGGTCCCAGTTAGATCCCCTTCTTCAATCTTATTATTTGTAGCGTAAGAATTATTAAGTGCCCTTTTGCTCATATTCCACCCACTTCATCAAATCAAGCCTATACAAAGCCTTAGAAGGTCACCTATCTTGCCCTTAGCACATTTGCATCTCTGAGCCTTATTTCTTAGTTCTGCTTGCCTAGAGAGTTGACTCCATTGCCCAATATTCCGGTAGATCCTTCTGGTTTACCTTGAAATCTCTTTATTTCCACCAATCTTTTAAAACAAACCAAATTTTTCACTCATAGCTAGCCTAATATCCATTACCAAAACAAAGCTAAATCTTAAGGAGAGATCCCTCTCCGAAGGTCAGGAAGGCTAGATCCTGAATTCCCAAAGCGGTTCTTGGCTACCCCTGGTGTTCTTAACTACAAAAATCCCCATCCCACAACCTGAGAATTACTAGGGTGATAACACATAAGACATAAAATTCAAATAAAAATGCATTCGGATCTTCCGAGGTCAGCCCAAGGAAGGTGCAGATTTTTTGTAACATAATAGATTTCATAGGGGCATATGCGACCGGATCAACAATGGGATACTCCAATGTTGATGTTTGTCTCTAGTTTTGGTTTTTCACCATCTGTTCAAATATGTGCCAATAATCTCTGGGGATTTCTTGATCTGGGGGAATAATTTGAGTGGGATTAGGGAATGGATTTGGAGGAGGCCTTACTATTGGGGTTCCCATGTTTTGGCAAGTTTGGTAATACCAAAAGATGAGACAACATTAGAACCACTTTCAGACCTTAGGATCTAGTTTTCCTGGGTCTATAGAGGGATCTCTTTATATAGGAAAGGTTATATGTCTTTGAAGCTCAGTTTTGAAGATATTAGGCTAGTTACAAGGCACAAAGTTTGTTTTGTTTTTTTTGTTTGGTTGTTGGGAAGCTGGAACGAAGGGTTCAATACAAGACCAGGATGAGAAAAGAGGATTTTAGGCAAAGTAGAGATAATTCAGAGAACACTCGAGACCATTGGTAAATGGAATCAGGGAAGGGTTTACTTGCTATTCAATACGCAGGCTTTCAGTTGGGCTAGTAATCTAAAACATTGGATCTTAAAGATGATATTGTGGTATGAAGTGATAAGGAAATAAGGGGAAAAACAAGGAAACCTCCAAGATGACCACTTAGGAATCAGGTCCAGGGATAGGGCATAATATTAGACACCTTTTATCCACCTCCTAAAGGGTTAACTCTTCAGACAAAGGAAACATAAAAGATTTAAACACAAAGGTGAAGGCCTGGGATCATAGAAAGACTTTGAAATTTCAATGCTTTGGCATCCAACTTAAGGGAACTTAGAAAGGTTAAATTGATTGAGAAGGACCCTGGTGAGATAGGGACAATGTTCTAAAATTCCAGTATCTCAATTCATTCAATTAAAACCTAACAAGAACATCTAAGAAGAGATTCATTAATTCATACATCAGCTAGCAGTAAATATAGCCACTACACTCGTTAAATTAACTTGGATGAGTACTCAGATAACACATATAGCAGAAAACATCGAAGGTAGGGAGAGAAGAAACATAGGGTACCATGCGAGGGTATATCCTATGCCAGATTTATAATGCATACTAGAGAAATTAAATGTGATGAATTACAAAGGAAAACAAAGACGAAGTAAGAAAAACATCACCGTTGCTTTAAACCAGGATCCAAAGAAAAGTTCTTGTCATATTCAAGAGCAACACCAGTCATGTACAACATTGCCCACAGCTTGATATTCAGTCTAAAATCATTTTCCTCAGCCTATCTTACAACTTTACACAGAGAACTATATCTCAAGAGAAACAGCTTACAGTTCACAGATATCCGATCAAAAACCCTTACCATGAGTTTCTTCATGAGTTTTATAAATGAAAGAGAGCAAGAGGAGGTAGATGAAACACTAAATGAAACATTAAAAATATATTTGAAGAAGTGGGTTGAAACCCATTCTATTTTAATATCTGAGCATTAATCTTCAGTACTCTTTGGATGAAAGAGTGGTCTTCGATAGGTTGCAATTTACTCCAAGTATGCTCTTGATGTGATTTCGCTACAGTACTCGTAGTACTCTGGTGAATAAACAAAAGGTCGATAAATGACTTCAAATTCTGCCATACCACGTAAAAAATTCTTTGGTAGCATTAGGACTGTTGTTAGGGTGGAAACCTTCTCATGGACACAATGTAGACTCAAACAGTATGAGTATTGTGTCCTTTCTCGGGAGGAGACTTCTGCTAATGTGAAACCTTGATGATATTGTTTTCTGTGCATTGGGCCTTATTAGGCCTTTCGTGTGAGTCATGAGGTCTTCAATTTGGTATTTTTCCTTTGAAACACCGAATTAAGGCTTAACATCTTCAATAATGTGCACTAGAACCCCTTAACTCTGTACTGATACTCTTTAACACTTCATGACTGTCTCTGTCTATGAGATCTGATATTTTATGGCACTGGGAGGGTTTCACACAGTTAAACCCTATACTTTTAATGAAAATTACGATCTAACCCCCTCCCAGACTCTTCTCTGTACTTTCAGGCTCTGAAAATACTTCATCTGCGCTCTGCGCCACTATAACAGTGACTGTGAGCAATGACGATTCTCACCGCGTGTACATCTGCAAAACACACAAGTTTGTTAAGAAATCCATGCATGGGTAAGGGTGGCTACGGTGGAATGCTTTGACGATGGCAGTGCAACAGGAGTGAATGATATGGATGCAATGGAAAGCGCTGGGAACATCCAGTGAAACAGTGGGAAAATGCATGTGGAAGTTGGGAGAAATGAAAAAACTTTAATGTAAAAACATTAAAATATTAATGTCGGGCAAGATGGTACAATGTTTAATGTAAAACCCAAGGTTTGGGCCTTTGAACGAAATACATAGACAATGCGCGGAAAAAAAATGAAATGGGTTGATATGGTGGGACCCGGTCATGGGTGGAGGGCGATTCAATCAGGATCGTCGGATCTCAGGAGGAGAATGACGGCTGTGATCTAATCGGAGGGGAGCAATGGGAGGGTCAACACTCCGATGAGCGATGGTGCGATTGAATTATGACCATTGGATTAAAGGGGAAATGACAGCGGAGATGACAATCGAGGGATCACAATCGAGGAGTGTAGTGGGTGGCACAGTTTAAAATTTGCGATTGCGATCGGCGCTAGCTGTCAGATTAAAAGTGAATCAACGGTCAAGATCGCGGCGCAGGTTTACAGACCAAACCCCAATCGCATTGGTATTTTTTCATATAACATAGAAAAGTTCTCACTGAAAGCTGCGATTGTGATTAGCGCCCAGGCCTTAGCGCTTGGTCTTAGTGCTTGGGGCATATGGGGAAGTGGTTAGGGGGCTGGCCGTAAAAGGGGCTAAGCCAGCATAAAGAAAAATGGGTTTTTTAGCCTTAGAGACAGTGTTTTAGGCTAAAAAGGAGGCTTTCGGCAAAGGTAAAAGAGGGATTTAAAATAAAATGAAGGGTTTTCACTTGGTTCTAAGGATGAAATGGGTGGTCTAGGAGATTTTGGGAGGGATTTTTTTTTGGGGTTAAAGGGGGAACTTCAAATATGGGAAAAGGGTTAAAATAGGGAATTTTGTAGGGATACAAGGGGCAAACGAAGGCCTTTCTGAGCACAATTTTTTATAGTCAGTGAGGCTTTTTGGATGGAAACAATAGTGAGGAGCTTTTTAAAGGAAATGGACACATAGAGGCTTCAAGGATGAGAGATTTTCATAGAAAATGTATCTCCTGAAGGCTCAAAAAAATTTAGCCACCTATTTTCTTAACAAAAAATTCATAGGTGGATAACAGTGGCTCCACATGGGGATGGCATCTTCTTGAAGGTGTCAAGAATTCAGAAAATAATCTTTGACGTAGGCCAGATGTATGATACTTGAACCATCTTCTCCTCTTTGATTTTAGTTTTTGCAAACATGATGGATATTAATCAGCAGAAAACATTCCCCAAACAATCTACCTACCCATCCTACAGTCCTAACATTTTTTCTTCAAGGTGCATTTGAATTTGCAGACCTTCTTCATCATTTTTTATTGAAAACAGAAAACACACTAATCTAATTCCACCCTTATCACTCCATGAGACTAGATTAAACTGTTGGCCTCACATTTTTCTCTACCTAATCTAATATCTACTGGGATTAAACTGTCCAGCAGATTTCTTCTCTACATTCTACAACAAAAATTTAAACAGTCAAACTAGGATTAGACAATCTAGTTTGTTGCATATCCAAAGCATAAATATAGTTGCATATGGACTGAAATTGCAAGAAACTGAAAACAAAATCTTGAAGGCTTGAAATCTGAAACTTTGAAGCATCCTTCTTTTCTTTGTGACTCAAGTTTTGAGCTTATTAGAGTCACTTTCTTCTTCATTTCAGCTCTAGTTTTGGGCTTGTTAGAGCTGTTTCTTCTTTCTTCTTTGCTGGTTCAGATTTTGGGCATGTTAGAACCAGCTATCTTCACTTCTTTGGCTCAGGTTTTGATCGTGTTAGAGCCAATATTTTCACTTCAGAGGTTCATGTTTTGAGCATGTCTGAACCTTTCTTTCTCTTTGTTTTTTGAAACATTTTCTCTTTTTCTTGAAAATATAAACACAACAATGGTATTTACAATGGGAATGATAACTGGAAATCGGAAATCAGCAGTAGTATTGTTTGAGCATCCTGCCATTGATAGGACCCCCAAATAGCTCTATACCATCTAGCTATTGCAGAAAAAAGGCATTTGGACCAACAGTGGCCTGGATGATGTAAGGACCCTACCACAAACTGTCAAATTTACCATGATTTCCTTTGTCTTCTCTCCTAGAGTCCCACTTCAGAACTTTATCTCCAATTTTGAAGTCAGAAGCCTTGGTTCTCTTGTCAAACAACTTCTTCATATTTTCCTGAACTTTCAGAGCTCTGTTATAGACCTCTTCCCTTGTTTGTTGGAGATGAATTGTTTGGTTTATCTTCCTCACCATGCTATCTTCTTCTGTCTGAATCTCTTGGACAAGTTTAATCACTGGTACCCCAAAGCTGGTAGGAAACACTGCCTCTATTCCATAGATAAGATGATATGGTGAAATGCTAATGTATTTATTCGTTGTAAGCCTGTCAGCCGACAAAGCATGCACTAACTTGTTATGCCATGACTTCTTATTCTCTTCAAGTATTTTTTTGATGATGGTCACCAAGCACTTGTTTGATGATTTAGCTAACGCATTACCTTGTGGGTAATAAGCAGTTGAAAGACTGAGTGCTATTTGATACCTGTGACAAAAATAAATCATTTTCTTGGATCCAAAAGCAGCAGCGTTATCAGTGATTATTTTTCTTGGGCAGCCAAACCTAGAGAAGATGTGGTCTTCTACGAACTTAATGATAATAGAATCTGTGGCATTCCTAGAAGGTATGGCCTCTATCCACTTTGTGAAGTAGTCTGTGGCTGTAAGGATCCACTTGTGTTGTGCAGAAGATGCAGGGTGTATTTCTCCAATGAAATCTAGGCCCCATTGCAAAAAGGGACCCTCAACAGAAATGGGTTGTAATGGTAATGGGAAGAGCTTTCTTTTGCCCTTGAAAATCTAGCATTTATGGCAGGCCATTATCATTTTATGGATGTCATTGAAAATTGTAGGCCAATAATAGCCGGCTCTAAGTATTTTGTTAGCAGTGGCTTTCCAATTCAAGTGGCCTCCACACTCTCTTGCATGGAACTCCTGTTTAATCCTCTCTGCTTCGGTTTCAGGCAAACATTTAAGCAATAGGCCATTTGTATTTTTCCAGTATAAACATTCATTCAGTATGCAATAGTTTTTGGCTTTTAGCTTTAGGAATCTGGCCTTAGTTTTTTATAGTTCAGGAGGGGCATTGAGGTTTGTGAGCACATACAGGATATCATGATACCAAGGAGAGTTTTGAAATTTTTCCTCAACTATAGGATCAGGCAGTCCCTCCTGCTCATCCAAGGCATCTACCATGTTAATGCCAAGGGCTTGTAAATTTGATTCAGCCATTAATTGAGCTAAGCCCTAACCTTTGATTAGTTTTGTGAGTTTTATTTCTAGTTCATACTCTAAAATCACGACAATCCATTTGCCCCTCTTCCCATCGGGATATTGGGACAAAATGTATTTCACCACTATGTTTGGCACGTAGGCAATGATGTGAGAATGCAGTATATACACCTCTTTCAAGGCCTTTACCAAGGCATAGGCCTGTTTTTCCATTATGTTATATTTTAAGTGTGCATCCTTTAGAGCTTTGTTGAAGAAAGAAATGGGTTGTTCCATTCCCTCTGGATTTTTCTGCAGCAGAGATACAGCCACTGTATGCTCGGAGGCAAATGAAAATATCAGGAAATATTTTTTGAAATCTGGGCTAATTAGGATAGGAGCCTGGGTGAGCGCAAGTTTAACTAACTCAAAAGATTGTTTAGCCTCTACAGTCCATTTAACCCCTACACCTTTTTTTAGCATGTTTGCCATATTTCTGAGGTGCTCAGCTAAATTTGGAATAAATATCCTTAGGAAGTTAATTTTCCCAATAAAGGACTATAACTCTTTAATGTTTCTCGGGTGTGTGATCTGAAATATTCCCTCAACTCTCTGTGGGTCTATCTTAATCCCCTTCTCTGATATAATGGGGCCTAGGAGCTTACCCTCTTGCAACCTGAATACAGTCTTGTTCAGATTTAATGACAGACCGAACCTCCTACACTTTTTGAAAACTCTTCTCAGATGTCTTAGGTGTTCCTCATCAATCTTGGAATAGACTGTTATGTCATCGAGATAGATGACAATGAAGTGCCCTATTTCCTCTGAAAATGCTATGTCCATTGGTCGCTGGAAGGTTTCACCAGCGTTCATCAACCCAAAAGGAATTTTTACGTACATAAAAGTGCCCCATGGAGTGGTGAAAGCGGTCTTGAGTTGGTCTTCTAGGAGTACTAGAACTTGGTTGTAACCTAAAAAACCATCTAACAGGGAGATCCTTTTTGAGCCTACTACCCTCTGAAGGATATGTTCCATCTTTGGCAAAGGGTAATTGTCCTTAATTGAGGCTTTGTTAAGGTTCCTGAAATAAATGCACAGTCTGATCTCACCTGTTTTCTTTCTCACAGCTACAAGGTTGGAAACCCAGCCAAAGAACCTCACAGGAACTATTATTCCTGCTTCGCACATTTTCTTAATTTCCTTTTCTACCACAGGCAATTGTTTTGGGTTAATTCTGCAGAGTTTCTGTCTCAAGGGTTTCTGGTTCTCTTTCAAAGGTATTTTGTGTTGTATGATGTTTGTGTCGTAGGCCTTTAAATCCTCGTAGCTCCAGGCAAACACATTGATGAATTCTTTGAATAAGTTGATGTATTTCTTTTTCATGTCTGCGGGTAAGGACTTATCCAATTTTATCATCTTAGGCTTGTCCTCAGTGCTTATATTGCATTCCTTAATGTCAGAGTCTGAGTGTTCTATGGTGGGCTTTTTCGCTACATCATCGAAATCAAAGAGATCCTCTAAAGGTGCCAGAACTCAGGGTATGTTCTTATCTTTTGCCTGCAACACCTCTATTTCCTCTTTATCAACGTTTTTATATTCTTTGGTTGGATTTCCAATTTCTTCAGTTAACACGTTTATTTCAATGTTACGGGGTGATTTTTCTTCATCGGGGGGTTCTTCACTCAGGCAGCTATCCTCGGATTTAGAGTCCGAGTCAGAGAATTCAAACCCGTTCCTGCCAAGCAGAAAATCCTCGATCTACTTGTTGCCCTCAAAGACCTGCCAATATTTTTCGTTATTAGGCACTTCAGGTCTGTACTTGGTTTGAATGAAGTTTGTTTGTCAATAGGAGACTTATGATATGAACTAGCTAAGCCTGCTAATCCATTAGAAACTACGTTTTGACTCCTAGGAACAAACACCAGTTCATATTCTACAAAGGTTTTCAATAAACCCATAGCGTCATTCATGTATGCTCTCAATCTAGGGTGTTTCGCTGCATATTCTCCATTCACCTATTTTATGATTAACTAGGAGTCTCCATGTACAACAATCCTACGGGCTCCTAGTTTTTTAACAGATTTAAGCCTAGGATGAGAGCCTCATACTCTGCGATATTGTTAGTACATTTGAAGTTCAGATTGAAAGCATGACTCTCTGCATAGTCACTCTCTCTGTTATGTAACCACACTCCCGCTCCTGTAGTCTTTCTAGTGCGAGACCCATCGAAATTAATTTCCCATAAGGGTTCATTTTCAAGTTTATCGTGGGTTTCACTGTTGTGCTGCAATAAGGGGTCTGCATCGTGGTGTGGAGGATTTTTTTCTTTTTGTTGCGTGTGTGGCTCAGAGATCTGGTTAGTTAGCCGTTTGCATTATGTTACTTGTTCACTCTGGGTTTCAGTTTTAGTGCACTATCCACAGGTTTCATCCTCGTTTTCTTCTAAGTCAAGAGTCGCCATTATGTTGAAATATATTGGCTCTACCCTATTGTTTGTATCTCTATGTTCTAGTTCTAGTTCTTCTAAGGGTTCATCATTGCAAAGGATAAAAGAGTCCATATCTGTGTGTACAGAGTACAGGGGTGAATTTTCAGGCTTTTTAGGGCTGCTGACCAAGAATTTCATTTGTGCCTCTCTATACAGTCTCCTAAGCTGCCTAAAGACAACGATTGTGGCATATGAGACATCCATCTGCATTGTACCTTGCAGCTTGGCTCCCCATGACCTCGATAGTAAAATTCCATACTTAGGTGGCACATTTTCCACTACAACATCCATAACCATACATTTGGCTGGAATCTGGGTTAGGTTCACACAAAGGTCTTTGATTAGGCCAAGGCATTTTACTCTGCTAGAGTCAAACGAATACAAATCTTTGTAGGGATGGGTTATCTCTAGGCCTAGCCTTTCCATAACTACCTTAGGCATTAATTTGTGTGATGCCCCAGAGTCGTGCATTGCATTGTGAAGTATCTTGTCATGGATATTGAGGCTGATATAAAAAGGAGGTACTACCCCTTCCTGAAACTTACCTTCTATCTTAGGGCCAAACAGAAGGGTTGGTTGATTGTCACTTAGATTGAGAGTGTCACTATTTTCACCTAGATTCAATGCTTTCAAAATTTGGCCTTTATATACATCCTAAGTGGCTAGCTCAGAGAGTGGGACAAAGATTTTAATTTTCGCTATCTCACTCTCCAAATTGAAGAGCAGTTGACTCTTTGCAATACTTAACTCTGTTTTGTTAGCCACTACCTTAGTGGTAGAATTAGTGTGCCGATTCTCACTATGTACAGTGTTAGGAATTGTTTTATCAGGAGCACTAGCTGCAGTGCTAGTGCTGCTAGTTGGTTGACTTTTTTTATCAGTGATTTGGTTGTCTTTTCCCTTATTCTTCCCAGAACTTTTAGCTACTGACTTTCTATTTTCAGGAGTTGCTTTAGAAATTTTCTCAAGCCCTTTCTTGATGGTAACCTCAGAAGCCTTTGGTTTGGAAGTGTCTAGGCTCTTTTTGCTTCTAAGTTCATACTGTTCTCTGAGCTTCATGATGGAATTTTCAAATCCTAGCTTGTAATCCTCAGAATTTAATATTTCCTCATCCAAATATGAGGGTGAGGGCTGATCCTCTTCTGTGGAACAGTTGTGGATTGAGTTATCTATATCAAACATATTTATTCTGTTTTCCTCAGACTCTTCTATAATCCCCTCATCCTCATCGAGGAAATTCTCCTGGAATGGGGTATGACTCGTTGATTTGATTCTCTTTGTCTGTTGGGAGTGGTATTGTTTCTTCTAAAGTTCTGGTTCTAGTTATGGTTTTTGTTTTGATTACTCACTGTGACAACCATTTTTTCCATCATTTGCTATAGCTTTTCCATTTTTTTGGCTAGATGGTCATACTTGGGATCAGATGTGGAAGCTGCAGCATCATCCCTATATGTTACCCTTTTCTCAACCCTTATTCTGGCTTTCTTCTCAATCAGGTTGGCCTTGACACTCACTGCCCCTTTTTGCATATCTTCCAATGTGTTGTAATCTCTTTCCCTAAGCTAGTAGGCCATATCGACATCAAAAACTTTGGGATATTTCACTAAAGCCATACCTTGGGGAGGTTTCATGTGTGGAGGAAGAGCGTTATAAACACTGTTGAACCTTGTAGAGTAGTCATGGAAACTCTCTCCTACGTTTCTTTTAAGGTTCTTATATTCTGCTAAGATTTGGAGAGGGTTGGTCTTGACTTCCCACTTATTTATGAAGGATTGATATAAAGAGGGAAGATCATGGATGGTATTAGGAGGTAGGTCCTTAAACCATTTCTTCACATCACCTCCTAAACTCTGGGCAAAGATTCTCATCTTGACTGTCTCATCATTTATCTCCATATAGTCAAAGGAATCTTCCATCCTGTCTACATGGTGCTAAGCTGTAGTGGGCTCTTTTGCAGTGATATGTGGGATATTTGATTGATAATCATTGGGTAAGGGCACTAGGGGTTGAGGTAACACCAGAGGTGCATACCAAGCTGCCATAATGGTATTTTGAGGAGGTAAAGGATTAGCTTGAGTAGTTGGTATGTGGATGACAGGGATACTAGGACCAACAACAGTTTTTTGAGCTGATTTAGGATGGTAGAGCCCCAAGTTTTGAATGAAATGAATATCCGGAGGTGTAGATGGGGGAGTCTCTATATCCCTAATGTGTTGACCATTGTGAGAAGGTGAATCAGGAAGCTCAAGGCCTGGCTAGTCTATAGCATCGAATGACCTAGTTATTGGTACACTGCTTGGTAAGTCCAGGTCAAAAAGAGGGTCAGATAGAGCTGTAAAGTTTTCTGGTGCAGAGTAAGCTCTATGGATATGTTTGGAAATAGTTGATCTTCTAGGTGCAGGAGATTTCCTGAGTATTCTCTCGGGGTTGTCAACTATTTCAGGTGGGCTTGGGTTAGGATAAGCTCTTGTGTGAATGGTTCTTGAAGCCAGAATGTTGTCTGCAAACAAAGTTGCTTAATCCTACTTGTTACTTCTGTTATGGCTGATGTTTTAATGAAGGCAGGTCTCCCAGTGGAGTCTTATGTGAAAACCAAGATAATCAGCAGGCCTACTGATCACCAGTGGAGTCTTTTAATCTTTAAGGAACTATGGAGTCACCAGGTGGAAAGGTTTAGAATATTTCAAGAGGGTATACTATCCACCACAGTGATTACTACTAGACTAACCAGAGATTCTGGGTTTCTGAGGTTCTAAGGAGGTATAAGATGAAAAACACTCAGATTTTCCTCAGCGGAGTCGCCATTATGTTGGGGTTCCCATGTTTTGGCAAGTTTGGCAATACCAAAAGATGAGACAACATCAGAACCACTTTTAGACCTCAGGATCTAGCCTTCCTGGGTCCAGAGAGGGATCTCTCTATATAGGAAAGGTTATATGTCTTTGAAGCTTAGTTTTGAAGATATTAGGCTAGTTACAATGCACAAAGTTTGTTTTGTTTTTTTTGTTTGGTTGTTGGGAAACTCGAAGAAAGGGTTCAATACAAGACAAGGATGAGAAAAGAGGATTTTAGGCAAAGGAGAGATAATTCAGAGAACACTCGAGACCATTGGGCAATGGAGTCAGGGAAGGGTTTACTTGCTATTCAATATGCAGGCTTTCAGTTGGGCTAGTCATCTAAAACATTGGATCTTAAAGATGATATTGTGGTATGAAGTGATAAGGAAAAAAGGGGAATAACAAGGAAACCTCCAAGATGACCACTTAGGAATCAGGTCCAGGGATAGGGCATACCATTAGACACCTTTGATCCACCTCCTAAAGGGTTAACTCTTCAGACAAAGGAAACATAAAATATTTAAACACAAAGGTGAAGGCTTGGGATCATAGAAAGACATTGAACTTTCAATGCTTCGGCATCCAACTTAAGGGAACTTAGAAAGGTTCAATTGATTGAGAAGGACCCTGGTGAGATAGGGACAAAGTTCTAAACTTCCAGTATCCTGATTCATTCAATTAAAACCTAACCAGAACATCTAAGAACGGATTCATTAATTCATACATTAGCTATCAGTAAATATAGCCACTACACTGGTTAAATTAACTTGGATCAGTACTTAGATAACACATATAGAAGAAAACATCGAAGGTAGGGAGAGCAGAAACATAGGGTACCATGCGAGGGTATATCCTATGCCAAATTTCTGATGCATACTAGAGAAATGAAATGTGATGAATTACAAAGGAAAACAAAGACGAAGTAAGAAAAACATCACCGCTGCTTTAAATCAGGATCCAAAGAAAAGTGCTTGTCATATTAAAGAGGAACACAAGTCATGTACAACCTTGCGAACAACTTGATATTCAGTCTGAAATCATCTTCCTCAGCCAATCTTACAACTTTACACAGAGAACTATATCTCAAGAGAAACATCTTACAGTTCACAGATATCTGATCAACAACCCTTACCATGAGTTTCTTCATGAGTTTTATAGCTGAAAGAGAGGCAGAGGAGGTAGATGAAACACTAAATGAAACATTAAAAATAGAGTAGAAGAAGTGAGTCGAAACCCATTCTGTTTTAATATCTGAGCATTAATCTTCAGTACTCTTTGGATGAAAGAGTGGTCTTCGACAGGTTGCAATTTACTCTAGGTATGCTCTTGATGTGATTTTGCTGCAGTACTCGTAGTACTCTGGTGAATAAACAAAAGGTAGATAAATGACTTCAAAATCTACCATACCACGTGTTGTACATATTCATCCCTGCCGTAGCCTAAAATCCCACGACCCTGCTTGACGCTGTTATCTCCGCCCGAAAACCTACATCGCAATAGTTCAAAGTTCAAATTAAGCAATCGGGCCGATCCTTAAAGATTTTGGCTCCCTCCCGCTTCGGCCTCCATATGACCCAGGTCAGAGAACCGCACTTCAAAGCAAGAAGGGGCATACTGTTTTAACAATCGGACGCAATAATGGCCATTCGATCTGGCTCAAATCGACGGTGCGGCAATTAACATATATGGTGGATCCGCGCGCAGTCGATCGGCGATTTCCTTTGCTCCACCACTTTATTTCCTCCGATGCCAGCACAGCCGTCAATCTTGTTTCAAGATCGGACGGTCCTGGGTTGATCGCAGCCATGTTTCCAATCGCAATCGGAATATAAAACATGTGCCACTCCCGCTCTACCCACTCTGCTTTCCGATTCCGATCGCCGATTCGGGTCCCACCTCCTGTGGCCATGACATCATGTTTCACAAGTGTACGATGCATCCTTCCTCCGCCGCTCGTGTGTCCTGATAACGTGTCATGGTTTATGAACCTTTAGCCCATTTATTCATTGTCATCCCATTGATTTCTGCCTCGTCACTCTCCGTTTCTCCATTGAGTTCATATGTTTCCTGTCACCCTGCGTCCTGTCAATGTCTTGCCTAAAATATATCACTGACTTCATGGCCACTGTTGTAACCACATTCCATATCACCGAGTCGTTTTTCTCTAATTATTTGTGGGTTTTGCAGGTCTTCATTTGGCTTTGTTGGCGCTTTAATTTTCCGCCTCAATTGAAAAATCTAGAGCATAATAAAGGACAGATCATACTGGCAGCAATTAAAGGAAGGAGCCGAGAGTAGGTGGAAGAGATGACCACCATTAAAGGAGACAGGAATATAAACTCTCAGAACTCTCCAGATGCGTCCGCCCCGCATTAAAAGATCCAGGATTCGAATCCATAGCCGAGAGCCGAGAGTACAGTACCTAAATCCAGATTGTTCCAAACCTCTTACGGCAGCAGATTTTCTTTCAGCCGCGGGCGACAAATTGTATATATTTTATTTCTCCCATTTTGTATATAAGGAGATTTTATCTCCCAAGCATTTATTTCTTGTACAGGTTGTTCAGTACCATCATTTACAGCTAGTCATTCATAAGATAAGGCGCGAATGTTTTCCGCCATCTGGTTTCAAACTGAGTCATTAATTGTGCCTCGTTTTCCTCCTCCTCGGGAAGTTTCTGTCTTCTCTATAAATACTCAAACATAAGACATTGTAGAGGTTCCAGATTTCTGTCAGCAGACTGTGCAGCGAGAAGACTACTGTATTCGTCTTGTAATATTTATGTATGAAGTTTCAGAGCCCATAGGGTCTCAGTGAGGAGGGGTTATGACTGTATTGAGGATTCTGGTCTTTGGTATATCACAGTATGTAACTTTTCTCATGTGTTAATATATCATCCTTTTTCAGGCAAACTTTCTTCTTGTATCATATTCTAGAATGCGAGTGGCTAACTAGTTTGCGGTAAGGATTCATCTTAAGTGGTGCCCTTTCTGGGATTAGTCAAGCACTTTAAATAGGCCTAGAAGTGATACGCTGTTTCATGTTCACTCTTTTCATAATTTCTGCTATATTAGTGGCTTAAGGATTCGTAAATTGGTGCGCCCTTCTGCCAGCAATATCTTCTTATGTTTCCTCACTGCTTGCACATCCTAATACTTGATTTCTGTGATATGTTATTGAATCGTCCCTCTCTACAGTAGGCAGTATCTTAACTGTCTGATACTTTAATGCTGAAGTTTTACATGATGCCTTTACATTACTCCTATCCTTGTATCAGCCTTTGAGAGAGAATTTGGACCAATTCAATCTAATTCAATTTCCTTGTTTAGAACAAGAGATAGTAGGAGAGTCCCTTGGACTGACAACCCAAACTATAAAGGACTCCTTGCTATATTAAGATGTCCTAGGCACTGGTCTATGGCAACTCTAGGCTGTCCCTAGGAGGGTGAAAAAATCATCCACAACATCTTTCTGGCGTCGTTGCCGGGGAACGAATTCAAGAATATCTGTTTCCCTGGGTTCGACATCCTATATTCACTCTCTAATCAGGTGAGCACAGAGAGGTGAAGAGTTGTATATTTCTCACCTTGGCGACTCCACTGGTCTTTATTTGATAAATTTTATTGGAAGTTCTGGCTTCCCGGAGGCCCCATTTGAGGTCGGATACCTCACCACCGAAAACACCCGTGTCTGACCCGGAAAAGATTATTCGTAAAAAGGTTTGGAAAGAGAAGAAGTCGGTCCGTTCCGAAAATTATGAGTATTCTGTTGAAGACTACCCGCCTTCTTCTTCTCAAGAAGTTAGAATAGAAAAACCCGAGTTTCCTTCAGAAAATCCACGTAGAGGAAACGTCTGGATTGAAGGAGGACCTCACCCTACTTTCGAGGCTGAAGAAATTAAAGAGGTCACAGAAGTAGCTGCTATTAACTGTGAGTTATTTCCTTCTACACCTCAGGCTTCTGTGCAATATAATCCCATTGTTATTCATACTTCACTTCCTCCTGCTCCTCTCCTTTCATCTGTATCTCAAATTTTTGTGCAACCCCCACCTCCCCCAATGGCCAATGTTCCTGCTTTTCTGTTAAATAAATATGCTCCACTAGCTCTACCCCCAGTACTGCATGACATGCCACAAGATTATCTGAAGATTCTACCGAGGTTTAATGGTGAAAGTGACACTGACGCTCAGAAACATCTCGAGACCTTCTGCTCTTTCGCAGAAAACTTGAATGTTGAACATCTGGACGTGGTCTTGAGGTTGTTTGTGCAGTCTTTAGAAGGCGAGGTCAGAAAATGGTTTAAGACATTGGGGAATAGTTCCGTGACTACCTGGGACCAAATGGAAACCGCTTTCCTCAAAAAGTGGGGAGAAAAGAAAGATTATGGAACGTGCCTTACCGAATTTAATACCATGAAGAAGAAACAGAATGAAGGAGTATCCGAGTTCATCAAGAGATTTAACAAGTTATACCCGAGCCTACCTCCCGAAATGAAGCCACATGAAGCTGCGGCCAAAGTTGTTTTCATAGCAGCTTTTGACTCCGATTTTGGTTTCTCGCTGCGGGAAAGAATGCCTGTCACCTTAGATGATGCTCAAACAGATGCTCTAGAGTTGGAGGCAAATTTTGCCGCCACTGGTAAGTCAAAGGGAAAAGTTGAGCAAGATACTTGGAGGAGAGGTAAAGAAGAGGTTTCTACCTCCAGTCAAAACAAAGACTTTGACAAAATGGATGAGATAAGCAAGATGATAAAGAAAATGGTCAAGTTAGAGCTGGAAGCTAAGAATGCAGCTCCCAGGAACTATTATAATGCTCCAAACAGAGGATATAATCCTCAGTACAGAAAGCCCCCGTTACAGATAATGCCGAGAGAACAGCAAGACCAGGTACCCCATCCCTTGTACCTGGAGGGACCAGCAGATGACTCCGTTAGAGATGCGGCTTATAAACTTGAAGATTCAAATCTGGCCTTCTCTAATAGTGATGATATGGAGTGCCCCCTACAAGAAGAAGACGAAGAAGCAGAGATTGACCATTACTGCAAGCAATTTGCTGATTTCATGGAAGCACAATTCAACGTCAAATATGATCTTAGATCCTCAAGGAAGAGGACCCGAGCCCAGGAGCAAGAGGAAGAGCAGCCTCGAGAGGAAACATCGGCTCAGAAGGCATCAGCAGCAAAGAGGAGTATAGAAAAAGGTAAGAATCTCCTGGATACCCCCTTGCAGTCTAATGATCAAGTTCCCTCCTCTTCTATACCAGTTGGCCCCCCTAATGCTGAGCCAGTGTCAAAAGAAGTCAAGTCTTCAGCTGAAAATAGGGAGTCCAAAGAAGTAGCGCTAGAAAATCCCGTGTCTGCTTTTAATTTGCAAAAAGAACTTGAGAAGATTAAGATTCTTGTTCCTCTGACTGAATTATTAAAACAGCCCGCATATCAGTCTCAAGTTACCTCTTTCATTCTTCCTCCTGAACTACCCATCGCACCTGATAGTTTAAATCTGCAAGAAGAGAGACCGATGGTAGTCTTTGGCCCACATGTCGAGGAGATAGACCCTTCTACTCCTCCCTTTTACGTGTCCCTAGTCATCCATGATCTGCTGCTGCACAATTGTATGTTAGATTCTGGGGCTTCTCATAATCTTATGCCTTTGTCTGTCATGGAGCAACTAGGGCTGCATATTACAAGACCATATAAAGATTTATACTCATTTGATTCTAAAAGGGTTAAATGCTTGGGAATGATTAAAGATTTAGTGGTCAATCTAGCTCAAATCCCAGCAAAAAGTGTGGTCATGGACATCGTGGTTGCTGATATCCCAGCCCGCTTTGGCATGCTATTGCCAAGGTCCTGGGGTACCAAGATTGGGGGGTCAATCAAATTGGATCTAACATATGCTACTGTCCCAGTCTTTGGAGGTCAAGAAAGGAGGTTATACAGGGAGACCAGATTTGTCAAAACGGTAACCAGGGCTGACTGCTCAGATAATTCTCCAATTTATAACAAAGAAGGGGATTTTTCATGTTTTATGCTGGAAGAAAATCAGGATTACGCACATGAGACCCTTTTTGGTCAGGTTCAGGCTGAGCAGCCTAAAGAAGAGCAGGGATCAAGAATATGGACTTTGCAGTTTGATGGAGCTAATTCAAGGGACGGTAATGGAGCAGGAGTGTTATTGATCTCCCCTGCAGGAAAATGGGTGCCACTTTCTTTTAAATTGGAATATGAAGCTACAAACAATGTAGCTGAGTATGAGGCGTTATTGCTGGGGCTGCAGATAGCCAGAAACATGGGCATCCGCTGTCTAAAAGTGTTTGGAGACTATGAGCTAGTCGTAAGGCAGATTAAAAACGAATGTCAAACCAAGCACCCTCGGCTCAGAGCATATAGAAATGAAGTATGGGACATGATAGAAAACTTATTTTCAGGGTTTAACATACAGTTCATGCCCCGGGAGCAAAACAGAATAGCAGATTCTCTTGCGGTAGCTGCTAGTACTTTCCGTCCTCCTCAGAACCCACTCCTAAGATATGAGGTGGAGGTACGTTACAGACCATCCATTCCAGACAATATAAAGCATTGGCAGGTATTCGAAGATGATGAATAGATGAAAAGATTTATAGAGACTATGGGAGAATTCTCCAATATGGAGATTGATGATAATGGAGAAGAGGAAGTTGAAAATATTGTTGAAAATAAATGGGAAGAAAGAATAGCAGGTAGCAAAGTGCTGCAGCTAAAGGGTAATGTCATACCCAGAGGGTTGGTACCACTAGAGAAGTTGTTCAACAAAGATGACGAACCCGTGCAGCTGAATAAAATAGCAGAAGATAGTCAAGTAGAAGATTTGAATCTGAGTACTTCCACTGACCCCAAAATTGTTAAATTGTCCAAAAAGGTCCCAGAGGAATACAAAGAAAAGTATTTGAAGTTATTTCAATCTTACAAGGATGTTTTTGCTTGGTCCTATGAGGACCTGAAAACTTTTGATGTAAATATTATACAGCACAAGATTCCGTTGAGGGAAGACGCAAAGCCATACAAACAGAAGCTCAGGCAAATAAATCCTTTGCTTCTTCCTTCTATTGAAAAAAGAAATCAAGAAGTTGTTGAGAGCCAAGATAATCATGCCACTAAGGTACTCAGAATGGATAGCGAACCTTGTTCCTGTTAGAAAGAAGAATGGAGAAATAAGGCTGTGTGTGGACTTCAGAAATTTGAATAGAGCATCTCTCAAAGACAATTACCCACTGCCTAAAATGGACCATATCCTGCAGAAAGTGGTGGGAGCATCCAGAATGTCAATGATGGATGGCTTTTCGGGCTACAATCAGGTAGCTGTTTTCCCAGAAGACCAGAAGAAGACGGCATTCACCACGCCGTGGGGAACCTTTATGTATGCGAGGATGCCATTCGGATTGATTAATGCAGGAGCTACTTTTCAAAGGGCAATGGACATAGCCTTTATTGGAGAACAGGACAAGTTCTTGGTGGTATATCTTGATGATATCACAATATTCTCAAAGAATGATGATGAGCATATTGTACATTTGAGAAGAACTTTTGAAAAGTGCAGAAGGTACGGCCTTTCTCTCAATCCCCAAAAATCCTTGTTTGCATTAGACGAAGGAAAACTCTTAGGACATATCGTGACTAAGGATGGTATAAAAATTGATCCTAAGAGAGTTGAAGTGATAAACAACATTCCTTTACCAAGAAATAAGAAAGAAGTACAGGTGTTTTTGGGGCGAATAAATTTTTTGAGAAGATTTATCCCTAACTATGCAGAGATAGTTAGGCACATTACCAATATGCTGAAAAAGGAAAATGAAGTAAAATGGTCCCAGGAGTCTAGAGACGCCTTCACAAGGATAAAACAGGCATTTGCCGAAGCTCCTGTATTAGCAGGACCAGATTATAGTAAGCCATTTATGGTATTCTCATTTGCTTCACCTCATACCATTGCTGGAGTATTATTGCAGAAAAACGAAGAGGGATATGAACAGCCAATAGCATTCTTCAGTCAGGTGCTATACGATGCTGAATTGAAGTATAATATACTGGAGAAGCAGGCATACGCCCTGGTAAAGTCCCTTAGAGCTTTCAGAGTTTATATTTTGCAATCTCACATTACTGCTTATGTTCCCACAGCAGCTGTAAAAGACATTCTAGTACAAGGAGATAGTGAAGGTAGGAGGGGAAGATGGATTGCAAAAATTCAGGACTATGATCTGGATATAAAGCCTACCAAACTGATCAAAGGACAGGGACTTGCCAAGATGTTATCTGAATCAAATCATCAAGCTCTGGGGATTAACCTGTCTGTGATAGCAAATGAAGAATCAGAAAAAGAAGAAGAGCAACATGGACTAGAGAAGGCTACACAAAAGATACATGTGAAATATCTGACTAGTCCCTGGTATAAGCAAATAGTTGAATATCTGTTAACACTTAGTTGTCCTCCAGGATGTGACAAGGCTAAATACTGAGCTGTAAGGATGAAATCTCAAAAATACGCAGTTGCCAATGGACAGCTCTACTGGAGAGACCCTCTAGGTATATTACTTTTATGCCTTACCGAAAATGAGGTGCAAAATGTAATGATGGAATTTCATGAGGGGATATGTGGAGGAAATTACAGCTGGAGGGCAACAACCCATAAAATCTTGAAGGCCGGTTTTTACTGGCCAAAATTGTATTCAGATACTTTTGCCTGGGTCAGATCATGTGACAAATGCCAAAGGTTTGCGGAAAGACAGAAATTAGCAGCATTGCCCTTGATCCCTATTCATGTAAATGAACCATTTCAGAAATGGGGATTAGACTTTATAGGAGAGATACATCCCCCATCAAGTGGCCAGCATAAATGGATATTGACAGCCACAGACTATTTCACGAAATGGGTGGAAGCCATACCTACTAGAAATGTGACAGATGCTGTGATAATGAATTTTATAGAAGATAATATCATATCCAGGTTTGGCTGCCCTGCAAGAATCGTAATCGACAATGCACAGGCCTTCAAGTCTGCCAGGTTCATAAAATT
The DNA here is from genome assembly GCA_034641835.2 of Pinus albicaulis. Taxonomy (NCBI): domain Eukaryota; kingdom Viridiplantae; phylum Streptophyta; class Pinopsida; order Pinales; family Pinaceae; genus Pinus; species Pinus albicaulis. The sequence continues at coordinate 1,331,241,709 of CM076574.1, read as the reverse complement.
CTGCCAAAGATACAATATCATCCTTACTCACTCTACAGCATATTATCCACAGGGGAACGGTCTGGCAGAGTCATCCAATAAAACTCTGGTAAGAGCCCTAAAGAAGACAATAGCTGAAAATCAGAAGAACTGGGATTCTAAATTAAAGTTTGCCCTATGGGCAAATAGGATAACCAGCAAAAGAGCCACCAGAAAGTCACCTTATGAGCTGGTGTATGGGAGGGCTGCAGTGTTTCCTTTGCAATTAGCATTTCCAGTAGCACGTTTCATGCAGGAGAACCAGGAAGAACCAGACGACATGATCTGAAGAATTAATCAGCTGGTAGAACTGGAGGAGACAAGGAACCAGGTAGATCAGAGACTAACAGAATACCAAGAGAAAATGAAGAATGTTTTCGATCGGCACGCGAAGGATAGGAATTTTCAAGTTGGAGACCTGGTTCTTAGATGGGATGTTCGCAGAGCAGAAAAGGGAAAACATGCTAAATTTGATCCATTATGGTTTGGGCCATTCAAAATAGTGGAGCTGGGGAGGAACAACACCTTTACTTTAGAAAATCTACAGGGTGATTTGTTGGAGGCGCCCGTGAATGGCCAGTCCCTCAAGCCTTATTTTCAATTCTGATCTCGGCTAGGAATGCCTGGTTGTATATACTGTATATAGCTTGTTTTAGTTTTTATTTCTTCTTTTTATAAAGCAAAAGAACTCTGATAATTATTTGAAGTAAAGGTGCAGGAGAATTCAAAATAAGATGAAATAATTGACGGTCTGCATGTTCTCGACATGTCCAAGGACGAACATGCCATCCCCAGATGGAGCCGATGTTGTACATATTCATCCCTGCCGTAGCCTAAAATCCCACGACCCTGCTTGACGCTGTTATCTCCACCCGAAAACCTGCATCGCAATAGTTCAAAGTTCAAATTTAAGCAATCGGGCCGATCCTTAAAGATTTTGGCTCCCTCCCGCTTCGGCCTCCATATGACCCAGGTCAGAGAACCGCACTTCAAAGCAAGAAGGGGCATACTGTTTTAACAATCGGACGCAATAATGGCCATCCGATCTGGCTCAAATCGACGGTGCGGAAATTAACATATATGGTGGATCCGCGCGCAGTCGATCGACGATTTCCTTTGCTCCACCACTTTATTTCCTCCGATGCCAGCACAGCCGTCGATCTTGTTTCAAGATCGGACGGTCCTGGGTTGATCGCAGCCCTGTTTCCAATCGCAATCGGAATATAAAACATGTGCCACTCCCGCTCTACCCACTCTGCTTTCCGATTCCAATCGCTGATTCGGGTCCCACCTCCTGTGGCCATGACATCATGTTTCACAAGTGTACGCTGCATCTTTCCTCTGCCGCTCGTGTGTCCTGATAACGTGTCATGGTTTATGAACCTTTAGCCCGTTTATTCATTATCATCCCATTGATTTCTGCCTCGTCACTCTCCGTTTCTCCATTGAGTTCATATGTTTCCTGTCACCCTGCGTCCTGTCAATGTCTTGCCTAAAATATATCACCGACTTCATGGCCGCTGTTGTAATCACATTCCATATCACCGAGTTGTTTTTCTCTAATGATTTGTGGGTTTTGCAGGTCTTCATTTGGCTTTGTTGGCGCTTTAATTTTCCGCCTCAATTGAAAAATCTAGAGCATAACAAAGGACAGATCATACTGGCAGCAATTAAAGGAAGGAGCCGAGAGTAGGTGGAAGAGATGACCACCATTAAAGGAGACAGGAATATAAACTCTCAGAACTCTCCAGATGCGTCCGCCCCGCATTAAAAGATCCAGGATTCGAATCCATAGCCGAGAGCCGAGAGTACAGTACCTAAATCCAGATTGTTCCAAACCTCTTACGGCAGCAGATTTTCTTTCAGCCGCGGGCGACAAATTGTATATATTTTATTTCTCCCATTTTGTATATAAGGAGATTTTATCTCCCAAGCATTTATTTCTTGTACAGGTTGTTCAGTACCATCATTTACAGCTAGTCATTCATAAGATAAGGCGCGAATGTTTTCCGCCATCTGGTTTCAAACTGAGTCATTAATTGTGCCTCGTTTTCCTCCTCCTCGGGAAGTTTCTGTCTTCTCTATAAATACTCAAACATAAGACATTGTAGAGGTTCCAGATTTCTGTCAGCAGACTGTGCAGCGAGAAGACTACTGTATTCGTCTTGTAATATTTATGTATGAAGTTTCAGAGCCCATAGGGTCTCAGTGAGGAGGGGTTATGACTGTATTGAGGATTCTGGTCTTTGGTATATCACAGTATGTAACTTTTCTCATGTGTTAATATATCATCCTTTTTCAGGCAAACTTTCTTCTTGTATCATATTCTAGAATGCGAGTGGCTAACTAGTTTGCGGTAAGGATTCATCTTAAGTGGTGCCCTTTCTGGGATTAGTCAAGCACTTTAAATAGGCCTAGAAGTGATACGCTGTTTCATGTTCACTCTTTTCATAATTTCTGCTATATTAGTGGCTTAAGGATTCGTAAATTGGTGCGCCCTTCTGCCAGCAATATCTTCTTATGTTTCCTCACTGCTTGCACATCCTAATACTTGATTTCTGTGATATGTTATTGAATCGGCCCTCTCTACAGTAGGCGGTCTCTTAACTGTCTGATACTTTAATGCTGAAGTTTTACATGATGCCTTTACATTACTCCTATCCTTGTATCAGCCTTTGAGAGAGAATTTGGACCAATTCAATCTAATTCAATTTCCTTGTTTAGAACAAGAGATAGTAGGAGAGTCCCTTGGACTGACAACCCAAACTATAAAGGACTCCTTTCTATATTAAGATGTCCTAGGCACTGGTCTATGGAAACTCTAGGTTGTCCCTAGGAGGGTGACAAAATCATCCACAACACCACGTAACAAATCCTCTGGTAGCATTAGGACTGTTGTCAGGGTAGAAACCTTCTCATGGACACAATGTAGACTAAATAAATATGAGTACTATGTCCTTTCTCGGGAGGAGACTTCTGCTGATGTGAAACCTTGATGATATTATTTTCTGCGCATTGGGCCTTATTAGGCCTTCCGTGTGAGTCATGAGGTCTTCAATCTGGTATTTTTCCTTTAAAACACTGAATTAAGGCTTCAAATCTTCAATAATGTGCATTATAACCCCTTAACTCTGTACTGATACTCTTTGCCGCTTCATGACTGTCTCTGTCTGTGATATCTGAGCTTTGATGGCACTGGGAGGGTTTCGCACAGTTAAACCCTATACTTTTAATGAAAATTACGCTCTAACCCCCTCCCAGGCTCTTCTCTGTACTTTCAGGCTCTAAAAAGACTTCATCTACGCTCTGCGCCACTATAACAGTGACTGTGAGCAATGACGGTTCTCACCGCCTGTACACCTGCAAAGCACACAATTCTATTAATAAATTCATGCATGGGGAAGGGTAGCTACAATGGAATGCTTTGACGATGGCAGCGCAACAGGAGTGAATGATATGGATGCAATGGAAAGCGGTGGGAACATGTAGTGAAACAGTGGGAAAATGCATGTGGAAGTTGAGCGAAATGAAAAAACTTTAATGTAAAAACATTAAAATCTTAATGAAGGGCGGGATGGTACGATGTTTAATGTCAAACCCAAGTTTTGGGCCTTTGAACAAAATACATAGAAAATGCGTGAAAAACCTATGAAATGGGTTGATATGGTGGGACCTAGTCATGGGTGGAGCGCGATTCAATCAGGACCATCGGATCTCAGGAGGAGAATGACAGTTGTGATCTAATCAGAGGGGAGCGATGGGAGGGTCAAAACTCCGATGAGCGATGGTGCGATTGGCTTATGACCGTTGGATTAAAGGGGAAACGACAGCAGAGATTACAATCGGGGGATCATAATCAGGGAGTGCAGTGGGCAGCACAGTTTAAAATTTGTGATTGTGATCGACGCTAGTCGTCAGATTAAAAGTGAATCGACAGTCGAGATCACGGCGAGGGTTTACAAACCAAAGCCTAATCGCATCAGGATTTTTTCATATAACATAGAAAAGCGCTCACCGAAAGCTACGATTTCGATTAGCGCTTAGGCCTTAGCGCTCAGGGCATATGGGGAAGTGGTTAAGGGGCTGGCCGTAAAAGGTGATAAGCCAGCATAAAGAAAAATGGGTTTTTTAGCCTTAGAGACAACGTTTTAGGCTAAAAATCAGGCTTTCAGCAGAGGTAAAAGAGGGATTTAAAATCAAATGAAGGGTTTTCACTTGGTTCTAAGGATGAAATGGGTGGTTTAGGAGATTTTGGGAGGGATTTTTTTTTTGGGGTTAAAGGGGGAACTTCGAATATGGGAAAAGGGTTAAAATAGGGAATTTTGCAGGGATACAAGGGGCAAACGAAGGCCTTTCTGAGCACAAATTTTTACAGTCAGTGAGGATTTTTGGATGGAAATAGAAGTGAGGATATTTTTAAAGGAAATTTACACACAGAGGCTTCAAGGATGAGAGATTTTCATAGAAAATGTATCTCTTGAAGGCTCAAAACAATTTAGCCACCTATTTGCTTGACAAAAAATTCATAGGTGGCTAACACTTACAACACTTCCCCGATCTGGGATATTGGGTGTCTCTGTCTCAACCACTTGTCAGGGGATCCAGGCTTTGGATTTTTTATGTATACTACATTGCTGGTTTCTCCCTCTCCTTCCTGCAAATTGCAAGAATTTCCCTCTCTCAAAGGGTCGGGACTTAAGTGCTCAACAGTCTGAAGGCTTTGTTCAGACCTTTTTGTTTTGCTGTAAATCTTGGCATGGGTTGTAGATGGTGAGGCTACTTCCTGAGGGAGTATAATAGGATTCTGTGTAGGGATGGTTCTGGGTCCTACAGATTCCTGGGATTCAACCTTCTTAATGATTTCTTCTATATATGTTGTTCTGCCAAGGACCATCGATCCTTTGGGTTTTGTGGATTTAAGTGGGGGATTTTGATCTAATTCTATCTTTTTCTTCCTAGTCATAAAAAAACAAGAACCCCTATCTTATTAACCTCTCCACAATTTCTAAGAAGCGGGTTGGAGAGCAAGTGTTTTTCTTGCTAGTACGCAGGTTCTTACCTCTCGTTTTCAATACCAAATTCTTTCACAATAAAAATAAGTAAAATACATCACTCTTAAACACTCTCCCTGGAAACGATGCCAAAATGTTGGGTCAAAAAGGTGACTGTTTTAAAGGTAACCTTAATGCTTTACATTAATTATCAACCCAGGGCAAGTCTTGTTATTTCAAAAATGTAAGAAAAATATATGCAAGTGACATCAGAGATTAACTACTGTAGATCACTGTAAGAAAGATTGTCTAATTCTCGAAGTTCAATCAAACCAACTTAAAAGTGAACTATGAAATAATTCAGACCAATCAAAGGAGAAAATTCTATTCTAAGATTATGCAGCAATAACCACTCAAGGCTTAAAAGAATAGATTGCAATTGAACAACACGCTTTGATGAATTGAACAACTACCTTAATGAATTAAACAACAATCCTAATAAATTGAACAACAATCAATTATTTTATATTTTGAAATGGAATTCTCTATTAATCTACCAATAGCATCATTTAGAAGTAAATATCAAACCAAACGTTCACAATTATGATGAAAAGATTCAAGAATTAACTATATGCAGAATTGAATAGCAACCGCGCTGAAACTAGTCTAACGAATGCAAAAGCATCAATTCCTGATAAGAGAACATGAATGATAAATCTAATCTAGTGAACAAGAAGTTATAACATCTCATGCTTGCAATTAACCAGTTAAATGATAATGCTATGAAACACAAAGGATAACTGGAAATGCAAGTTTCATAAATAAACATATAGCATAGAATAGTAGGAGAACCCCTAGGGCTGAGCCCAAAGCCTCTAGAAGCCTTCTGCTAATGAATACTCAGAATTTGTTTATACTAAAAACACAAATTTCTTCATTAATCAATAGAGCAATACATCAGCACAAACTTAACAATTTTGTTTGAATACATTTATTACAGAAAAATTATAATACATGAATTGTCTCCTGTCTCTTTCACCTTTAGCCTTTTATGGCTTAAAGATGAATTCAAACAGAGTAACAGATCCTTCCCGTCATGAGGTCCTACCGCTTCTTGGCTATCAACTAAACACTCCAAGAGTAGGCGTGCCTCTACATCTTCCCCTAATTCATAGGAGTTGATACGATTCTGTTCGCTTTCCTTGTCTTTGTCATCTTGGTCAATAGTTTGGCTGTTTCGCTTCCCTATCAATAAAGACAACAAAAAATCATTTTTTAGGTTATTAAACACACATTTTGTCAATAATTCATTCTAACTTACTTTTTCATTATTTTCCTTTACTTTATTGCTAAGATGAAGGAAAAATATATAAAAGTAAATGAACAATCATGGTAAAGATAGGGGTAAAATGTACCTTCTCCTTGGCCCAACAAAGGAAACACTTAATTTCCTTCTCTTCATTGAGCTTCACATCTCTATGAACATTTTTCAGCTTGAGAGATGGCAGGTACACCTGATAGTTTTGAGGTGTATCAGTGTACCCCAGAAATATGGCCAAATCAGTTTTTAGCTCTAGATTTTTCCTTGTTTCCTTGGCAACATGGAAATATACTAATGATCCAACGATCCTGAAGTGTGACACAATTTGTTTCTTCCCTAAAAAATATTCTTCTGGTGTATTCATCCCGAGAATTCAATGAGTACTCGTGTTCTACACATTTATCATTGTGTTGCATGCTTTGGCCAACAAGTGCAGAGGTAGGCCCTGATCATGCAACATCTTTTGTGTTTCTCCCACAATACTTTTATTCTTCGTCTAAACCACCCCATTCTATTGTGGTTTATCGGGTGTTTTCAACTCTCATTGAATTCCTTCCTTTGCACAAAATTTTTTAAACACATTCGACAAATATTCACCATAATTATTGGTCATGAGAGCCTTCACTTTCATGCTAGTTTCTTTCTCAATAAGTGCTTTAAATTCAACAAATTTAAAGAATGTTTGTTCTTTCTTCTGCATGAAGAAAATTAAGCACTTACATGAGAAACCGTTTACAAATATAACATAATACCTATGCTTGGTCATGGAGGTTGTCAAGAAATTTACACAAACATTAGAGTGGATCTTTTCAAGGATTACATGTGCCCTTCTATCTCGATCATTGAAGGTGGATTTTGTGTACGTCCCTAAGGTACACCCTTTGCATCTATTATGTTTCTCCGGTGCTCTTTTGGGGAGGCTTGTGGTGATTTTTTGCATGATATTCAAAGCTTCATGGTGCAAATGGCCAAGTCTTATATGCCATAATTCACCGACATATCCGCTCTACACCTTCTCTGCCTTTGTGCTCAAAGATGCACACTCTGCCACATCCAACCTATAAAGGTTCTTCACTCGAACCCCGATCTTCTTCACTTGTCCCGTGGAGATGTGCCTCAATAATTATTTTCATTTTTTGAATATCACATCATAGCCATGATCTTCCAACACCACAATGAAAACCAATTTCTTCTTTAGACCCGGAACAAACATCACATCCTTGAGCTTGAGAGGGGATCCAGAATCCCTCTAAAAAGTAACTATACTAATACCGGTCGTGCTATAAATCCCATCATCTCCCATATCTATGTGTATATGGAGGTATTTCTCCTCAAAGTCACTGAAGAAATATTTTTTCCCCGTCATATGGAATGAGGCATCAGTGTCAAGATACCAAACACTTCCCATCACTGTGCTTTCCATGCATGCAAGGAGGGTAAAATCAAGCTCAAATTGTGAAGATGAAGCTTCACCTACTTCTCCTCTTGAGATATTTTTTTTTTTTTCTTGAATGGGAATTTCATGGCATAGTTCCTGAATTCATGACAGTGAAAGAACTTGATTTTAGATAAGTCATTTTTCTTTCCCCCTTGACTAGATTCTCCTTTGGATTGGGATTTCTTTCGTTTCCCTTTCTTCGCCTTTCCAGCCAAGGCACAATTCTCCTCATCCTAAACCTTGGATGATTTCCCATATCAATTGCTCCACCTTATTTTTTCCTGCACTAGATCAGACCATAACCACTCCCACTATGGTAGTTTCTCTCTACCATTTATGAAATCTCGATAATTGTGCCAGCTCTTGGGAAGGCTCAAAAGAGCTAGATATACCAAATATTCTTTAGGGATAGCAACACTGGCCCTACCAAGTTCATCACGACACTGTGTAAACCTACTTAGGTGCTGCAGAATTGGTTTATTCATTTGCATCTTTATGCTTCGAAGCTTGTCCTTGAGCACCAAGTTCATGTGGTCGCTAATATTATGGAACAATTTTGTTAGTGCTTTACACATTGATTAAGGAGTCTCTTTTCCATGGATATTAGAGACAAAATGGTCTTTTACTCCCTCCAATATGATTCTCCTTTCCCTAGCAACACACTTCTTGCATTCTTCTATATTCTGAGCATGGGTTGTCATTGGTTTCAGAACATCATTATCAATCTAGTTTGTCAACCCATTATCATCTAGTACAAAGTCCATTTAGTCCCTCCATGCAACATAATTTGAGCTACCCTCAAGGGCATAATCAAGAATTAGTCCATTGAAATTCATCTTCTCAGCCCTGAATAAATCTTGCAACCTAATATGCAACCTCGAATCCTCCTGTAACGATAACTTTGAATTATCTTCTGTACTGTGAATCTGGCTCTGATACCATGTAGAATTTTAATTGTAGATTCCAAAATTCTCATGTAATGTACTTGTTACACATCATTTTGTCACCATGACATTTGACTATTCATATGGGTCTATCACCATCCATATCATGTTCCCTTAGAGGTCAAAAGCACTCATGTTCCTGAATCAAGTCCTAAAAATTGGAGAAAAGCTCTGTAAAACCCTTAAAAGTTTACCTGCGCGGTTTTTCTAGCTTTTTCCTACACATGCATTAATATTTTGTCCATTAACTATCATGACTCTCACACTTTTTTCCACTAAAACCTGTGCACCCCCGTGAAAAGCAAGTAAAAGGAAAAGTAAATTATAGAAACCTAATTGGTCGAATATTCTCCCAAGTGGAAGCCTCTAGAGTCCCGCCAGTTCAAGCTTTATCCCTCCACTCATGGAAGCTTATCCCTTGGTCCATGGAACTCAAATCCCTTCATGAGAGGAATCCATCCCCCTCTTCATGAAACTCAAACTACCTCCATTTCCCTATAAATTGAGCTCAAGTTTTGGGTTGAAGGGTAGATACCAATGTGATTAGAGACTAATCTATATAGTTTCTAAGCTGAAGAGAGTTCATAGAGTGCATACTTTCTACACTAGTGAGTTTTCGTTGGCATAAGGAAGATCACACCTTTGTGCCCATAACTCCATGTTGGCATTCTAGAGAGGAAGGCTTATCAAACTGAAGGAGAACGATTGTTCAAGACACTGGGAGAAATTTGTACAACATCAAGGCATCAGGTTGTAAGATTACTATTTCTATTAAGATAAAACATATGGATCTCTTTTTCTCATTGTTTTGTTTCTATGTTTATGGTAATAATTTCAATACTTAGACTCCTTGATCACTAAGCTGGATTAGTATTTTTTTTATTATTATATGTTGCATATTATTTAATTATTTATCTTGTCTTTGATTGCAGGTTCTACTCATTGGAGAAATTCTTTGGAAGCGTGATGCCCTGGCTACCACACTCAACCCACATTCACACTCTTGTTCATACAAAAATGATGTACTTCAAGGTTTAGCCCCATATAATTTTAAATTTGGGCAAACTTAATCAATATAGGCGGAGCTTCTTTCCTATGGTTCAGACCATAACATAATCCCACAACGCACATAAAATGCTTTTCTACATGAAAGCTAGAGAAGCCTTATATCTAAGGTTTTTTTCTTTTCATTTAACTCCACCGTGAATATTTCTTCATATTCAATGTATTATTGCAAACACACCGTATTAACGTATTTCATATCTGGGCCCACCATTCAATCATGTGGACAATTTACAATTGAGATTTCGAATTTTCATATAACTCAAGGTGACAAGCCATAATACATCAATATATCACGTTCCAAGTTCATCTTCGTTTTAATCATCAGCATTGTCTAATATACACTTTCGGGCCCACACATATGTAACCCACTTATCTTTTGCATATAACTATAACATGCCCGCATGCAAATTCATTATACAAGGTTCAGCTTTATATATATATCAACATAAAATTCGATTAGGGCCCACAGTGACTTACATACCTTTTCGTTAATCTTCGAACATCTTCCAACATGAATGCCATTGATCTCCCAGCACATTCGATCGAAAAAATATAACGAATATCTTGTTTCTTTAACCTCCGAGCGTTAACACTAAAAAAAACGTGAAATAGGTAGTTTTACAATACCACCTATGCCTTACGTGTAAAACACAGACCCATATCGTGTTTTTTTCAACAAATCCACTTCCCACTTATGGGGTCGTGTGAAAATACCGGTTTCGATAAAGAAACCTGCCTTTACTGTTCCTCATTCACAGTTCCATCTTCTCAACCATTTGTGGTTCCGCTTCTCCAGACTTCGCATGTAATTCTCCCCACAATTACTATATTGTGACTTAAACACAAAATCACTCCTGGTATATGGAAATCGAATTCCTTGCCGATTTCTCTCAGCAATTTACAGAATGGTCAATTCACCAAACACTCCATTCAGCTACAACACTTAAATGCTGCCTTACCTCCATGCTTGTGATCCACCATCACCGCTCCTTTATGCCATGTGCGCCCTTCAATTTGAAATCTCTGCACTATTTCAATTCAAGCATATAACAGTCTTTTGGAACAAGCCCTTAATTTGAATCCAACCCTATATCTATATAGATATATATATATATATATATATATATATATATATATATAAGGTCGATGGATATAAACTGCAGAAATTTAAACCATGCATCTTAACAAGGCCAGGTCTAACTATTCGACACCCAATTTTACCCTTTGGTGGAATCAATCCATTCTGTGATCGATTCCCCCAATTTCATTTCCCTCGACATATACACAAGACTCAAATAAATACAAGTCACATAGAATTAAATCAAAAAATGTACATATGGTTTAGACACAATTCCTTCATTCATATATATGAAATCAAATACAAAGGCATGCTTACTCCTGGCCAGATATTCGGGTCAGTGGCCTCTATCCTTCAAATCTGCCTCTTGAATAGCTCTAATTCTCTCCATCTCTCCGGGTCCCTTTCCTAAGGCCCTTGAGGCTTACATTTATACAAAATATCAATGAATCATTTCAGCTCCTACAATGACTCAACAAAACTCTTGAATTCTTACAGTTCTAAATTTAGCCTAAATCCCTGACTCTTCACATTCCTAGCTTAATCAACTTCCTCTCATGTTCTTCAATTATTTGAGAACATTTACAATTCCTCACTATATTTATTCAAAATACTAATAATTACATGAGAATTTAAAAACATAAGACCCCCCTATGTCTACTTAGATACAAAGTATTTTATTGTGCCTAATGCCCCTGCATCAGACTCCCAAGGTTCAAATTGTTCATGATCTCTTGATCATGTGTCTTCAGTCTTTGTTTTCCTGAGTCCCATATTTTTTTTTGCTGCTGTCCATCAGCTGCATTATTCTTCAACTGTAATTCTCCAGGTTTCCATATCTTTTTCTGCATATTGCCTCCAACTATGCTTTCACAATATCTTCTTGTCTTTCCTTTGCTGAAATTCTTTTGCTTTCTTGCTGCTATCTGCTGCTTCTGAGACACCTTCATCATCAGTTATCTGATGTTTTCAATATATCAGTCTAGTTTATCCTCTATCTGGAAATCTCTTTGTCTCTTGTTGCTGCCTTCAATTTCTATTGCTGCCAAAATTGTTGCTCTTATTGTCCCACAAGTTACTAACATGTTTACTACTCCTGCAGATGTTACCCCCCATGTTGCTGCCTCTGTGGCTACCTCCTAAACTTCCTATCCATCTGCAAAATTCTCTTGCTCCTCACCTGCAAATTTACCTTTAAATTGTAAATTATCTTTTAGTTCTCTAACTGCAGTAACATAACCACTCATTTCTCCTTGTATACTAGTAAGCATATTTAAATTCTGCAAACTAGTATCTGCTCCTAGTTCTTCCACAGCTTTAGGCAAATTCACTTTAGTGTCTGCCATTTCTTTCTTCTATTTAAATGTTTCCAGCAAACATTTCAGCCACTCAATTTGTACTTTTTTCACATCCTTAATATGCTGCAAATTAAATTCAACATCTTCTTCTTCTTCTTTGACAATCTTTAGTAATTGTCTTCTATCCCCTTGATTGATTCTGGCAATCAAATCAAGTTCTTCAACCTCTATATCCTCATCCTCTATCAGAATAGAATTCTGATTCTTCATCACTGTGTCAGTCTTAAAAATTTGTCCCACAGTCTGCTCTTGGTTATTCAGACAAGCCAATTCTTCCCTGTCATCAACAGTAATAACAAGTTCATTCACATGAGACATGATTGCCTCATCTTACCTCAAGACAATCCCAAGGGATGGACTGTCTCTTGAAATACCTATAAGCACAATCAAATTGCTATTATTATTAACTTTCCCTACAGTTTCCATTTGCTATTCTTCTTTGCCTGCATAACTAACACATGAACCATCAGCACAAAATTTACAAGATCTCAATACTTCTTCCTCCTCTGACAACACATCAGTATGTTGTTCTGAGCTTCCTTCCAATTCCTCTATTAGCACATCAGTATGCTTATTTGCATCCTCCATGAGAATGTCAGCTAGTCTCTCCTTCTTTCCATCATCTGTTTCATGAATGTCCTTCTGCTGTGATTCACCAAAATGAACTCGTTCATTTTGCTGAATCATTTTCTTATCCTTTGTCCTCCGATTGTCCTTCATGACAATTCCTCTGTCTTTCTTCTTCAGTAATTTATCCTGTGCATAGGTCCTTTGCTTCTCCAATTCTCTTCTTTGAAAATCGAACCTTCTATACAATTCAACAACTTCAATTGGAGTAGATTTTAGGAACCTCACACAACATTTTATCCCTTCACTTGTTCTTTACCAATCATCAGATGGTCCTTCATCTCTTGCCTCAATACTCTGTTGAATATTCTCATTAGACTCCTTTGTCTTCAATTCCTCCTGAGATCTTGCTATCTCAGCATTGATATGAATAGATTTCAGACTCAATTTCTCCTCCTCAACAAACTTTAGAGCTTGTTCATCTCCCTGTGATGCACCTGCAAACATACACAATTCTTTAGTTTTAAAACCACAAGACTCTTCAGTCTCAGTTGCTTCATTTATCAGTGCCTCAGACTGATCCTCTTCTTTTGTAGAACCTGTCATCACCTCACAATTGTCAGATTCAAAAATACAAGGATTTATCTCTTCCAGTTGATCTCGACTTGTCCAATAACTCAGGAAATCATCAATGATTTTCTCTTCAGCAAGACAAAATTCTTACTGCCTTAAGTCTTCATCATGATTCACAAGATCTTTTACAGACCTCCATTCTTCATCTGTACCCATGACTTCACTCTGTCCTGCTTCACAAACAGAAACTTCTTTTCTCAACTCAGCTGCTCTGAGTTCTGTACATCTCAACTGTACATCCATCCTCTGATCAAGATTTCTCAGCTTTTCTGCAAACATAAAAAAATCATCAGATGTAAATTCATTTGACCCCTTAGCCTCACTTGAAGTTTTAGTCTTCAAGTCCTTCTCCAAATACTCAATCATCCTGACTAATCTCTCTTTATGCTGAGCATGTATCTTTTTCTCTCTCTTCATCTGTAGCCTGTGCTACTTTACTTTCTTCTTCATGAGCCAACCAACTCTCTGTATTTCCTCTATCATCATCTTTAGTTTGTTAAACTACTCTCTGATCTCAGCTACCTCTTTCCAATATTCTGCATCAGTCAATTTCATCCTCATGCCATTTGTCCTGGCATCTTCCTTTTCCTTTTTGTTGTGGCCTCTCTCAGAACCTCTGCAATCTCTGTTATGACTATCAGTAGTCATCCTTTTCTCCATGATTTCTTCACTCATCAACTGAACCAAGCCTCTGCAAAAAAAAGCTCTCATGCTGCCACTTACCTCACCAATCCTTTCCTCCGGATCTGGGATTTTGGCAAGTACTGGTCCCCTATCTGATGGAACCTTCTGAGCACTCTCTTCTGCTCTCTCTAGGCTTCAATCTGCAACTTTTCAAGAACACATCGGTCCTTATTTCATCCAACCTCTGTTGGGAATTCTCCAGGTTCTGCCACACTTTCTTCTTCACTTTAGAATCCTCTACTGGACTCTTTCATCATTGCTGTCAAAGCTATGATCTGGTTTTGTTGAGATTTCTTCACTTGTCAGCAATCTGAGTTTTGCAAACAATTCTTCAAACCAGAGTTAAACATTGCTCATCAAATCATTTTTTCTTGAGAACACTGCAATTTTCCTCCCTATTCAACCTTTAGCTGAATATCAGGTTCACTGCCATCACCACCAAACTCTGTCTTCACTTTTCTGCAACCATGATTCTGCAATCATAAATTTCAAATCAAATTTAAATTTATTTTACCTGCAAGATCACTGCATGATCTTGTCCTTCACTCATTCAGTTCTATAAATCTCTGTTCACTTCACCCCTCTCATCACATGTTCTGCATCTCTATATGCTGCAATCCTTATCAGTTTTCAAAAATCTGATTTCTTTTCATCACACATGCATTCAACAAAACTTGAACTTTTAAAAAGAGTTATTCCAGCTCTGATACCACATTGATTCCTGGGCTACCACACTCAACCCACATTCACACTCTTGTTCATACAAAAATTATGTACTTCAAGGTTTAGCCCCAAATAATTTTAAATCTGGGCAATCTTAATCAATATAGGCGGAGCTTCTTTCCTATGGTTCAAACCATAACATAATCCCACAGTGCACATAAAATGCTTTCTACGCGAAACCTAGACAAAACTTATATCTAAGGTTTTTTTCTTTTCATTTAACTCCACCGTGAATATTTCTTCATATTCAATGTATTATTGCAAACCCACCATATTAATGTATTTCATATCTCGGCCCACCATTCAATCATGTGGGATAATTTACAATTCAGAGTTTGACTTTTCATATAACTCAAGGTGACAAGCCATAATACGTCAATATATCACGTTCCAAGTTCATCTTCATTTTAATCATCAACATTGTCTAATATACACTTTCGGGCCCACACATATGTAACCCACTTATCTTTCGCATATAATTATAACATGCCCGCATACAAATTCATTATACAAGGTTCGGCTTTATATATATATATATATATATATATATATATATATATATATCAACATAAAATTTGATTCGGGCCCACAGCGACTTACATACCTTTCCGTTAATCTTCGAACATCTTCCAACGTGAATGTCATTGATCTCCCAGCACATTCGATTGAATGAATATAATGAATATCGTGTTTTTTTAAACTCCGAGCGTTAACACTAAAAAAAACATGAAATAGGCAGTTTTACAATACCACCTCTTCCTTACGTGTCAAACGTAGACCCATATCGCGTTTTTTTCGACAAATCCACTTCCCACTTATGGGGTCGCGTGAAACTACCAGTTTTGATAAAGAAACCCACCTTTTCTATTCCTCATTCACGGTTCCATCTTGTCAACCATTCGTGGTTCCACTTCTCCGGACTTCGCATGTAATTCTCCCCACAATTACTATATTGTGACTTAAACATAAAATCACTCCCACTCTATGCAAATCGAATTCCTTGCCGATTTCTCTCAACAATTTACAGAACGGTCAATTCACCAAACACTCCATTCAGCTACAACACTTACGATGCTTCCTTACCTCCATGCTTGTGATCCACCATCACCGCTCCTCTATGCCATGTGCGCCCTTCAATTCGACATCTCTGCACTATTTCAATTCAAGCATATAACAGTCTTTTGGAACAAGCCCTTAATTTGAGTCCAACCCTATATATATATATATATATATATATATATATATATATATATATATAAGTCCAATGGATATAAATTGTAGAAATTTAAACCACGCATCTTAACAAGGCCAGGTCTAAGTATTCGACACCTAAGTTTACCCTTTGGTGGAATTGATACATTCTGTGATCGATTCCCCCAATTTCATTTCCCTCGACATATACACAGGACTCAAATAAATACAAGTCACACAGAATTAAATCAAAAAATGCACATATGGTTTAGACACAATTCCTTCATTCATATATATGAAATTAAATACAAAGGCATTCTTACTCCTGGCTAGATATTTGGGTCAGTGGCCTCTATCCTCCAAATCTGCCTCTTGAATAGCTCTAATTCTCTCCAGCTCTCCAGGTCCCTTTCCTAAGGCCCTTGAGGCATACATTTATATAGAATATCAATGAATCGCTTGAGCTCCTACAATGACTCAACAAAACTCTTGAATTCCTACAGTTCTGAATTTAGCCGAAATCCCTGACTCTTCACATTCCTAGCTTAATCAACTTCCTCTCATGTTCTTCAATGATTTGAGAAAATTTACAATTCCTCACTATATTTATTCAAAATACTAATAATTACATGAGAATTTAAAAACATAAGACCCCCCTATGTCTACTTAGATACAAAGTATTTTATTGTTCCTAATGCCCCTGCATCAAAGCGACGGGACAAATGGATACATCAGACGTTTGGATTTCAAGGTAGGAGCATATCCTCTATACTTTACTATTATAATAATCCTAAAATTTAATTAATCTAGAGAGAGATGTATTCAAATGGATATTTATTTCTAGTTACTCGCTAGAGTACTAGGGAGATCGCTCTTGCGAAAGAGGGATTAATCCATGTAACAAATTGGTGACCATACTAGGAATCTAGAGCTTATTTTTCTTTGTTTGTATTCAGTTTTAAATTTTAGTTTCTTGATTTTGAATTCTCTGAGTGTGGTTGGGTAGATAACTTTTAGGAATCCCTGAACAAAAAATATTGTTATTTATTTTTTCCAATTTTTTCTTTGCCTGTGCGGTCTTATGTAGAAAACAATGTGGAAACCTGCGCAAATTTTAGTTCAATCCGATGCACATGCACACTCTATTCAACTGTAAGTTGCACACCCCTCGGGAAATTTTTGAAAAAAAATAAACTTCTCTTTTTTAGAGCTAGATAACCTTATTCTTCAAGTTTTCCCTGATCCATCTTAGTTGTCAGATCTTGTGTGAGAACTCCTTTTCAGCAAATTTTGAGCTTAGTGTGATTTATCATCCTGTTTGCATTTTATAAGATAAGGTTTTCCATATTTTATTGCTGATATGTGTGAAATATGCCTTCATTTGCCTTTGCTTATTGGTTTTATGATTTTGTCTTCTTGAGCCATCACGACTGTTGCAAACCTTACTTTTATGAATATTTGTTCCCTATTCATTTGCAAACCCAGAAGAGCTTCAAGCTCACTGAAGCCTGATTCAACACCAAAGCACTATTGGATGATTTCATTTCTATTGAGATAAGTGGAAACTTTCTTAGTCTGATCACAACTAAGAGAAATCATCCGCAAACATTCTAGTTAGACTTCAGAATTAGAATTTTGTTTTGATTTTGAAATTTATGCTTTTAGAGTTTTTTAGGAATTGGTTGTTTGCTGAATTGTAGTTTTTGATTTGATTATTAAAGGAATTTCATTTCAAAAGAGAAATTGATCATTCTTGCAAATTTAGTTCTTGATGAAATTGTATTCTTTTAAAAAAAGGATTCTGTTTATGGATGAAAAAGTTGTGTTTTGAAAATCGATGAATCTCTCAAATTTCTCCTAAATACGATTCATTGAAAAGAAAGAGTTGCATTTTTCATAGAGATGCATTTAGAGTATTTTGTGTCCGGTCACAACATCATCAAAGTTTCAACTCCATACCCTTTGTGTTAAATAACAACCAAATTAATACAACGCCTAATAAAATCAATCTAGACATTTTACATTTTCTAGGGCTCATTCCACCAACATAGCTTAGGCTAGTGTTTGGAATAGGTTGTAATAAAAGTTCCAAAGAAGCTTAAACAAACAAGTAGAATATTGTGAAGGGAATCCAATTGTTTCATTTGTACTTTGGGAAGATCTTCTTAAAAGAGTTAAGCACAAGATCATGTCGGACCTAGTGAGGTAATAATACCTATCTCATTGATAAAGATAGAAGATGTGCACGTAATAGAAGCGGTAAACCTTAGATCAACCATTATCAAGGAGCCTGGGGTCACTTGTCGGCAAACCTCAGATTTACCATGTCGAGGTGCCTTCAAGGAGATTGAGCTTGATACTCTGCCCTTACGTGTATATTGGATCATAGACTGTTCCCCCAGGTGCATTTGTCTTCGTTGGTGACCTTAATGGCCATAATATTTAGGATTTTTCCCAAGGTGATAGTGGAGGGAAGGTCCCATTATACCTGGAGCAGACATCGGCTAGACTCACTTGGAATTTTTGGAGGGTACTCTTCACTTTGAGATGGAAATAAGTGGAGGGACTTGCACCAGACTATTTCATTAAGTAGGTTTTCGGGGTAACTGTTCCAACTGCCAATTTTTCCACATTAAACTTCTACGACATTGGATTTCATCACCAACTAGTGTTTTTAGTGTGGAAACATATTGTTTTTACATGGTTTGTCTCTTAGATTTTGTAGGCGTGTGTTCAAATTTATTGTTTTCTTAGCAACCTTAGGTCTATTTTTTTGAAACATTTTTTGATTTCATGTGTTAAACATTAACCGTGGGTGAATTTCTAAGATACTCTCTTATAATGCAGGGGAAACCCCCTAATTATACACGAAGTCAATTAGAAAATCTTAAATCTAAAAGATGTCAACAATTAGGAACCAGATCTACAGAACAAGAGGAAACATCAGTAATAATACATCCCAATTGTGAAGTAAATCAAACTCAAACAGTAGGAAGAAATCAAGAACAACCAGAAATTTCATAATTAATTACAGTTGAGTCTGAACCCATGAATTATCAGATAATCAAATTATTGAACCCGAAATATCTAAGCCTAGATATGAATCTGCTTCGTCTGAGTCAACTTCAGAGTTCATAGTCTGAACCCCTAGTCTTCCTCATTCACCTCGAGTGAAGCTTCACATTACTGAGAACCTTGCTCGTGGCCTAATTAGTATCGAAGATATTACTGAATTGGAAGAAGAGATCCCAGTTACTTCACATCAATAATCTTTATATCTAAGGTATAGTGAACCAATTTACAGTTACATTCCTTTTAAACCAGACCCTTGGTATCATCAATTAACCAAATTTCTATAGGATACTAGATTTAATTATTCACCACGCCACATTCCTTTTAATCCATACCCAGAGGATGTTACATCTCTTCGTCAAGCATGTCAAGTGAGTCATCCATGTTTTATTCATCACCATAAAAGTTTTTGTATGGTGGTCCATCAGTTCCTGTTGGATACCAGTCACTCTCTTGTAATTTCTCAATAGCATCTCCCTCTTCTAAAAAACTTACAGAATCAACTAGCCTTAATTAATCTGATACTGAAAATTTGACAATGGAAAAATTCTATATGATATCTGGAAATATTTCTTCACCTGACCCTCAAGGTAGCAATTTACCGCCTGGGGGGTAGTATACTCCTCAAGGACAACCTTTTCAAGAACAATATGTTCAAGGGAAGTACTCTATACCAGGGCCACAACCTTTTCAAGGATAGTTGCCTCCTCAAGGGAAACATTTCTATCAACCAAAATCATCCTTTCAAGGAGGCCAACACTTTACTGGAAATTATCTAAAAAATTATCAAACTTACGTTCCAATACCTCAAACCAATTATGGTCAACCTTATGCACCACAACCTTTAATGGGAGCTCCTTATCCCATCATTAATACTGTGTGGAACCCATCATTGAACCAACAAAATTTTCAACCTACTGTACAAGTACCTTATAATCAACCTAGTCAGCCAACTGGTCAATTTGGATATACCAAAATCTAGCAACCTGCCCAGCCTATACTTCAAATTGTAGCTCAAGTATCTGTATCTAGTAGTCAGCAAGTTGGTCCGAGTACCTCGAGAACTCCTATCCATTTTGCTATGCAAAATTTTGTTCAACAACCAAGTACACCTATCCCTAGAGTGTCCCAAGTCTCTATTGCTACAACCCTTCAAACAATGACATAAACATAGGAAATTCCCCAAGTCACTGCTCATCAAACTAGGTCTCTGGTTCATTCTAATGTTCAAACCTCTGTAGGACAACCTGGTGCAGCTACAATTCCAACAAGCCAACCTTTTGTAGGTCAGTTTGTGAATCGACTGTTTCAAGGGCAGCTTCAATATGGATCAATAGGAAAAAATCTAGTCTACCAAGGTCAACCATACCCTAGTTATACATATCAAATACCAGCTCAACCTTAGTTTCGTATGGCTAACCCTGGATACACTAGAGGTATTCCAATCCCATCAGCATAGGCTATTCCAGGTTATCCTATATATGCTCCTCCGGGTACTGGTATTGTTCCTAAAGGTTATTAGTTTTCTCAACAAGACCCTAACCATCGGTTACCATTCATTGCAACTTTAGACTTGTCATATTTGTCGCACCTCACGAATGATTTGATTTATTATCTTCCATTTTGGCCGGCAATGCCAAATAATTTTCCCAGTGATATACCTAATTTTCAAGGAAAATCAGGAGAAGACCCTGGTGAGCTATGATATTGCACCAAGGGTGTTGCAACTCCCAGGGGATACCCTACTTTACTTTATCAACCTAAGGTTCATTCAAACTTGGAGGTGATAGTGCTATATACACAAAAGATGAATTTTGTTCATGTCATCCTCTTCTGCTCTATGAAAGGGCACTAATTTTAGGGGTTCTCAGTGAATTTTGTCACACTTCAATGAAATTAAAATAATTTGCAGAAAGGAAATGACATAAATGAAACTAACTCAATTTTCATAAAGGAAATGGTAGAAATGAAACTAATTTAAATTTCAGAAAGGAAACTAATTTAGACCACACTTAACTTGGCCAATTGGCTAAACACACCCTACTCTATCTATGATGCTCCTATATATGCAGTTATTCATGATCTAATTCTAATTTGAAGAAGTGCGCTTGCAGTTTGGAGGAAAAAGGGCTAAAGAGGCCACTGGAGGGCTTAACACATGAAACAAGGCTTAGAAGTGGAAAGAGCAAGGTTAAACCTTATAAAACCTTATTATAGCGCAGAAATGGCTTTTGAGAGGATTTTTTTGAAAAGTGTGATGGAGGAGAAACGAGAGTACATATAAGGAGTGGGAGCGAAGTGCAATTTGCAAAAAGGTAAAATCTACGAGGTGTGAAGTGCGACGGGGTAAACATTGTGATTTTCGATGTGGTAAATGCTGCAAAGTGTGATACATGATATCATAATATCGAAATTGGTTGTTGGAAGCGGTAAGTGTTAACGAAAACCAATTAAACGGTGCAAAGTGTGAAATGCGATGGGTGACGTGGCGGTGGGACCGATGGCAGAGCTCGATCGCAATATCGCAATTGACGGATCAAAGAGATAAGTCTTAAAAGAAAAGGGTAAATGTTCCAAAGTGCAATTGCGATGTATGGTAGCAGGAGACCGAGAAGAAAAGGGAAGAGGTCAAACTTTGATGGTTTGTCAAGCGTTTTGTGTTAAAATGGTTGTGATAGCCGCAGAACATGAAAACAAGGGAATAGAAGGAAGACTTAGTCGTTTTGAAGTGTTTCTAGGAATAAAAAGGGTGCGGCAACTGAAAATAAGTGAAAATTGAAGGTGATAGAAGCGTAACAACAAAGATGGAAAATGAAGTGGGAAGGAAAGGGTGAACTTCTCTGGAAATTTAATACTGCTTCCTGCAAACAAACCTGCAGATACATGCACGAGAAAAAAAAAAAATGCGTGATAAAAACAGTGAACATAAATCAATTTTTTGGCCCGAGGGAAAGCCTACCCCCCTCGAGCACTATTGACAAAGATGAGAAGGGAAGTCTAGATGCACAACTTTTAGAGTTGTATCCTCCATTATATTAAGCAAATGAAAACCTACAACAACAATTCGAAACAACAATTTGAAAATATCAGAAGCAATATTAACTAAATGACAGAAACAAAAAATAACTAATGGACAGAAACAAACTAACTAAATGGAAAAAAGGAAATAATGGTAGCAGGTAGAGAAGCTAAGGCACATGGATTGGACCCTAATCCACGAGCCAAACTCTATGGAACTAGATCAACAAAAATTCATCTGAATACTCATTGTATTAAACTGAAATCTTATTACATCTTGAAGGTCTTAAACAGCAAAAGCCTAATAGAATGGAAAATGGAGGGCATGGGATGGAATGGAATGGATTGTATTGAATGGACCACAATCGAATGGCTGGACCGGAATGGAATAGAATCTACCCTAATTAGCTCTTGATTAGCTTGGTTGCCTTTAACTATAATTTATAGTATTTTTAATTATTGATTATTGTATTTAAATGTTGTTGTGCTCATAAAATGGCATGTAAATCAAATAATAATAATAATAATAATATTTATTTAATTAAAAAATTAATAAAAGATCAAAAGTAATAATTCATTCAATTCACTTTCTTATATTGTAGTTATATTTTTATTAGTAAAATTATAAAAAAAATTGTATTTAAACAATAAATCATAATATGCATATTAGTAATGATATAAACAATTTTAAATAATGATGATTAATGTTTCTAAACATATAATTAATATCGATACAAAAACTTGATAAAATTAATTAATAAACATATAATTAGAAAAAAGAATATTGGTATATAAAGAGATGTGAAATATATATAAAATGATGATGATAATGGTGATGGTTAATGTCTACTAGATCTTAAGAAGGTAAGATTTTAATCAAAGTTCGTTAATATTTTATTTCTTTTCTCCAAGAGAAGTGAGAGAAGAATTCCCCGATCAACGCAATTTTGTTCAATTAAAAGTTTAAGAAAGTTGGTAGCGTGACACATATTTTGAAAATTAGATGGATTAATGTGATTATAAGATGGACAATGTAAAAGAAAGTGCATTTCATATTAAACCTTCTTACTTTTGATGGAATGTGATTATAAGATGGACAATGTAAAAGAAAGTGCTTTTCATATTAAACCTTCTTACATTTGCACATGTTGCAAACTCTTTCATCCCAAGGAATTTTAGGAATTGACCAATGCTGAGTTTCACTATGAAGCTCATGAGAATTATTTTTAATCTTTGAAATGTTCATTTTCTTCTTAACACTTGTCAAGACAAATAGATAACTTTGGTTTGCGAGCTTGGGGTTGATCACCTCCTTATAATACCATAGTTTCTTTTTTCCCTCTAGCTCTTTATTTCCCCACAATTTCGCCTTAAATTTGAAAGTAATAATATTTCTAATAGTATCATGATTCTACAATATATCTCCTCCTTTATTCCCCAATGGTCTAGCCAAGAATGGATATCCATATGCCACCCTCGTTTGAGCTGAAGGTGGGGGATTTTGGTAGAGTTAAATTTTTTTTTAGGAAACATATTGGTGTTCATGTTGTATAACTTCTTCTTATACATTTGATACCTAGTAATAGGCATGCTTTCAATGGAAGAAATACTTGTTTCAATTAGGAGGATAAGGTAGGGAGTATTTTATTTAATGTTGAGGTTCTAGGTTACAAATTTCTTTAGATTTATTCAAAATTCCTCTTTGAATATTTGCATATGCTACAACCCCAAACCTCACATTCATATAAATTATAAGAGTGATGAGAGTCTTGAAGAGGAGATTCTTTATCCAAAATACAAATATCTAAAAAATTAAAATCATATTCAAGCGCATAGTAAGATTTCTAACCTCATTTATTATTTTCTCAATTCTATAATTCTAGTTGAGATTATGATGGATGTTGTTCCAAGATATTTGTGTGAAGGAGATTCCTCGAACAATATTTCATACTCGGTTCTCAATTCACTCAACATGAGAAACAAAATAGATTTAGAATTATTCACATCAAATATGAATCATAATCTCGCCGAGTGAAGGGAATTTCTTCACAACTTCAACCCAACACTTCTCTCAAACACACTTCAATATCCCAAATTTCTATCAGAAGCATCACACTCATTCTTCGTTTTCTTCTCAAATTTGACTCTGAATTATGCTCACAAAACTCTAATACATCTCTACAAAAACTATGTGGGTAGTTGATGCATACTCTACTCAATCACAATTCCCTCACAATGACATACTGTCACATTTTTACAACAACCAACCAAATAGACTCACAACCTTCTTCTCTTTATGAAATTCCTGAGATGATTATCTCAGTAAATGCAGCAAGTTATGGAAGGCTCACAGTTTTGTTCATATGCTTCTTGTTCAGTTTAGGAAGCCTTATTGAACAAATAAATCACTAACTCCACTATCCCTCTAATATCTTCAACCTTGATCAACTTCTAAAGAGCGCACAAATTTTTTCCGACCATATGCCGAAAATTATCAGTCAATAACATCACCACAACACCAAAATAGGTTGATTAGTGCGAGAAATGCGGAGAAAAACTCGTGAAATCCCTCAGTTTCTCCCTTAAAACTATATTATGAATGATTGGAGCTATATCTGCTCCCTTGATCTTGACTTCATGTGAATGGAGCTCTCCAACCGCTCCCTTGGCCCATCATGCATGCAACTAGGGCTTAGGGGAATCAAACTCATGCTTCTTCAGCTTAGAACTTGACTCAACCTCTTCCAGAGCTTGACCAACCTATATAGGTCCTTTGGAAGTCTCTGACACCTCTGCAATTCACCAACTCACTAAAACAACTCCATCATCATCCCAATTCAAACTAGGTTGACTAGGATGCCAACCAATCAACCCTACTAGGAAATTGAGTCATCAAACTTCTCTAACACATCTTTGCCATCAATATGCAGCTCTTGAACATGATATACATCCTCCAACACCTGCACAACCATCTCAAGCATCCACATTCACATGTATATCCTCTCCAAGCCCAAACTAACATCATCAACATAGGAAGCCTAATTCGGGACATGGAGACCAAACCAGCAAGGCTCCTCAACTCTAACTCTTGAAGCAGCCATCATAAACTATATGCAACAACATGATCATGAATATGATCATCATGGGAAGGCCTCCAAGCTAGTGCAAAATACCATCATCAAACCAAGGACCATCTACACTTCAACCATCATCCCCAAGATATTCCAAGCTAGTAGACAAGCCAAATACCATATCCAAGCTAGTCCAAGATAGTCGACATACGAAGGAAAATATACCATACTCCATAATCACCTCAACTAATTAGGTGCTTAGTGTTGAAGATAAAAAATGGAAGTGCTCAAAATTGGTTGGAAACTGAGTGATAGCAAAGAGCTCGTTGCCAGGAATTCTGACACAATTAGTTTCATCGAAAACCAACTCTGGATGATGATGATAGAGCCTGTTGTTATTTTTCCTAAACAACTAAAAGATTGCAGAAAGGACGGAATGTTGACATGCCAGCCTAGTTAGCAAAGAAATAGATATTCTTCGAATATTCCATCATTTTCTCCCAATGACACTATGACAAGTGTCACTGTAGGATTCGACGAAAAGTATGGGTGAAGGTGAATTTTTTTTATGTTATCTCCTAAGGTCAGATTTCATATTTTAATGGTTGGATGAAATTGTATTAATGGTCAGATAGTCCAACTAGGGGTGGACACATGATGCATCTAAGGGCTGCCACGTGCCTCCTCTGGTGGACCACGGTTGGATGAATTACATTTATCAATGGTCAAATTCATATATATATTTAGAGATCGGGTTATACGTTTCCAAAGTCCAAATTTCATTTATATTCAAAGGTTGGATTAATGTTTGTGGCACAAAACGTTTATGCACAAGTTGGGCGAAGGTCGGGGCTCGACACCACGACGTCTCCCACATAATGCGCACTCATTACCACCATAACACACCGATGTTTCTTAACTTTTATTCTCACGGATTTTATTTGAATTAAAACTGTTAGACCGACGGGGGTATGGAGGGGGCCAACCCTCTCCCCACAGGACCATACGATATAACCAAAGGTGGAGCACGTATTGATAATCGATGGAGTTAATTGTTAAATGGGGTTTATTAACCCATAACCAAATGCTAAACACACTTATAATATAATTAATTCCATATTATGTTAATGCGCTCGATTAGTGCTAAATCAAGCTTATCCCTAATTAAAACCTTGATTTATTTAATTAAAACTAATTTTAATATAGTGGCATGTTTGGCAGAGCCCCCAAATTTGGCACTTCCCATAAATTTATCAGCCCTAACTGGAGTTATATCAAGATTTAGCAGGGTTTCCTAGACCATAATTGAGGAGGCCATAACTTTTGCAAAATTCGTCCAAATTGGGAGAAAGAAGAGTCTATTCTAGATTATTTGAACATTTTGAACACATTGAAGCAGGTTTTAGGAGCATTAAAAGAATGTAAATAGCACTTTTTAAACATTTGAGATAATACAGAGGCCCAAGCCATGGAAGTTGGACCAAGGAGATGTAGCCCAGGAGGGTTATTGAACTCCTCCATCAACACAAAATGTTAATGGATCATTTTTATGGTTTTCTATACATTTTATTATTGTTGTTCAGTATTATGTTTTTAAGTTAAAATGCTCATGAATTTAACATGAAACTCAGTACGTTTACCTATTTGACACTCACAAACACCTCAAGAAACCTATGCACATGAAGAAAAAGATTAACAAATTATTTATAATTATGAAGATGAAATTAGCACAGAAAAACTAGCATTCAGATTCAAATCAAGGTGGTATCAAATCCTTGTTGAAAGGTTATTTGTTTGATTTTCTTGAGTTTTGTGCAAGTAGGGTTTTAATGGTTGAAAACTTGTGATGCTTACAAGATTGAAGTTGCAAAGAGGAGAAGGGAAACTATTGGTTGAAAGTCCTGAGGTTAGGACCAAAAGAGGAGAACCATAAGGGCACCATCTCCACCCAAGTTCCAATCAGAGCTTCATTTGAAGAACCTCAAGTTTTATCTCCAGAAGTTGAGATTGAGGAGGTACAAGTTGCATTAGAAGTTGAGATTGAAGAGGTACAAGTTTCACCAGAAGCTGAGCTTGAATCCATTGCCATCATGTCAGGTTTTGGAGAGACTGAAATTTTTTCAAAAGAGGAATCTTACACGAAGGCTTTCTATGAAGTAACTGAACGGGTTAGGATCCTCTTTGAAGAGAGGGACACCAGGATGGTTGGAGAGAATTCTAAGTCTCCACATGGAGAGGGAACCTCAGAAGGCAAGAAGGATGAAGAGAAGGATTCAAAGGGAAGTGGAGGAGACCCTCCTACATCTCCACCATCTTCATCATGTTCCTCATCATCACCATCATCATCTTCCACTTCCACAACCAAAACTACTCATACTCACTCAAAAACCACAAAAGGAAAAACTCCCTTACTCAAACTCAATGTCAAATTTGAGCTTCCAATGTATAATGGTGAGGTAAATGCAGAGAGGTTGGATAATTGGATTCATCAATTGGAGGTTTGTTGCAGGATTCAGAACCTTCAAGAAGTTGACATAAAGATTCAATTGGCTTCCACAATGATGGAAGGTTTTTCACTTGTATGGTGGGAAGCAAAGACTCAAGAAGAGATTAAAAACTATGGTAAGATCTCAATGTCTTGGTAAATTTTTATTGTTTCCATTAAAACAAAATTTTATCATCTAGCTTACATGCAAAAAGCCATTATGGACTGGTATATTTTTAGAAAATTGAAAGGCCAAAGTGTGCAACATTATAGTCATGAATTTAGGAGAAGATTTCTTATTTTGGGTATTAATTTATATTCTCAACAAACTTTTTTAAAGTATATTGGGGGTTTGCACAGTTACCTTAGACACACTATTCTTAGACACATTATTCTCATGTTCAATCCCACAAACTTAGATGAGGTTTTTTTTCAAGCCACACATTTAGAAGCAAGAGGGAAATAAAGTGTAGATGCGAAAAGTGATAGTTTCTTTGAGTATGAGGGTAAATGAAAGGGAAAGTTTAATGGAAGAGGAAAGAGAAATAGCTCTATAAAAAGAGAGAAAGAGAAACTCACATGTAAATAATGTTTGAATAATGGCCATGATGAAGACCATTGTTGGCAACTTCATCCATAGTTGAAGCCAAACAAACTTAAACCCAAAGAGAAGGGAAAAATTGTTGCAATATTTGAACATGACTTAGGTTCAGATTCAAGAGATGAAACAAAGATTAAAACCATGGGTTTGAAAGGTAAGAACATAGCAAGCACTATTTCTTCAAGTTGTTTCAATGTATCTCAAGATGAAGATACAAGAATTGAACTTTTCCATATTACAATTGTTTTTAAACATACCAAGATAGACACATTGTTTGATAGTGGTTGTCAAGATAATTTGATTTCTGAAGACTTAGTTAAGAAGATAAACATTGGAATAGTTATACATCCAAGAACTTATCTTTTAAGGTGGATATGCAAGAATGCAAACTTGTAGGTAACAAGGAAATGAATACTAAGGTTTTCCATCAATTCAAAATTTATTGATGAAGTTGAACTTGATGTGGTGCCTATTGAGATATCAGGTATTGTTTTGGGAAGTCCATATCTTTATGATAGGAAAGCAGTATGTAATCACCATGAGAATAAGTATCACTTGTTTAAATGTGGAATTGAGTACATAGTTAGAGCACATAAGAAGAAGACAAGTTTGTCTCTTATACATGTATGAGAAATGAAGAGAATAGTGAATGCAAGACAAAATTTGACTTTTTTTTATCAAGCATAAAGATGTTTTAAATGAGGCCTTTCAAAAAGATGCATCAAATGAACAAGTTGATTGCATTGAATTTTCTTATGCTTGTAATGAGATGCTTCAGGACTCTAACAGGTTGCCTCTAAAAGGAGGTGAACAAGATGTGAAAGATTTGCAGCAGTCAACATCGGTGTTGAGCAGTGTTGGAAACAAGATGTCTGTGGAAGAGAATGAAAAGGTCAAAGAGAAAGCGCCAAATTAATTTGACAAAGAAAGCATAGTTTCCACAAGTGCTAGTTTTTGGTTTCCAAAAGGTACATGGCAATGGCAAAAATAATTGGTCAAAATTCAACGCAACTACAAAGCAAGATCAGTTAAGAATCACCATGATGATAGTGTGCGAGGTGATACAGTTTTTAAGTTGCCTTTTATTGTTGACCGAGGTAGGAAAAAGTTTTTTTTTGCAAGAACACCTTGCTGCTTTGCAAATTCAGGGAAATTGCACCATGATGGTGTCTATAATAGCAGGAGAGGGTCGCAAGAGTAAAGGAAAAATATTATTTTTTGTGAAAAGCTCCAATTGATGAAAATGAGAAAATTTTAGTGGATTGAGACTGGAAGGGTGAGGGAACTGTACCCTCATCCACATGTGCTGCAATCAAAGAGATTTTGGGGTCCAAAAGGATTCTAGTGGGGAGGAATGATCAGGTGCTCAGTGTTAAAGCTTAAAAATGTAAGTGCTCAAAATCAATTGAAAACTGAACGACAACGAAGAGATCATTGCCAGGAATCTGATACAATTCATTTCATCGAAAACCGACTCCGAATGAGGAAGATAGAGCCTATTGTTAGTTTTCCTAAACAACTAAAAAAATTGCAAAAGGGACCTAACGCTGACATGGCAGCCTAGTTAGCAAAGAAATGGATATTCTTGGAATATTCCATTATTTTCTCCCAATGACACTATGCCAAGTGTCATTGCAAGATTCACCAGAAATTATGGGTGAACGTGAAACTTTTTATGTTATCTCCTAAGGTCAAATTTCATATTTTAATGGTTGGATGAAATTTTATTAATGGTCGGATAGTCCAACCAGAGGCAGACACATGGTGCAGCCAGGGGCCACCACGTGCCCCCTTTGGTGGACCAAGGTTTGGAAGAATTACATTTATCAATGGTCAAATTCATATATTCAAAGGTCACGTTATACATTTATAAAGTCTAAATTGCATTTATATTCAGAGGTTGGATTAATGTTTTTGGCACAGAACTTTTATGCATAGGTTGGGCGGAGGTTGGGGCTCAACCCCACAACTTCCCCCACACAACGCGCACTCATTACCAGCATATGACACAGGCGTTTCTTAACCTTTATGCTCACAAATTTTATTTGAACTAAAATTGTTAGACCAGAGGTGGTATGGAGGGGGCCAACCCCCTCCCCACAGGACCATACAATATAACCAAAGGTGGAGCACATATTGATAATCAGTGGATTTAATTGTTAAATGGGGTTTATTAACCCATAACCAAATGCTAAATGCGGTTATCATATAATTAATTCCAGATTATGTTAACGCGCCCAATTAGCGTTAAACCAAGTTTATCCCTAATTAAACTCTTACTTTATTTAATTAAACCTGAGTTTAATACGACAAATTCTTTGGATGAGCCCCCAAATTCGGCGCTAACCCCAAATTTAGTGGCCCTAACTGGAGTTATCTCCATATTTAGCGAGGTTTCCTAGGCCAGAATTGAGGAGGCCATAACTTTTGCAAAATTCGACCAAGTTGGGAGCAAGAAGAGTCTATTCTGGATGATTTGGACATTCTGAACACATTGAAGTAGGTTTTAGGAGCATTAAATGAATGTAAATAACACTTTTTAAAATTTTTATATAATACAAAGGACCAAGCCATGGATTTTGGACCAAGGATGTAGTCCAGGAGGGGTATTGAACTCCTTGATCAAAACATAGTGTTAATGGATCATTTTTATGGTTTGATGTATGTTTTATTGTTGTTGTTCAATATTATGTTTTTAAGTTAAAATGATCATGAATATAACATGAAACACAATACTTTTACTTGTTTAACACTCACAAGCATCTCAAGAAACTTTTGCACAAGAAGAAAAATATCAACAAATTATTAATAATTCTGAAGATGAAATTAGTGCAACAAAACTAACATTCAGATTCTGATCATCAACCATCTACAACCACACATACACATGCATAACCAACTCACATGCAACCCAAGCAACCAGGTTGACATCAATTACAATCAACCACACATCTGCAACATTGCAACACACATCAATGCCAAGAGTTTTTCCCATTTTATCATTTTAATTAAATTGATTAGTTAAAAAACATGTCATATGAAAAAATGTCATATGGAATGAATTATGGTTTTTTGGGCATGTGGTATCAATAAGTCATGGTATTGTAACAAAGCCTAAGTTGTGAAATTCCATGATTAAGAATCGTGTTATATGTTTTTTTTTAATGCATATATTTTTAAGTTATATATTAATTTTTTTAATGATAATAATAAAATTTTCATTTAGTTGAATTTAATGAATTTTTTAATTTTATCAAAGTGAGATGTACTATGAAGTTTTTTATGCTTATTATAGATTGATATCCATTTTTTTAATAGCTATTTAATTTATGTAAGAATTAGTATAGAGTGATATATAGACTTCATATATAATTATATATAGAAAAACGTTGATTAAAAGGGAAAAAAATTATTTAAATATAGAATTGATATGTGACGTTTACAAAATATTTCAATGTAAACATAAATTAAATATTTCAATTTACACATTAAGTAAAATATTTGAAGTAATATCAACCATAAATAAAATATTATAATGTCAACTATGTATATCATATAAAGCAATGAAAAATTCTTTTTTTAAAGGATTACAATATTTTATTGGTGTGTTGGTCAAAATAAAAAAGATGTGTATTTCTTTCCAATGTTAACATCGAATTGATTCATAATGTGTGACTGTGTATATATACTCATTTTAACTTATTATTAAGATATATTCAACTTAACTCTAAATCTATCAAACTTAAAAATAAAATTTTTAAAAGTAAAAAAAAAAAAATTATATTTAAAAAAAAATAACTCATAAAATTTAAATCCCAAATTAAAATATATCTGTATTAATACTGACCACTTTAACAATTCCTAATCACTTGAAACCACATATCATATCACATATGTGAAACCCGAAAAACAAAAAGCCTCAATCAATTTAACACCCACAATCGAACAACATATCATTAAAACAAGAAAATACATCATATGTGCAGTTGTGAAACCTTGAAACCCTAAATGCACAGGATCCCAGTGTGCTGGACCTTGTCAAATTTATGAAGCGTTTTATATTATATTTGATTAAATAAGAACTTATTCAACAACTAATAAAAACGATGTCATGGATGCCACTGACATCATATTGTTACCAAGAAATGTCATGGACGCCACTAACATCATATCATTCAGTAAGAAGGTTCTCCATGTGATGACGTTGCACCAAAAAGATCCTCTACTTTTTTTATTTAGTTTCTCTTGAAAATTAAAGATGTGTTTTGTGGCAAACTCTGCCATGTCAATTATATTGAGCTTCGGATTAAGCTTTGTTGCAATTTTACTCCCAACCACCGCCATGAATGAAAAGTGGCACAGTCCACAAATTTCATCAATTTTGACAGCAGAGAAGGACAGGAGCAGGTCCGAGAAGCTGGAGGCATTTTCACGTAATCCACAAAAAGATAAAATCAGAGTACTGAGCCTTAAACTCTATGTTTAATTCCATATACCACATTGACTTAACTTTTTCTCGCAGCGCGCAAATCGCCAGTCTTTTGTTTTACCATTTAAGCCATTTTCCATATGTTGTTTTACCGCCAATGTGATATCTGGCAGGACCTACCTTATACCTTATCACATGGACCAAAATTTGTATTGCGTTCATTTTTTTGTATTATGAATTTCTCACTTACCAACTTTTAGCTGCCCGTAAAGCACATTTCGCATTTTTTATGACTTACCTTTCCGCTGCTGCAAGTTAAGTTATTTAACATGTGATGTGATTGTGCTATTGCACATCAAATTTGCAACTGCTTATGTTTTCCCATAAAGTGTTGTAGCATATGCTGTTTGTTTTGTGACGCAATCACTCCATCACACATCCCGCCCGCAACCTTTTATGTTTATCCGTGTTCACGCTAGATAAAAGTTAAGCTCGTTGATCTGCGATCTACGATAAGGAATCAAGACGAATCACATAAAGTTTGAGGTCCTCCAGTTTGTGTATTTGTACACGTTTTCACGTGTTTTCTTGTGTAATCTAGAAATTACGGCCTACGTGCCGATTAATGAAAAAATGGGTCTTTTGACAACCCAAGGATGAATGTTTTGTTGAAAGTCGGTTCATCATTGAACAAAATTGATTAGAATTATGTTTTCAGGCTTCGTCCACTTTGTATTAAAAGAAATGCAATTTCATTTTTAGAGTGTGATGGAATGAAAAGAAATTTGTTCCCCCTGTGTAACGTTGCCTGTGTATAACTGTTAATTTTTAATTTCTACATATTGTTTGTATTCTCTGTGATTGAGGAAACACATTTCCTCTGTTTGATTGCATTCAAAATTTTCAACATGGTATCAGAGATTTCAATTAGAAATTACAACATGGTATCAGAGCAAGTCTAGGCTCTCAGTGAAAGACGCATGAGCTCGCTCTTCACTGTAGAAGCTGTAAGATTGGTTTGAGAAGCATATTTTTCCAGCAGTGAGAAAGCTTATGTTTTACACAGTCAAGAAAATTGTTTTGTTTAACACAGTCACGATGGCAGCAGCAGGCACAAGCCTGAAAAATCCCCAACTACCACAATTTAATGGGAATAATTATGATTATTGGGCCATTACAATGAGAGCCATGTTTTTTTCACAAGATATATGGGAGCTGGTGGAACAAGGTTTCCAAGAACTAGCAGACACAACAATGCTGGCTATTTTGACAACAATAGAAAGAGACTTTTTGAGAGATAATAAGAAGAAGGACTCCAAAGCCCTCTTCTATCTCTATCAAGCAGTACATGAGAGTATATTCCCAAGGATTGCAACAGCAACAAAATCCAAGGAGGCATGGGATATTCTCAAGACATCCTATCAAGGCATGGAAAAGGTGAAGACAACAAAGCTACGAATGCTAAGGAGAGATTTTGAAACTCTCTGTATTAAAGAGTCTGAGAACATAGACTCATTCTTCACACATGTGATTGGGTTGGTTACCCAGATAAGGTCCCTTGGAGAGACACTTGAGGAAAGAATAATAACGGAGAAAATCTTGAGAAGTCTACCCTCAAAATTGATGCCATAGCAGTGGCAATACAAGAGACAAAGGATCTCTCACAATTTTCAGTGGATGAGCTTTGTGCATCCCAGATGTCTCATGAACATAGACTGAACAGAACAACAAACTCCTCATTGGAGCATGCATTCAAGACACATATGTATTTTGGTCGAGGTAGAGGTCAAGGAAGATCAAACTACCAAGAAAAGAAACAACCCTGCAAGCACAAGTGGAAGGGGCAGCAACCATAATCAAAGCGAAGGCTCAATCCAGAGTCAAGCACATGGAAAAAGGTATGATAAATCCCAAGTCCAATGTCATTAATGTAAAAAGTATGGGAATTATGCCAATTAATGTAGAAAGAAACAAAATGACATGAATAATAGGAAAAATGTTAATTTTGCAAAAGAAAGTCAGAACCAGAGTAATGTGCTTCTAACATGTAATGTAGCACAAGAAAAAAAAAAAGATGTATGGTTCTTAGACTTAGGTTGTAGTAATCACATGACTAGAAACATAGCAATGTTTTCCAATCTCGATGAAGATGTGAAGTCTGAAGTGAGAATGGGGACTGATAGCAAAGTCTTTGTCAAGGGAAAAGGAAGAGTATCTATACTCACAAGGAACGGAGAAAAGAAATTTGTGCCAGATGTCTATTATGTAACTGGCCTGAAATGTAACCTTCTGAGCATTGGACAGCTCGTGAACAAGGGCTACAATGTGTTCTTTAAGAATAATGTGTGCACTATTATGGACATACCTCCAACTAAAAGGGTCATTGAAGAAGTGCATATGACAAAGAATTGGATGTTTCCTCTCAAGCTCATAACAGACTTGAAGGAAGGAGGTGTGGTCGTAGCAGTCATACAAGAGGTCTTTCAAGAAGAAGTGAAAGACAAAAATTGGTTATGGCATTTGAGATTTGGACATATCAATTTTGTAGGTTTGAACCTCTTGCATAGAAAAGGTATGGTAAAAGGATTACCGCTCATAGAGAAACCAAACAACCTATGTGAAGGCTGCATCTTGGGAAAACAACACAGAGAATCCTTTCTAGTAAGAAAGAGTATAAGGGCAAAGGCACCCTTAGATATTTTCCACTTAGATTTGTGTGGACCAATGCAAACGCCATATTTAGTTGGCAGTCAATATGTTTTGACATTTATAGATGATTACACCAGAAAGACATGGGTGTATTTCTTGAAACAGAAGAGTGAAGTGTTTGAATAGTTCTACCACTTCAAAGCTCTTATTGAGAAGCAGAGTGGGCACTACATCAAAGTGATGAGAACTGACAGAGGTGGGGAATATATCTCCAAATATTTCCTACATTTCTATAGGGAAAATGGCATACATAAGCAGTTTACCACAAGGTACACACCACAACAAAACGGTGTTGCAGAAAGGAAGAAGCATGTTGAAGGAAAAACATTTTCCAAATGAGTATTGGGATGAAGCTGTCAATTATGAAACATATATTTTGAATATATGCCCAACCAAAGATGTTATGAACAGAGTTCCGAAAGAAGCATGGAGTGGAATAAATCAATTTTTCCCTCACATGAAAGTATTTGGATGTGTGGCTTATGCACATGTCCCAGATCAACTAAGGAAGAAGTTGGACAACAAGGGGGAGAAGTATATCTTTTTTGGATACAGTGATGAATCCAAAGCCTACAAAATCTATCATCCATCCACCAAGAAAGTTATAATCAGCAGAGATGTGCAGTTTATTGAAGAAAAATCTTGGGATGGAAGCTTAGAGAAAACAATGAATGTGAATACATGTGTGTCTCACGAAGAGCGAGAGGAATGCATAGCAGTAAATAATTCCTCCACGATGGCTCCTCCTCCACCTACACAAGCACAACAGAGCACACCACAAGCAGGAAATAGAACACCCTTGAGAAATCAAGGAAGTGCTTCTCCAAGAACACCACAGGGATCAAAAAATCCCTCGAGTTCGTAATCTTCAACGGTGTTGTTGATAAAGTTTCTTTATCAACAACAAAAGCAGAATATGTGGCAGCAACAGCAGCAGCGTGCCAAGAAATTTGGATGAGAAGGATTTTGAGATATTTATGTCATGAGAAAGACAAGGGAACCAAAATTTATTGTGATAATAGCTCAGCAATAGCATTCTCAAAGAATTTTGTTTTCCATAAGAGAAAAAAGCATATTGATGCAAAATATCATTTTATAAGACAATTGGTTAACAATGGTGAGATTTGTTTGTAGCACTATAGGACAGAGGAACAGTTTGTTGATATCCTCAAAAAGGCATTAGCACAGAAAATTTTTGAATATCACAGAAGATGTCTTGGAATAATCGATGGCGACAGTTGTGATTAAGGGGGAGTGTTGGAATTTTACTCCCAACCACTGCAGTGAATGAGAAGTGGCACAACCCACAAATTCCATCAATTTTGACAAAAAAGAAGGATAGCAGCAGATTCGAGAAGATGGAGGCGTTTTCACACAATCCACGCAAAGATAAAATCAGAGTACTGAGCCTTAAACTCTGTGTTTAATTCCATCTACCGCATTGACTTACCATTTGCCTACAGCGTGCAAATCGCAAATATTTCATTTTACCATTTAAGCCATTTTCCATATGTTGTTTTACCGCCGATGCGATATCGAGCGGGACCTACCTTATACCTTACCATATGGACCAAAATTTGTTCTGCATTCATTTCCTTGTATTCCGTATTTTTCACTTACCAACGTTTAGCCGCCCGCAAAGCGCATTTCACATTGTTTATGATTTACCTTTCCGCAAGCGCAAGTTAAGTTATTTAACATGCGATGTGATTGTGCTATTGCACATCGCATTCACAACTACTTATGTTTTCCCATAAAGTGCTGCAACATATGTTGTTTGTTTTGTGATGCAATCATGCCATCGCACCTCGTGTCTGTAACCTTTTATGTTTATCCGTGTTCATGCCAGATAAAATTTAAGCTCACCGATCTGCAATCTACGATAAGGAGGCGAATGCAATGAGGACTCAAGCCGAATCACATAAAGTTTGAGGTCCACCATTTTTTGTGTTTGAACGCATTTTCGCGTGTTTTCCTGTGTAATCCAGAAATACGACCTGTGTGCCGATTAATGAAGAAATGGGTCTTTTGATAGCCCAAATACGAATGTTTTGTTGAATGTCGGTTCAACATTGAACAACATTTATTAGAATTAGGTTTTTAGGCTTCGACCACTTTATATTAAAAGAAATATAATTTCATTTTTAGAGTATGATGGAATGAAAAGAAATTTGTTCCTCTCCTGTGTAACGTTGCCTATGTATGTTTGTTAATTTTTAATTTCTGTATATTTTTTGTATTCTCTGTGATTAAAAAAACACATTTCCTCTGTCTAATTGTATTTAGAATTTCCAACATGATATTAGAGCTTGCCATTAGAAATTGCAACAAGATTTTCTTTTATAATTGTAGTGTCATCACCCCTAACTTTTAATGGCAAGTGAAATCCTGTAGTAACATGGAGTTCAGTGATCCCTTGATACGTGGTGAAAAACGATGGCACATAGACTTATATTTAAATGTTTCTAAATAGGTGTCGAATCATGTGACATGAAATTCTATTACAAAATGCTTTTTAAAAACGTGTCCACAAGTCATGCCACATGGGCATGTATGGAAAATACTTACTTAGGCCCATAAGTCAAGCCTATGAAAACGAAAAAGACTCTTGATTTCCCTTTCTTTAATGATACTTTGCTTCTTTCTAGTGTTTCATGAATTTCCTATCTCTCCCTAATTTAGCATTTGAAAAATAACAAAATTTACAAAACTCAAAACTTGAGCAATAAGGAAATACAAAATTGCTTGTCAAATCCATGCCTTCAATCTTGACTTAATAATGAAGAGAAATGTGATAGTAGTTTCTTATTTAGGGTTTTTATGGTCAATTATGAAGGATAGTAATGGTGTCATTGATTTAATATGCACTTTTTGTAATAATACACGGCTGTCGTATCTGTGGAAACAACTATTTGTACTCAGAACAGCCATTGAATCTATAAGTTCCTCCCATGCATTGAGCAGTTCGATCAATGGCTCCAGATTTAGAAGACTCAGCAGGAAATAGATCAATAGATAAAAACTGAATATAATTAAATGGCTCTCTAGGTGAGAACCTAGAGAGTGTGCAAACACTCACACAATCTAATACATTCAATCAAGAGAATAGCCGAGTACATATAGGCTTTCTCACCATCAGGTGGTTTGAACCACTCCCTGAATATTAGGACTTGAGATCTAATCTTAGCATCTCAATCCTATCATCATCATAACAATAATATAATTATGACTTTCTCCATTAACTCCAACACTCCCCCTTCATGGAGAAAGGGTACTAAACAATAACATATGCTTGTTGGTCGAGTCTCAGCGAGGCTTACAGTAAAAACATGAAAAACTTGGCAACAGAGGATTTCATTTTTGTCTTTATGCTTATGAGTCCATATTTGTTCATTCTAAATCGAGGCTTCAACTTCACTTTCCTCACCATGAGGTAATGATGTATTTTCACCTCATTTCTTCCCTAGTGATGGAAAGTTGGAATTCTTATTCTCATCTTTCTCAGAATTATGGCAGGGTGGATAGGAGAATTTTCCTTCTCACTATTTCCGGTGTCAACCATTTGAACATTAGTGACGATATCTTCACCATTGATTACTGCAATTTCTTTGTTATTTTCATAAAGACATGGTGTTTCAAGCCATGCTTCAAGAAACTTTAATTCTTCTTCAAACTTCGTTGCTTTTTTCTTGTTATTGTTGCTACAGTCTGCACACACAGAAATATTCATGAGATCATCATAATTTAAATTTTCTCTAGCTTTTCCTTCTTCTACCACGACTTTGCAACCAGGTTCATGTGGCTCATCCAATTGATCTACAACACTTTGTTCATATTTACATCCTTCCTAAAGATCAACTCATGACTCTTCAATATCAGGATCTTGCACAGCAGATTGTGCCTCTTGTTTCTGGTGGTCATCAACAGAACCACATTGTTTTTCTGAAAATTTTTCAGACTTAAAAATACCACCCAAGCTAATGCCTCCAAATTTCCACATGAAAATATCATCATCATCATCATCATAATCAAAAATATCTAAAAATATAGACATGTTGTTAAAGGTCCAGCTTATCTGGTTTTATCTTGCTTCCAGATTTCGACTCCACTCGGTCCTCTAACGAACTCCAACAACCTCATTACCACGCAAGTGGGAAACCTCCCTTTGACAGCTCTTCAACAATAGAACCTTGTAGACTTGTGGCTTCTATGCCACGCAGGTCTCAGTGCTCTCGACTCTTGCGATAAGCAAAAAACGACCTCGCAATAAGCTAGAAACGATATCACCATCCAATTCTGATGCATGTGATTAGTAATCTCTAATGACACATATTTCTAAAGATGAGTTCAAATCAGCAAAAACTATCGCATTTTCATTGTGGCATAAAATAAATTAGAAGAAAATTTACTAAAATAGTTTTGAGATCCCCACAACCTGCAGCCTTACTCAAACAATAAAATTTCAGAATGAATATGATTGGCAGCAACACCGGATCATTCCTATGCAACAAATCCTCCCACGGCCTCTTCAACCAGTGGAGCAAGAAAACTGAGGCACTCGGATCTCCCTGGCACAATGCATTCACCTCTAGCACCGAACATGGATCTGGAGTTTTAGGCGTCGCGGTAACGGGATCCGTGCCTCCACGCCACTACACTCAGCACACAGTTCATGCAGCACATCCTCCAGCGATCTAACACCTCGAAACTAAGGTTGAGCACCAACACTCCTTTTCGCAGCAATCCACGCTTCACAAAATGTTGTTTTCGAGGGATATACCACCAACGGAAATTCTCCACTTATGCAGTAGCCACCGAAATCAATCTTAAACAGTTTCATAACCATCAAATAAAGAAATCAACAGTAGCAACGAAATCAATGCCTACGTCTGCGCCTTGAATTTCCTTCCTTGCGTCATCGAGATTTCTGGCTTGATTATTACAGGCCATAGAATGGTTGGCGAACTTTACATTCAAACAAACGCTGCTATACTCACCACAAAATTCAACAAGTTGATTTACCATGTGGGTGCAGGTATTTTAGATGAAATTTGCGTACCATTTGAATTGGGAGAGTTCCCAGCCGATAATGAGCGAAACAGCATGCAATGCTTTCTTCCAGTTGTTCAGCATTTCAGGCTGAAATCTATTCTACTCCCCATACTTTTCGAAAGCCTCTACATAACTCCATCTGATCCACTGCAATCCGAGCTCTCTTCTGCACGTCCACCAATCCTAGGCCATCCACAGTCTCACATGCACATAGCCAAAGCTGGTGATTGTTGGAATTTCTGAGAATTCTAGAACAAACAATAGAGAGAATAATGCTCTCCTCCTTAACACAGAGAAATTTAAAAAAATTTCTTGCTGGAGACAGAGTTTCAGCACTTTGAAAAACTTCTATTCATTAACATAAAAACAACTGTTACAAAAACTTCTTCTTCCTCTCACAGAGGGATTACAACACACAACTTCACTGTCTACACATACACAGTGCTAAAAACACAACTTCATTGTCTTTGTTCAACAACAAAAACACTCTCTGTCTCACACAGAAATACACTATGTCTCTCAGTAAAAACAACGCACTGCTGTGCATAAAACTTACACTCTATTTTTCTCTTTGAAATGCACTTCTGTGTATCACCAAAAAAAAATTACTTCGCACTGCTATGCATACAAACAATACATTCTTTTACACATATGCATTTTCCTTTTTATATGCTGCAGCATAAAACAAATATAAAATAAAACTAAAATTATGAATAAAAGACCTCTCAGGGCCCATGAAAAACAATAGCGCATGTGCATATAAGATATTACATAACTCAAAAGGTTAAGAAACCTTTCGTTCGCTTGATAAACAAATAAAAAAAAACATTATAAAACAAAACTATATCAAACTCCGTCACGCAATATAAAACTTATATCGAAACCTTTTAACTTAATAAACCATTATCCCCGACTTCAAAAATCATTAACCAAAATGAACTAGAGAAATCACGTTCCAATTTGCTAATGTCATAGGAATTTTGTGCGCGCGATGAGAATTAAATCCACCCTATAATCCATATCGTGTCCGAAAATTGGCTGCTGACGCAAGCCAAGTTTGTGACGTGAAAACTCTTTATCAAATCCACCCTAAAACATTTTGGGTCTAGATTCTCAACTGCGCGAACAACCAAACAAAAACCCGCTCCAATGTCATGCTACCGCGTGTCCTCCTATGACTTGCCATGGTGTGGGACCGCCAAACTCAAAATAAACTCCTGCGTTCAATCAAAACAAAACCTTTGTTGTATATCAAAAGTACTATGTTTTTCTAAATACAGAGATTGGCGCAGAAACCTCTATTTCCCAAACAGAGAACTAAGTACCCTGTTCTCAAAATCAAATTTGACTCCTCAGACATAATAGCAAGCGACTGAGTACAAAAAACCTGGAGAAAGAAAAATGGAAAGTGGCTACTGTCAGTAAAATTTCAAAGATCAATTTAGAAAGCGGCTGCTTGTGGGATGAGTAGTTGAAATTAACATTTCAACACTCCCCCTTAATTTCAACTGTTGGGTTATCAGTCATACCCAGACATTTCCTCAAAAACTCAAAATTCTTCTACCCCAATGGCTTGGTCAGAATGTCTGCAAACTGCTCCTGAGTTCTGCAGTGTTGTAAAACAATTTCTCCATTGTTTATTAATTTCCTGATGTAGTGAAATTTGGTGTCAATGTGTTTTTTTCTCTTATGAAACAAAAAATCCTTCGTTAATGCAATAGCCGAGCTATTGTCACAAAAAATTACTGTACCTTTTACCTGCTCTTGGCATAAACTCCTTAGCATCATTTTCATCCAAATTGCTTGACACGTTGATGTTGTAGCTGCCACATATTCTTCCTCTGCTGTAGACAACGCTACAATAGGTTGTTTTTTAGAAGCCCATGAAATGGCTCCTGAACCCATGTGAAAAACATAACCGGATGTGCTTTTCCGGTCATCTACACTTCCAGCCCAATCACTGTCAGTGTATCCAATTAAA
The DNA here is from genome assembly GCA_034641835.2 of Pinus albicaulis. Classification (NCBI taxonomy): domain Eukaryota; kingdom Viridiplantae; phylum Streptophyta; class Pinopsida; order Pinales; family Pinaceae; genus Pinus; species Pinus albicaulis. Next base: position 1,331,199,280 of record CM076574.1, on the reverse strand, counting down.
TTTGAACATTTTGAAGTAGTATATAAAATACCAAACCTTTTAGTACCTTTAACATACCTCAGAATTCTCTTTGCTACCTGCCAATGTGCTTCTTTTGGCCTCTCCATGAATCTGGAAATTAAACTAACAGCATGCATTATATTAGACCTAGTTGCAGTCAAATACATGAGGCTACCAACTATGCTCTTATACAAACTAGGATCAAAATCCTTGCTGCTGTCCTATCTGCTGAGTTTTAATCCCATCACTGTGGGAGTTATTTCTGCTTTGCTCTCCTGAGTGTTAAATATTTCCAACACTTTATTAACATACTTTGCTTGTGAGATAAAAATCCCATTTTCATTTTTTTCTACTTCTATTCCTAAGAAGTATCTCAACAAACCCATATCAGTCATTTCAAATTCTTCTTTCATAACTGTCTTAAAATTTTCAATAAGGTAATCATCATTACCTGTGAAAATTACATCATCAACATAGAAAACAACTATCAGCATCTTACCATCTTTTTCTTTGATGTAAAGGGTGGGTTCTCCCTCACATTTTTCAAATCCATTTTCCAGTAGATAGGAATCTATCCTACTATACCATGCTCTTGGCGCTTGCTTTAGCCCATAAAGCACTTTCTTCAATTTGCACACTTTGTGTTCTTGGCCTTTCTTTTCATAGCCTAGAGGTTGTTCAATATAAACCTCTTCCATTAACACTCCATTTAGGAATGCTGACTTCACGTCCATTTGGTAAAATTTCCACTTTTTTATGCTGCTATGGACAACACTTCTCTCACGGTTTCCATTCTAGCAACCAGTGCGAAAGTTTCCTCATAGTCTCTCCCATGCTGCTGCTTATACCCTTTTACAACAAGTCTGGCCTTGTGTCTCTCTATTTTTCCTTCAGCATTACTCTTGGTCTTGTAGACCCATTTAACTCCAATAACTTCTTTTCCTTTTGGGAGTTCAACCAAATCCCATGTCTTGTTTCTTTCTATGGCATTAATCTCCTCATCCATAGCTTCTATCCATTTCTTATCTTTAACAGCTTCCTAAAAATGAATAGGGTCATCAACATGACAATATAAAGCAAACAGAGAGTTCATACCTTCATTTGCTGCCTCTTGCTCATAAATGTCATTTAAATTTCTGAACTTCTTTCCTCTTTCATTTGGTGTATGAGTGCTTGAAGTAGCACTCGAATCTCCTCCTTGTGGTGTGCTTGGAGAAGCACTTTCATTTCTCCTCAAGGGTGTTCCTTCATGTTCTTGTGTTGGTGCTGTTGTTGGGGGTTGTATTTCAGCCAAATCATCATCATTTTCATCACGAGATAAACAGTGTTTAACATTCACTATTTTCTCTATGCTTCCATCCCAAACTTCGTCTTCAATAAACTGAACATCTTTGCTCACAATAAACTTCTTGGTGGATGGGTTATACAACCTATAAGCTTTGGACTCCTCACTGTATCCAATGAAAATACATTTCTCACCCTTGCTGTCCAACTTCTTCCTTAGTTGATCTAGAATGTGTGCATAAGCCACACATCCAAAAACTTTCATGTGGGTGACTCCTTGCTTTGTGCCACTCCATGCCTCTTTCGGAACTTTGTTCATAACTGCTTTTGTAGGGCACCTATTTAAAATGTACCCTGCACAATGTACAACTTCAGCCCAATAATCATTAGGCAAATGCTTTGCCTTTAACATACTCCTTACCATATCCATGATTGTTCTATTCTTCCTTTCGAAAAATCCATTTTTCTGTGGAGTGTACCTAGTTGTAAATTGCTTATGAATTCAATTTTCTCTACAAAAACGTAGAAATTCTTTAGATATATACTCACCTCCTCTATTAGTCCTTAGGACTTTGATATGCAGCCCACTTTGGTTCTCCACAAGTGCTTTGAAATTGCAGAATCTTGGCTCTTGCAGAATCTTTCAAACACTTCACTTTTGTTTTTCAAAAAATAAACCCAAGTTTTTCTAGTCAAATCATCAATAAATTTTAACATGTAATGGCTGCTAGCAAGTGATGGAGTTTGCATCGATCCACATAAATCTGAGTGGACAAACTCTAAGGGTGATTTTTCTCTTATGCTTTTCTCAGATGGAAAAACTTTCTCTATGTTGTTTACCCAAGATACAACCTTCACAAAGGCTATCCGGTTTCTCAATCAATGGTAATCCTCTTACCATTCCTTTTCTGTTCAACAAGTTAAGACCTCCAAAGTTGAAATGTCCAAATCTCAAGTGCCACAACCAATTTTCATCTTTTGGTTCGCTTTGGAGAGCCTCTTGTGTCACTGCTGCTATTTCTTCTCCATTTTTCAAATCTGCTCTCATCCTGAGAGGGAACATCTTGTTCCTTGTCATCTTCACTTCCGCAATACATTGTTTGCTAGGTGGTTTATCCATGATGGTGCATACATCATCCTCAAAGAAAACATTGTACCCCTTTTGAACAAGCTGTCCAATACTTAAGAGGTTAAATTTCATTCCAAGAACATAATAAACATCTGCTATGGATTTATTTTCTCCTTTCCTTGTTAAGACATTTACATCTCCTTTTCCCATAACAGAAACTTTACTATCTGTTCCTAATGTGACTTGTGATTTCACATTCTCATCTAACATAGAAAGCATGGCTATGTTTCCTGTCATATGGTTACTGCAACCGGAGTCTAGAAACCATAAATCTTCACTCTTTTCCTTAGCCATATTATAAGCTAAAAACAATTTATCTTGGCTAATATTTTCTCTAGTGAAATTTGCATTTGTTCTATTACTCATATCATGCTGTTTTTTCCTACATTCATTTGCATAATGCCCATATTTTTTGCAATAGTGACATTGGACATTGGATTTATCATACCTTTGTCCTTGAGCATGTTGCTGACCACTTTTCTGGCTGCTACCTTGGTCTTGGTTCTAATTTGGATTGCTGCCCCTTCCTTGAGCATTTGCTGGACTGTTTCTTCCACCTCTATTTTGGCTTCTGCCTCTTCCTCTCTTGTTTCCTCTGCCTTGCCCTCTTCCTCTTCCAAAGGACATCTGGGTCTTAAAGGCATGCTCTAGAGATGATTTTTCATTTATACCCAATCTCTGCTCATGTGTCATTAGTGATGCATGTAGCTCATCAACTGAAAAGTTTGTGAGATCCTTAGTCTCTTCTATGGTGGTGAAAATCACATCAAATCTTGAGGGTAGGCTCCTCAAGAGTGTCTCCACAATCCTCATTTCTTTAAGAGTCTCTCCATGAGACCTTATCTGTGTGACCATTCCAAACACATGTGTGAATAATGAGTCAATATTATCTGACTCCTTCATGCAGAGAGTCTCAAAATCTCTCCTTAGCAATTGTAGTTTTGTTGTCTTCACTTTCTCCATGCCTTGATAGGTTGTCTTGAGAGTTTTCCATGCTTCTTTGGATCTCTTAGCAGTTGCTATCCTTGGAAACACACTCTCATGCACTATTTGATACAAAAAGTAGAGGGCTCTAGAATCCTTCTTCTTATTTCTCTTCAACAGTTCTTTCTTTGCCTAAGTTAAATCATCAAACTCATTTTCATCTGCTGGCTCATCCAAGACATCCTCAACAAGTTCCCATAAGTCTTGGGAAGCAAACAGGGCTCTCATAGTTATTGCCCAGTAGTCATAGTTTTTTCCATTAAATTGTGGGAGCTGAGTATTACCTATACCCATGCTAGTGCTGGCTCCAACCATTCTTGCACTCTTAACTATACTTCAAACACTTGACTGTGTTTTTAAAACAAACTGACTGTCTTCAACAGTAACACAAAAAATTGTATTGAGAAATACCTTGGATTCTTCTTGACTGAGTCTTCACTCTACTGGAGAAGCTGCTGCAACAAATAAATCCTTCCTTCAGCTTCTTTGACACCTTCAAAGAGCCTGGACTAGCTCCGATACCATGTTGGAATTTCTGAGAATTCTAGAACAAAAAATAGAGAGAATAATGATCTCCTTAACACAGAGAAATTTAAAATTTTTTCTTGCTGGAAACAGAGTTTTAGCACTTTGAAAAACTTCTATTCATTAACATAAAACAACTGTTACAAAAACTTCTTCTTCCTCTCACAGAGGGATTACAAAAAAAAATTTAGACTGCTGCATACACAATGCTAAAAACACAACTTCACTGTCTTTTTTCAACAACAAAAACACTCTCTATCTCACACAGAAATACACTCTGTCTCTCAGTAAAAACAACGCACTGTTGTGCATAAAACTTACACTCTGTTTTTCTCTTTGAAATACACTGCTATGTATCACCAAAAAAAATTACTTCGCACTGTTGTGCATACAAACAATACATTCTTTTACACATATTCCTTTTCCTTTTTATATGCCGCAGCATAAAAAAAATATAAAATAAAACTAAACTTATGAATAAAAGACCTCTCGAGGCCCACAAAAAACAAAAGCGCATGTGCATATAAGATATTACATAACTCAAAAGGTTAAGAAACCTTTCGTTCGCACGATAAACAAATAAAAAAAAACATTATAAAACAAAACTATATCAAACTCCGTCGCGTGATATAAAACTTATATCGAAACCTTTTAACTTAATAAACCATTACCCCAGACTTCAAAAATCATTAACCAAAATGAACTGGAGAAATCACGTTCCAATTTTGCTGATGTCACAGGAATTTTTGTGCGCGTGATGAGAATTAAATCCACCCTATAATCCATATCACGTCTGAAAATTGGTTGCTGACATTGTGCGAACATCCAAACAAAAACCTGCTCCAATGTCATGCTGCCGCGTGTCCTCCTATGACTTGCCATGGTGTGGGACCACCAAACTCAAAATAAACTCCCGCGTTCAATCAAAACAAAACCTCTGTTGTATATCAAAAGTACTCTGTTTTTCCGAATACAGAGCCTGGTGTAGAAACCTCTGTTTCCCAAACAGAGAATTAAGTACCCTGTTCTCAAAATCAAATTTGACTCCTCAGACATAATAGCAAGCGGCTGAGTACAAAAAACCTGGAGAAAGAAAAATGGAAAGTGGCTACTGTTAGTAAAATTTCAGAGATCAATTTAGAAAGCGACTGCTTGTGCATTGAGCAGTTGAAAGTAACATTTCAACAGTGATCTCATACAGCACGCCAACAGAAGATCTTCTTCGTCCTAGCAACAAAGAATCAAACGGAATTAGAATTCCTGATATCATAGACGCAGCACAGGTCCTCTCAACTTCGACCTGAAGCTCCGATACCAAGATAAAAACTGAATATAATTAAATGGCTCTCTAGGTGAGAACCTAGAGAGTGTAATGTAAGGAGAATTAAATTCGTTGTGCGTTAAAAGCTCTATTTTATTTATTAATACTTTATTTTAAAACAATTTGCACTATATTAACTTAGTATAATAGTGTGTTTTTGCACTATATGTATTTAGTATTTCATTTGTAAGATAAGAGTTATATATATGGTAAGTTCAATAGTCGAGTCTTTACTATATATATGTTAAAAGAATATATGGATATTTGATATTAAAATGAAACGTTGGTTTAACTTCTACATTAATTTTTATGTTTAATAAAGTTCAAATTATAGCTGGAAGGCTATTTTTGCCTTTCTATAAACCTTACCAAAAAACATATCGACATAACATTAAAAAAAAATTGTGGAAGTTTATGTGAAATGGGAGGTTCTTCGTTGACAGCTGCTCCATATATAACCGAATGCTCATTCTTTTCGTGATGTGGGTGGTCTACTCTATCTTTTTTCTTCATGGGTTATGTGCTGGTCCCGGCTTCTTCCATGATGAATTTAATACCACTGTTCGAGATTTCCTTGATTTCAGTCACTTTACTATCTATAACTGCTGATTTTTATTGAACTTCGGTTTGAAACTTCTCCATTTTGTTCTGCAGCGATTTTAATTTGGTATTCATTAACAATTGATCAAAAACACAAAATTTGGTCAAAGAAGAATAACAGAGAGCCATATATAACCTCTATTGCCTCTGCCCCACCATCCTATAACATTGAATTGCAATGCATCTGAATCCATACCTAGAGAGACATATTGCATATGCCCCACCATCCTGTAACATTGAATTGTAATGCATATGAATCCATACCTAGATCCTGACTAAATTCATGGATTGAAAGTCGATAGATAGGGAGGGAGAATAATAACAATAACTCCATTATGTGTTTAATGGAATGTTTTAGCAAAGCCGAGACTCCTCTCACTTATGTGAACTCCTTCCCTCCTTAAAGATTTAAAACTTGTGGTCACCTTTGAGAGCATGTAGTTCCCTCCATATGCTAGATGTTACTCTAGAGTAGGCAGGGATACACATTTTTTGGATTGTGTGGTTGAATAGTTATTTCAGGTCGTCTATCCATCTTTAGGAATGCCAATATGTTGGTTGGGATCTGCTTACTAAAGAGAAAAATAACTTTCATGAATTCCTTATTGATTGCTTGACCTTTAATTCGGCTATGGTAACTTGAATTTTTTACCTTCTATTTTATACAGTGAGTTCAAGGAAAAGGCGAGTTCAATATATCTACTTCCATGATTCATTACTTCATGGTGGTTTTTTTGTTTGCCAATAAATCAACATTTTCATTTAAATGTCTATAAATTAAACATTGAAGAATTTAATTTGCCCAAACCACAATCATTGCAGTTAAATTCTTTGTAAAATAGAGGGAAGAGTTGAGTTTTATGATCCCTTAGCTTTCTATATCTATTAGATCACAATCATAGAGTCTTCACACACAAGGATTTTGGTAATATTCTTTGCTATTGCTATTTCTAATTTTTATGAAAGCACAAGATAGTCAGATTTGTTATTGGATACTACACCGAGGCCTAAGCACACTAAGTCTTTATTTTATCATCAAGGTGAAGGATAATCTTTCTCACTCCTGTTACTCCTTAAGTGGGCCTAATGGTTAAGAGCATGTGTTTCCTCCTAAGAGGGGGGTAGAGTATGTATGCTTTCGTACACTTAGCAGTGAAATCGTTGTGCAAAGTGGTTCCCTTGTCCCACAAACAAGAGAATCTCATACACCAATTTGATGTTTCCGTGACCTTAAAATTAAATAATACTAATAAAAATAAGTATATATTAATATTCTATTTTCAAACAATTAACTAATAATATAAATATTTATTAATATTTATTTTTTAAATAATTACAACTATGTTACTTTAATATAATTTTAATTATATAGAATAATTATATATAAAAATTATAAATAATTATATATAGAAATTATTTTTAATAAAAATTAATGAATTGGATTATGTAAGATGGAAATGGATCATTTACCTATTTTATTTAATTAATGGTTAAAAATATATGTTTTTTAAATAGATAATAAGTTTAAATTTAAAATACTAAAATAGCAAATGGTACAAAATATCCTTTATTCCATCTATTACTTTTTTAATAATTTATATTTTATGTAAAAAAATATTTAATTTATTTTATATTAGTGTATGTGTTTAAGAATTGTATTTTAAACAATTTACACTGGTATAACTATTTCCAAAAATTGTCCTTAATCAAATTTACATTTTTCTTTTTTTTCCCTGAAAAAAGTATACAACTTTCATTATAATTATATAGAAGTTATGGTTGTCAACTGACAGGGAGAGATGGCACAGAAGTTAACTTATCTCAAGTACCACAACTATGCGATGAAATCTAACTACACCAGGTTCTAAATACCCATGGTGAGAGGCTAATATACCATATCGCAAAGAAGAGGGCTAGTTGACTTAAAAAACAAGCAAGAGAATTCATGGGATCCGCCATCTAAGGCTAGATCAGTACAAGAGTTTAAGGCTTAGGAGGAACAAGAGAACTATTAACAAAGCCCATGAAGGTGTCGTATCTAGTTAAATTGTTTGTGGCCAAATTATTTGAGGATTCTTGGAAGAAAAAAATATTTTCAAGAAGGTTTTGAAGATTCAAAATTTCAAGGAAAAAATATTGTTGGGAGTTAGGGTTAATATTCTTATTCTTATTCTTTTTTTTCTTTTTTTCTTTTGGGGGGAATGCATATTTTCCTTGTGGTTGAAAGTTTCAAACATAAGTTTTGATATGTTCTTATTATGTCAAATGCTACTGATACATATGATGATTCCATTTTTATTATTTTGTTTTAATTAAGAGTTGTGAGATTTATTTTTTTAAGGAAAATAAAAAAAATCATTATATATATAAAAAGAGTTATCATGAACATTTTTTTTAATGACATGATCCAAATAATATTTTTCTATCATCAACTATATTCATCGGTAGGTCAATATGAAATAGTCCCTTTTCATTGATTTATCAAGAGAAAAATGTTGTAGAAAGCAACTAAAAATATCCCCTACAAAATTGAAAGCATAGTTGTTTTTGAAGATCCGCTAGAGAATGTGTGTTACATACTGTTAAACACAAACAAAAGAGATATAACAATTCTGGTATCTCCGAAAATACAAAAAAAAAGTGATAATGATAAATAAACTTCTACGGAGCTAGTCAAACCCAAGGGTAAAAAAAAATTATGTCCTCGGGTGCTCTTTATTTTTAGTGACCGCAAATGTTCCTTGGTCTAAATCCATACCACTTTTCAAGAGCATATTAGTTGTTCTGTTTGTAGATGTGATCAAAAGTAATGTAAGAGAAAGATGAGATGTTTTTTGTGATTCTTTAATGAACAGGGAGTAAGAAATAATTATTGAGGAAAAATTTCCCTTGCATCCATTTAATGACTACCTTTGAGTTACCATATATGTGTAAGGTGTGGAAATTTTGAGCGATAGCCAAGAGGATGATGGTATGGAGGGAATGTAGTTCTACATATTTATTTTTGGTTCGAATAATATTAGAAGAGAAGGATAGATAGTGGGTATCAAATAGGTGTAGTATGCCATTTATTACTCCTTGATAAGGCAAGCCTTGTTTTGTCCCATCAAAAAAATCCTAGGGGGACCCAATTTGCATAATCATAGGAGAAAGAAGGATGGATGCACCAGTATGGGATGAAAGAGAGGAGGAAGCAATAGCTATAATTTGAGATGAAATTTTGTAGTTTGTATCTTTATTTTCAAAGATATCTACATTATGTTCCAACCAACTACCCTAGGTAATACACAAAGGGAGCCCTCATGAGAGAGCCATGTTTGTAGAAAATTTGATTATTTCTACTTCCCAAGGGGAATCTAAGGATAAGAAGATATAATGTAAGAACATACTCTTCTAGTAAAGGGGCATTTCATAAAAATATGGATGATAGATTTAGCATCTTGTCTATAAATAGATCAAAAATTGACATCTAGAAAATATCCTTTTTGTATATTCTCCCAAGTGGGGACCTTGCATTTTAAAACGAGCCACATTATTAATTTCACTTTTGAAGGAAAAATTATTTTCCCCACAAGGGAGGATTCCCCTTCTCATGAACCTGAGAAATGTAACCATATTTCAAAGCATAATTTCTTTAAAAGGGCTTGGCATCCAAACAAGTTGATCTTCAAAATTAGAGAGAGAAAAACTTGTAAATTTAAGGACCTTGATGTAGCCATCCCATGCATTGGCATTCTAATCTTCATGTTGAAGGTCATGAGAAGATAACTAGGTTTGTGGCCCATTTGGAGGACATGCTTAAGAGATGTGTGCCAGAGTAAACTTCCATGTATCAGCAAGGTGGTGAATCAATAGATCTGAAAGTTGATGTCCTTCAAGCTTCTGATCTAAGGATTCCTCCCCATAATAAATTTTGTGCCACTTCCAATCTTCGAACAAATATGATCACCTATAATGGGGAAATCCTTTACGGTTCCCTTCCAGAATATAGATTATTTCAATGTTTCTTTTAGAGGGGAACAAATCCAATATAGGATTGATATAGGTTTGATATTTTTTTATGCATGACTTGCGACTAGAGACCTTCCCCCTAGATGAGACACTAAACATCCTTGGATACCAAGCCTTTTGTGATAACAGGGCATCCTTTTAAGCCCCCAACCTCCATAAACTTTAGGCTTGTAAATGGAGTTCCAAGTTGTGAGGGAAAACATTTTCTTTTCTTCTTTTCTGAGAAAGAGAAACCAATGCAATAGTTTCTTTATATTCTCTAGAATACCTAGAGGAATCCATTCTAGGGAATCCTAGTACACATGAATGGATTCAATGAATGATTTACAAAGGTAAAGGTAAACAGCTCTTGAAAGCCACGTGTTGCTCCATAGTATAGTTCTTTCTTCCCTTTTTTTCCAATGCCTAGGGTGAGTCTTGTTTATGATAGATGTAAGGTTTAAGGATAAATCCCAAATATTTCAATTTAAGCCTTAACCAATACCCATTATTTGAGCTAAAATAATATGTTCGATAATAGGTTTGTCATATTCTAGAATATGTCATTCAATGATAGAGTATTTCTTATTATTGTTAATCATGCAATTTGTGTGACTAAAGACGTCAAGGATATAGTTTATACCTTGCATATGGGGAAGAGAACCATCGAAGAAAATAAGAACATCATCCATGAAGAGAATATGAGAAAGAGAAAAAACAGGAGAGGTGAATACATATTTGAAGCTTCCTTTGCGAATTGTGTTTGAAATCAACCTACTCAGACCCTTGACCACCAAAAGAAAGATAAGAGGGGAGAGGGGATAGTCGTTTCTTAATCCCCTCTCTGCATGGAAGAAAGGAGAAGTATCTTCATTATTAGGATGGAAAAATGATTGTTGATACAATTCATAATACATAAGACAAAAGAATGTGAGAAGCCCAAGTGAATCATAATAATTTGAAGAATAATCCAATTGACTCTATTGAGAGCTTTAGAGAGGTCAACTTTGAAGACTAAAGGATCTTGGTGAAGATTATGGATTGAATTAAGAGATTCTTGAGCCATTCCAATAACATCACGAATATTATTATCAGATAAGAAACCAGATTGCTTGAGGGAGATGTGGTTTGCAAGAATGTCTCTTAATATAAGAGCAATGGCTTTGAAGATAATTTTGTAAAAGGTGTTACAATGGGAAATGGGCCTAAATTGTTCAAATGAATTAATATTATCAATTTTTGAAATAAGGGTAATAAAGGTAGAATTAAAGGGAGCTACAATGAGAACATTGGACCTAGAATATTCCATAAAAAAGAGGAGATCATCACCCAATATATCTAGGAAGTGGGAGAAGAATTCAATAGGGATCTCATCTAGGATAGGGATTTTGGCCTTTTCAAAACTATGAAGAAATATTTCTAGTTTAGATCTAGATACCTCAACTGTGGGAAATTCAATTTCATCTTCATATATAAAAATTGGGAAGTTTCTAGTTGTTGACAGTATTTGTTCGACATAACCTCTCTCATCGTAATGAAATATAGTTTTGAAATAAGAGCAACCTTATTTAGCTATATCATAGAAATATGTGGCCATATCGTCATTGTCACCTTTTATACTCCAAATTGTATTTATGGTTTTCTTATGGTTGGCCAACATATGAAAGTATTATGTGTTTTACATGGCGCCATATGCTCAACCTTTTAACCTCCATTATTTTTCCTAGTCTAAGAGTATCTTCCTTTTAGAAATTTCTAGCTCTAGAATATGAGCATTTAGATCCTTTGAAGGATCCGTAATAATATTTTGGTTCAATGGGAGAGGAGATAGGATTTTATTTCCTTCAGGGATCTAGAGATATCTTATTTATTCTCTTTTTCCCATTTGATTATGATTTAATTGGAATTTTTGAGATTTTATTGGAATTGAATAGGGGGAGATTTGGGGGAATCAAGGTAGAGACGGGTCCAATTATTTTTTAGCAAATAAATTATGGAGGGGTCATCTATCCATGAGGGATTGAGATTGAAAGGACAAGGTGTATTAGAAGGGAAGGGTTCCATATCTAGGAGAACCAGGACATGTTCAAAGTCTCCACCAATTGAAGTCCATTTTCTTATTTTTAGATTAGCTACAGAAGAGCATCCGAAACTAGGAATCGATCAAGATTCTTTGTGATTTTGGCAATCCCTTATCTGTTGTTTATCCATAAAGGAAAAACATTGGGAGGGATAATTTTTCTAATACTAAGATCATCTAGTAGGGATACAAAGAAATATTAGGGAATTTATTCTAGTTGAGGGAACCCAAAATTTAGAGTTACCAAGAGTAAAGTTTAGGTATCCACCAGCAATGACTGTACTTGAGATGAAAACAGGAAGCTTTGCAAAATTCCCCCAAAAATATCATCTATTAGTGTATGTACCATGGAGGTTTATAAAGAGGAAGGATAGATCCAAATCAAATGAGTGAATGTATTATGAAAAAAGGATTTGAGGATAATTTTGAATAATGAGTCATTTATGAGCTAGTTTTTTCCTGGGATTGGCTAGACCCTGAAAATTCAGAGAGAGAACTTTCATTAATAACCCAAGATAGGGCTTAATAATCTAATCACACTTAGAATTGATGATTGTTTCCCATATTGGATTTTGAAACTGGTGTGATGTTGTGCTTTTAAGAGGAGAAACTTTCAGGATTTGGTGGAAGAGGATGAGGTAGGTCCTTGAAATTTCCTAAATCCCCATGAGAGCTAGAGACAATGTCAAGAGGAACAAAATGGGCGGGGGCAGGGGGTTGCGCTAGAGGGAGATGAGAGGAAGGGGATGGGGGGAGCTTAGGGAGAGGATTGTGATGGGGGGGCTAATGGAAGGAGAGGTAGACAGGAGGGAAGGTAGGGCACGGAGTAAGGGGAAGAAAGCCCAACAAGTGGATTTAATAGAAAATGAGAGGAATTCACCAAAGATAAATAAAGGAGAGAGCTATTTGGGAAAATAAATATCTTAGAATCACCAAAAAGATTAGGAATGGATAGGGGGGTTTGGATGGACCATACCTAGGGGAGAGGAACCAACCAACTCTTGCATTTTTCCTTGCGATTTTTTTCATGCACCTACCACAGGAGGAGCTACAGTCGATGCCATTTGTTGAGTAGGAGACTAAGGAACAATTTTAGTGGTAGCAAAAGGAGCCACCAATTGAGGTTGAGGAGTAGAAGAGGGTCATAGTTTTGGCCCATTGCCTCTCAATAAGAAATTATAGGGGAGCCTACTGAAGTAACATAATATATTTCACTTTTCCTAAACCATTTATTCCTTTTGATGTTCCCCATTGCGTAGTCTCAACTAAGGTGACTATAAGCATGACAATGAGTGAACTTGAAGGGAACGCCTTCATAGTTGATATTCTAGTGATGTGTGATGTCTCTAAAGTTGATAGATATTGATTTAATAAACCTAGTAAAATTTTTAATGCCACCTGCATGTGATCAATAGCCATATACCCAATTTTTTGAAAGAAAATGCTCTCCTCATAGAAAAACCCCAGGGCATTCCCCACTTCCATACAAAAAATTTTAGACTAGAGAATGAGAAATAGGGTGAGGAGCCAAACCCATATAGGATTTAAGTCTAATTTCTTCAACCATGTGTAAAAATTGAGAGACCTTTCTCCATAAATAACACTTGAGCGCTCTAGGACCCCTTATTAGACATGATTTTAAGCATCCTCCATTGATAAGAATTTCCACCCCATACACCCTTGATAAGATAGCCAGAGAGAAACTTGAATTTTTGTTGCAACCACCTTAGCAAAACAAGCATGGACATGTGCTTATTGGCGAAGCGTCCTACAACCACCAAATTTTCCATATTTTCCAAATTTTCCAAGGGCTAGGGATGGATCTTCTAACTGCATTTTCATGCATTTACGATTGATTTTTGGTGGGTGGTTAACTTGAGGCCATTGACAGTGACTTATTGTTTTTGTATATAGGTTGTATTATGCATGTCCAGAGTGAGAAAACTACTGAGAAACTATGGAGAGCGGTAGGAATTTTGAAGGGACAATGATGACCAGTAGTGGATTCCCATCAAGTGTAGTAGGGAGCTATAGATCGGAAGGTCCAGTGGAGAAGTATATGAGGAGCAAGGATTCGAAGAAAAGGGAAATTTACTATAATAGGAAAACATGGATCGAGGAGAGTAGGGATAGAATGGAGGTGATGAAATATCAAAATAAAAAATAGAGGTGGGATAGAGGGACCTTGAGGTATCACACATAGAGAGTAGAGGATTAGAGGGAGTTAGGGTGGCCTACCATATTTCCATTCTAGTGGCCTGAGCAAGGTATTGCATATTAGATGGAAGGAAGATTGAGGTGGTTAGTGGATCTAGCCAAATTTTTGTACCTTCCCACAGGCCTGGTGAAAAATCCAACAGATCTTCATATATTTTGATCACAATAATAAAACAACAGTGAATCATTTCCTAAAAAGAGAGTTAGTTTTATCAGCTTAGAACAGAGTTCACTAACCTACAACCCAAAATCCCTAATGAAAAATACCTAACCCTTACCTAAATTAAATTTTACTTATATGTTATTTTATTATTATTATTATTATTATATATATATATATATATATATATATAAACAAGAAAGTGGTTAAATACATTTCTTTTAATTAATATTGAATTTTTTAAACGAATTTTTTCTTGTTAATATATATGTGTCTTATATTATTTAAAATAAAAATTATGAAGAATTAGTTAAAGTATGATTTATAGTGTTTTTAATTTTTGACTATTGTATTGAAATGTTGATATCTCAGGTAAATCAAATAATGATAATAATAATATCTATTTAATTAAAAAATTAAAAGTAATGATTCATTCAACTCACTTTAATATTGTAATTCTATTTTTTTTTTAAATTATAAACAATTATTTATATTAAAAAGAAAAAATTCATAATAGATATATATAAGTACTCATAAAAATAATTTTAAACAATAATGATTAATGTTTCAAAATATATAATTAATATAGATACAAAAACTTAATAAATTTAATTAACAAACATTTAATTAGAAATAATAATATTCTTATATAAAGAAATGTGAAATATATATAAAATGATAATAACGATGGTGATAGTTAAAATCCACTAAGATGTCTACAACATTTTAAGAATGTAATATATTAATCAAAGTTCATTGATATTTTATTTCTTTGCTGCAAGAGAAGTGAGAGAAGCATTCCCATATCATCGTAATTTTGTTGAGTTAAAAGGTCAAGACAGTTGGTAGTGTGACAAATATTTTGAAAATTAGATTGAATGTGATTATAAGATAGACAATGTAAAAATAGATCGAATGTGATTATAAGATGGACAATGTAGTTCTTTTTTGCAGTCTGAGCACTGCGACAAACTCTGGCAGAGGGCAATGCCCTGTTCGTTGAGCTTCGTAGGCTTGGGTCACTTCTGGCCTAGAAAATGAGGTGCGCAGGGGCCAATGGGGCCCCTTATTACAAACAAGTAATGATGGACAAAGGAAAGGCCCCACTGGAATGGGTGCAGATCGTTGGATCTGAAAATGCCAGAAAAAATGAGCTAATAAAAAAGAATAAAGCAGGTGGGTTTACCAAGGAACCACAAGGTCAAAAACGGTTGAATGGAATCAAGATCTCAGAGGAAAAATACAATGGGGTCCCGAATCCCGCGCAGGGACCTCCAGTAGCAGAAGGAAAAACAAATGAAACTACTGGTACCGAGGACCCACCCCAGCAAGGCCTGAATCTAGCAGGATCTACCACCGAAACCAAGAAACAAGCAGAACATGGTAGCTGCAAGCCAAAAACAGCAAAAATCCTGAGGGTTATTATCACAGATCCTGAAATGCAAGCCTACAGAGACCATATGACAATACATGCAGTAATATGTAAGTTCATGGGCATTTGGCCAACGGAAAAAGCCCTATGCTAGTGGATAAAGCAACAATGGAAGCCAAAGGGTGATGTTAGGCTGCACCTGGGGCCCAAAGGTTTCTTTATGGTGGTCTTTGCGAACCTGGAAGACAGAGAACGAATTTTTGATAGAGGACCATATTTTTACGCCTCGGCAAGCCTCTACATGAGACCTTGGAAACCCAACTTTTCCCCTGAACGGGAGACTTTCACGCACGTCCCTGTTTGGATCTGCCTCTTCTCTCTCCCCATTGATTACTGGAGGCCCTCCGCACTGGCACAGATTGGCAACAAACTGGGCACCTTCATCCAAGCCTCGGAAGCTACCCTGCAAAAAAGTTACACCTCTTCTGCTCGCATCTGTGTTGAAATGGATGTATCAGGGGCCTTACATAAAGGTCTATGGCTGGAGTTTAGAGATGAAATTTTTTTTTTTAGGCCATTGATTATGAACAAATCCCCTTTCGTTGCCGAAAATGTCATGAACATGGGCACCTCTTCAGGGAATCCCCACTGAATAAGCCAACAGAGAAAACCAAGGAAAACATGGGCAAGGATCAGAAAGGGTTTTCTCACCCCAATGGTAGACAACAAGAAAATAGAAAACACCAACCCAAGACAGGAGTCCCAAATAAAGGACTTGCTAATGCCTTTGAAGCACTAGGCTCGGTGACTATAACAGAAGAAAGCCTACAGAAAACAGATCTGGAACAAAATGTGCAGGACACCCACACACAGGAATCCCCAGATCCTAATACATCTATGATGAAAAATATCCAGCCCACCTGCAGAGAAAGACATAGAAGGGGAGGCGGAAATGACCTCGAGTGAGATAGGCACAGAGGATCTAGAACTTAGTGATATCTTGGAGCAGGAAGACATGGACCTCAACACAATGGTAGAGCAATGGAAGCAAAATGGCATGGAACACATCCCAGAAGAAGAAGTGGATAGGGTCAACTTTCTTTTCTTAACAAGCCAAGATGCAAAAAAAAAGGAAAAAAAAGAGGCTTCGGGGCAACGAAGGGACTCGGAATCAAAACCCAAGGTTTATATCGAACAAACCATAATGCCAAGCATCAAAGAAAGAGAAGAAGAAGAAAAAATAACGAAGCTCTCTAGGAGCTAGGTCAAATGCTCCTCAATTCAGGTAAGATGAAAGCCCTTGAGGCTTTCACATTTTCCTATTAAAAATCTTGTTAATTATGAAGATTCTTTCATAGAATGCTAGAGGGCTCAATAGCCAGAGAAAACAAAGACTTCTAAGGAAAAAAGTCAAAAATGAAAACCCTGATATGATTTTTTTACAAGAAACTAAATGTTCAAGCAAAAAAATGAAGGACATTAGTAGAAAATTGGGGAAAAGAATGGAATATACAGAAGTGGAAGGGAACGAAATGGAAGGGGGCCTTGCCATATTTTGGAATCCCCACTCCTTCCATCTCAAAAATGCAGAAGCTTCAAGAATTTTAATTTCCCTGGAAATGAAAATCATCGGTGAAGTTGATACCTATCTGCGCACTAATGTCTACAGCCCCCAGGGACTAGAGAACAAGCTGTTGCTGCTGGATCGCCTCTCCAAGCTACAACTCAGACATTCCAAGGCTAAAGTAATCTATGGGGGGGATTTCAACATGATCACCTCACTCGAAGAAAAGAAAGGGTGGCTGAGGAAATTGAATAGAGATACAGAGGCTCTTAACTAGTTCATCATATCCGAAAAAGTCATTGATATCCTCCCCAAAAATGGCCTTTTCACCTGGAATAACAAAAGAGGAGGAGAAAGGCAGATTGCTTCCAGACTGGATCGCTTTCTCATTACTAAAGATATTCTTCTTGAAGGAGTCAATGTGGAATCAAACATCATTCCCTGCGGAGGCTCGGATCATTGGCCCATCACCTTGGATGCGGCCATCCTAGGCACACCAAAGAACAGACCCTTCAGGTTTGAGAATTTTTGGCTTGGTCACCCAGATTTTAAAACTAAAATTCAATAATGGTGGAGTGAGCCTCTTGACATCAGGGGCGCAAAAATGTACCGGCTTCAAGCTAGGTTGAAGCACCTCAAAGCCAAACTTAGGTCTTGGAACCATGAAGTTTTCGGGAATATCTTCATAGAAAAATAGGCTTTGGAGGAAAAAATGGCACAAATCCACAACATTTGGCTCAAAGGCGAAATCTCCCAGGATTCAATAAGCATTGAGAAAAACCTCATGCAAAAATGGAACAAAAGATGCCAGCAGGAAGAAATCCTTTGGAGATAGAAATCTCGCATTCAATGGCTCAAAGAAGGGGAGAAGAACACTAAATTCTTCCACAGATCATCTATTGATTATAGATGCACAAATAAGATTACCCGACTGAAAGATGATCAAGGAACCTCCTTCCATTCTCATCAGGATATCTCCTCCATCCTCATTGATCACTTTAGCCACATAGCTACGGAACCAGATATTGACAGAGAAGGGGCTATCAGGGAAGTAATGGCCTCCATCCCTAAGCTTATTTCAGAGGATCAAAACAAAGCCTTTGATCACCCAATCACCTTGTTGGAGGTGGAAGAAGCTATGAAAGAGATGCCAAATGGCAAGGCACCAGGACCAGATGGCTTCACCATTGATTTCTTTAAAGCTTGTTGGGACGTTGTGCAGAAGGAATTTTGGGAGGTGGTTGAATATTCCCGCAAATACTCCTCCATTCTCAAATCCCTAAACTCAACTTTCATTGCCCTAATTCCTAAGGAAGAGGCAGCCTGTACTCCTTTGAAATTTAGGCCCATTTCCCTCTACAATGTCCTTTACAAAATCATTTCCAAAGTAATGGCCAACAGAATTAAGCACATTCTCCCTCTAATTATTTCGGAAGAGCAATCAGGCTACGTGGAAGGCAGAAAAATCATGGATAATGTCCTGTTAGCACATGAAATGGTTCACACCCTCCAATCCAGAAGAAAGGCAGGCATGATCATACAGCTAGATCTCTCTAAAGCCTATGACAAGGTCAGCTGGAAGTACCTCGAGGAAATTCTGAAGGCGTTTGGGTTTGGTTGTCGATGGATCAATTGGATCTTAGCCATGGTCAAATCTCCCAGCTTTTCTATCTTGGCAAATGGTGCTCCTACTTTCCCTTTCACTCCTTCCAGAGGAATTCGTCAAGGGGATCCCATCTCCCCCTTTCTTTTCGTCATTCTGACGGAAGGCTTGAGCCGCATTATCAAATCAGCAAAGGAAAATATTGCCATTATGGGTCTTCAACCCCTGCCAAACTACCCAGCCACTACTCATCAGCAGTTTTTGGATGATACCATGCTCCATGGTAATCCTATTATTCGTGAAGCCCAAGGCTTCAAAGCCATCCTTGTTCTCTTTAGTCAATCGCCAAGTATGGACCTCAATCTAGATAAGTCCTCCATATTTTTCTTTAATACTCATTTGGCGGTCCATCGAAATCTTACTGCCATCCTTGGGTTCATAAGACAAAGCTTGACCTCAAAATATCTAGGGATTCCCCTAGAAGATAAGCCTTGGTAGAAAAAACACTGGGAGAAATTGCTCTCCAACCTAGAAGAAAAACGAAACTACTGGACTAACAGGGTCCTCAATTTCGCCGGAAGGTCGCTCATGACTAAGGCTATTTTGCAAGCTATTCCTCAGTATATGCTTTCTATTCTTTTGGGCCCCAAAGGTGTACTCAAAAAAATCAGAAATATTCAGAGAACTTTCCTCTGGTCTGGAAAAGCTAACAGTAAGAAATGGGCCTTAGTGGCCTGGGACAAGTTGTGTAAACCCAAAATCATGGGGGGCCTGGGGCTTCAGGACCCTGACACCATCAACAAAGCCCGTCGTGCCAAGATCTGGTGGTTTTGGATCACGGAACCTCAGGCACCTTGGGAAAAAATTTGGAAAGCCAAATATGTAGAAAATTGGAGCCCTCCGGACCTGATTAGATTGAATGGCTTCATCACCGGATCCCCCATATGAAACTTGGCCTGGGTGAATAGGAAAATCATTCAAGATCATTACTTCTGGAAAATTCGAAATGGTAACACGAATCTCTTTTGGGAAGATGCATGGCAACAACTTCCTAAACTCAAAATTCCAGGTTACCTTCCCCTGCAGCAAAGGTTTCAAGAGCTTGGTAATTCTAAGGTTTGTCAATATTGGAAAAACAGCCATAGGGATCCACATTGGCGTCATTGGCATTCAAATCCCTCTTTTTAGGTAGGCTTGCATGACAATCTACTCTTATCTCTGCACACTTGTATAAATAAGATGAAAATCCGCTATTCACAGGATGAGGACCAACTCATATGGGGGAAATTGGATGGAGGTACTTTCAACCTCAAAGAAGCAAGATTTTACCTGGAGCAATGAGAGCCAGAAGACAAAAAGCCCTAGCATCATAATGTGTGGAATGCCATTTATTGGCTAAATATACAAACTTTCTTATGGCTTCTCATGTACCGGAGAATCCTCGCCTGGGAGAAATTGCACAGGAAATGTTTCATAGGGCCCTCCCATTGTCCCCTCTGTGAAAAAGAGGAAGAATCCATGAATCATCTCCTAAATACTTGCGAATGGGTCAATAACCTATGGTTGTGGGAGAAGGAAATATTCAGAAAAACAGACAGAAACAAAGAATCCATATAGGACAGCATAGCCAACTGGCGGACCAAATACACCAACAATGATATTGTTAACATTCTTTGGAGGCTTAGCCCAGGTTTCATCGTCTGGTCTACGTGGAAGGAAATAAATAGAAGGATATTTCGAAATGAAACCAGGCAAATGGATCAAATTAAAACCGACATAATGAAGAACATGCGAGAAAATTACCTTACCACAAGTAAAGCTAAGTAGGATAATAAGCCTTCGACCAATGATCATCGAATTCTAAACCTGTTTCACATTAACGCTGCTACAGGATCCAACTCTCTAGTGCAGCATCCGCAGGGCGTGACTTCTCTCCTTTCTTGGCAGCTCCCTCTTCCAGGGTACTGCAAATTGAATTTTTATGGAGCCTCGCGAGGTAACCCTGGTTTGGTTCGCCTCGGAGGTGTCATTCGCAATGACAAAGGGGATATTGTGTACATCCATAGCTGCCCTCTTTGTGAAGCCACCAACAATGAGGCAGAATTTGCAGCGCTAGAGCAGGGTCTGCAAATTCTTATCAGGTTAAGGATGGGGAACGAAATAGTGGAAGGGGATTCGATGCTAGCCATCAATGCAGCACGAAGATTGCAAAATGGGTCTCAACCTGGGAAGATCATTAAGAATTGGCGTCTCTCCATGGTCGCCACTCTCATCACCAAACATCTTTCCAATCTCAATGGAGTCATTTTCCAGGCGGTCCGATGCACAGCGAATGCTATGGCGGATGTACTAGCAAACCATGCGGTCAACCACCCAAACGATGCACTTGACACCTATTGGCAGAATGTCACATGTGACAGCTTATGTGAGAAATGCCTTCAAATCTCGAGGAGAGATCTCAAAGGTATGTCAGGGGAGGAGAATGGTTCACAAGATACCGATCATCAATGAATAATGTGGTTTGTTTGCAAGGCTTATTTGCTCATCCTAAATGTTGGATGGTGGCACCTTTGGCATCTGTCCTATGGCTCGTGCTAGAGAAAGTGGTTAATCAATCCTACTAACAGAGGCTAGTACTCCAAAGTTAATATGTGGTATAAGTGGCCTCTCCTAATTCGGAAAAAGCATGGCAACCAGACTGCCAGCATCCACAATAATCAGATTGCTGCCCATCATTGGCTAGCGGTCCAGGCTATCAGGAATTTGGAAAATACAACATTTTTATTTCATATCAACGCCCCCTACACTGAGCGTCTCTATATTAATACACGGCCAATCGGGGATAATTTCACTCCTGCTGATTTGCTTGATCTCCCAACGCTTAGCCCCATTGTGCGTGCTTCATGTTTCACTATTTGTAAGCAGAGTATTTGCGATCAAGATCGAACCCTGGCCGAGCGCAACCTCCACAGCTCCAAAGAAGCCCGCAAGCTGTAGAAATCCAGGCAGGGTTATGATGCCTCAGTCTCCAAGAAAGGGAAGCAGAGTATTGAAGCTCTTCAAATAGAAGTGGAAAAGGCTTTTGAAAATATGGAAAACAAATCCATTAGTGAGGAGGTTGACTAGATCCCTGACTCGGGCACACTTATGACCAGAGCTACCCAATTCCTTAAGACACAAAGTATGGCATGGCAGATGAAAACTATTCTTTCCAAAGCTATGAGCATGTAAGGCGTGGCCCTCAAGGATGCCTACCAGGTGAAATCCCTTGCCTCAGACAAAAATTTGGCATGCCTTGACAGCTTGGAGATCTCTCCTAAGTCCCTTACTGAAGAACTCAGAAGGCAGGCCAAGCGATTGGCGGGCTTCATAAGGCTCTTTGAGCTCTACCTGCAGCATGTCCTGAACATCTCGATCGAGATCCCTGATGATGACAACAAATCAACAGTCATCAGGTGCTTCAAGCCCCACAACGTCCCCAAGAGAAATAATGGTCCCAGTACTTCTAGCACATATGGTGCAACTAAAACTAACCAGTGAAGTTTCCAGGTGGGATTTCTCCTGGTCTTTTGCAAGTTCTTGCTGGTCTTTTTTCTCGTTTGTTATGTTGGGCCTCTTTTAACGATGGTGATAGTTAAAATCCACTAAGATGTCTACAACATTTTAAGAATGTAAGATATTAATCAAAGTTTGTTGATATTTTATTTCTTTGCTCCAAGAGAAGTGAGAGAAGCATTCCCATATCATCATAATTTTGTTGAGTTAAAAGGTCAAGAAAGTTGGTAGTGTGACAAATATTTTGAAAATTAGATTGAATGTGATTAGAAGATAGAAAATGTAAAAATATATCGAATGTGATTATAAGATGGACAATGTAGTTCCATTTTGCAGTCTAAGCACTGCGACAAACTCTGGCAGAGGGCAGTGCCCTGTTCGCTGAGCTTTGTAGGCTTGGGTCACTTCTGGCCTAGAAAATGAGGTGCGCAGGGGCCAATGGGGCCCCTTCTTACAAACAAGTAATGATGGACAAAGGAAAGGCCCCACTGGAATGGGTGCAGATTGTTGGATCTGAAAATGCCAGAAAAAATGAGCTAATAAAAAAGAATAAAGCAGGTGGGTTTACCAAGGAACCACAAGGTCAAAAACGGTCGAATGGAATCAAGATCTCAGAGGAAAAAGACAATGGGGTCCCAAATCCCGCGCAGGGACCTCCAGCAGCAGAAGGAAAAACAAATGAAACTACTGGTACCGAGGACCCACCCCAGCAAGGCCTGGATCTAGCAGGATCTGCCACCGAAACCAAGAAACAAGCAGAACATGGTAGCTACAAGCCAAAAACAGCAGAAATCCTGAGGGTTATTATCACAGATCCTGAAATGCAAGCCTACAGAGACCATATGAAAATACATGCAGTAATTTGTAAGTTCATGGGCTTTTGGCCAACGGAAAAAGCCCTATGCTAGTGGATAAAGCAGCAATGGAAGCCAAAGGGCGATGTCAAGCTGCACCTGGGGACCAAAGGTTTCTTTATGGTGGTCTTTGCGAACCTAGAAGACAGAGAACGAATTTTTGATGGAGGACCATATTTTTACGCCTCGGCAGGCCTCTACATGAGACCTTGGAAACCCAACTTTGCCCCTGAACAGGAGACTTTCACGCATGTCCCTGTTTGTATCCGCGTCTTCTCTCTCCCCATTGAGTACTGGAGGCCCTCCGCACTGGCACAGATTGGAAACAAACTGGGCACCTTCATCCAAGCCTCGGAAGCTACCCTGCAAAAAAGGTACACCTCTTGTGCTCGCATCTGTGTTGAAATGGATGTCTCAAGGGCCTTACATAAAGGTATATGGCTGGAGTTTAGAGATGAATTTTTTATTTTTAGGCCATTGATTATGAACAAATCCCCTTTCGCTGCCGAAAATGTCATGAACATGGGCACCTCTTCAGGGAATGCCCACTGAATAAGCCAACAGAGAAAACCAAGGAAAACATGGGCAAGGATCAGGAAGGGTTTTCTTACCCTAATGGTAGACATCGAGAAAATAGAAAACACCAACCCAAGACAGGAGTACCAAATAAAGGACCTGCTAAAGCCTTTGAAGCACTGGGCTCGGTGACTATAACAAAAGAAAGCCTACAGAAAACAGATCTGGAACAAAATGTGCAGGACACCCACACACAGGAATCCCCAGATCCTAATACAGCCATGATGAACAATATCCAGCCCACCTGCAGAGAAAGACTTAGAAGGGGATGCGGAAATGACCTCGAGTGAGATAGGCACAGAGGATCTAGAACTTAGTGATATCTTAGAGTGGGAAGGCATGGACCTCAACAAAATAGTAGAGAAATGGAAGCAAAATGGCATGGAACACATCCCAGAAGAAGAAGTGGACAGGGTCAACTTTCTTTTCTTTACAAGGCAAGATGCAGAAATCAAAGGACAGAAAAGAGGCTTCGAGGCTACGAAGGGACTCGGAATCAAAACCCAAGGTTTACATCAAACAAACCATAATGCCAAACATCGAAGAAAGAGAAGCAGAAGAACAAATAACGAAGCTCTTCAGGAGCTAGGTCAGATGCTCCTCAATTTAGGTAAGATGAAAGCCCTTGAGGATTTCACATTTTCCTATTAAAAATCTTGTTAATTATGAAGATTCTTTCATAGAATGCCAGAGGGCTCAATAGCTAGAGAAAACAAAGACTTCTAAGGAAAAAAGTCAAAAATGAAAACCATGATATGATTTTTTTACAAGAAACTAAATGTTCAAGCAAAAAAATGAAGGACATTAGTAGAAAATTGGAGAAAATAATGGAATATAAAGAAGTGGAAGGGAACGGAATGGAAGGGGGCCTTGCCATATTTTGGAATCCCCACTCCTTCCATCTCAAAAATGCAGAAGCTTCAAGATCTTTAATTTCCCTGGAAATGAAAATCATCGGTGAAGTTGATACCTATCTGTGCACTAATGTCTACAGCCCCCAGGGACTAGAGAACAAGTTGTTGCTGCTGGATCTCCTGTCCAAGCTGCAACTCAGACATTCCAAGGCCAAAGTAATCTATGGGGGGGATTTCAACATGATCACCTAACTCGAAGAAAAGAAAGGGGGGTTGAGGAAATTGAATAGAGATACAAAGGCTCTTAACTACTTCATCAGATCCGCAAAAGTTATTGATATCCTCCCCAAAAATGGCCTTTTCACCTGGAATAACAAAAGAGGAGGAGAAAGGTAGATTGCTTCCAGACTGGATCACTTTCTCATTACTGAAGATATTCTCCTTGAAGGAGTCAATGTGGAATCAAACATCATTCCCTGCAGAGGCTCAGATCATTGGCCCATCACCTTGGATGCGGCCATCCTAGGCACACCAAAGAATAGACCCTTCAAGTTTGAGAAGTTTTGGCTTGGTCACCCAGATTTTAAAACTAAAATTCAATAATGGTGGAGTGAGCCTCTTGACATCAGGGGCGCAAAAATGTATCGGCTTCAAGCTAGGTTGAAGCACCTCAAAGCCAGACTTAGGTCTTGGAACCATGAAGTTTTCGGAAATATCTTCATAGACAAATAGGCTTTGGAGGAAAAAATGGCACACATCCACAACATTTGGCTCAAAGGCGAAATCTCCCAGGATTCAATAAGCATTGAGAAAAACCTCATGCAGAAATGGAACGAAAGATGCCAGCAGGAAGAAATCCTTTGGAGATATAAATCTCGCATTCAATGGCTCAAAGAAGGGGAGAAGAACACTAAATTCTTCCACAGATCAGATATTGATTATAGATGCACAAATAAGATTAGCCAGCTGAAAGATGATCAAGGAACCTCCTTCCATTCTCATCAACATATCTCCTCCATCCTCATTGATCACTTTAACCACATAGCTACGGAACCAGGTATTGACAGAGAAGGGGCTATCAGGGAAGTAATGGCCTCCATCCCTAAGCTTGTTTCAGAGGATCAAAACAAAGCCTTTGATCGCCCAATCACCTTGTTGGAGGTGGAAGAAGCTATGAAAGAGATGCCAAATGGCAAGGCACCAGGACCGGATGGCTTCACCATTGATTTCTTTAAAGCTTGCTGGGACGTTGTGCAGAAGGAAGTTTGGGAGGTGGTTGAATATTCCCCCAAATATTCCTCCATTATCAAATCCCTAAACTCCACTTTCATTGCCCTAATTCCTAAGGAAGATGCAGCTTGCACTCCTTCGAAATTTAGGCCCATTTCCCTCTACAATGTCCTTTACAAAATCATTTCCAAAGTAATGGCCAACAGAATTAAGCACATTCTCCCTCTAATTATTTCGAAAGAGCAATCAGGCTACGTGGAAGGCAAAAAAATCATGGATAATGTCCTGTTAGCACATGAAATGGTTCACACCGTCCAATCCAGAAGAAAGGCAGGCATGATCATACAGCTATATCTCTCTAAAGCCTATGACAAGGTCAGCTGGAAGTACCTCGAGGAAATTCTAAAGGCGTTTGGGTTTGGCCGTCAATGGATCAATTGGATCTTAGCCATGGTCAAATCTCCCAGCTTTTCTATGTTGGTAAATGGCGCTCCTACTTTCCCTTTCACTCCTTCTAGAGGAATTCGTCAAGGGGATCCCATCTCCCCCTTTCTTTTCGTCATTTTGATGGAAGGCTTGAGCTGCATTATCAAATCAGCAAAGGAAAATAATGCCATTATGGGTCTTCAAGCCCTGCCAAACTGCCCAGCCACTACTCATCAGCAGTTTGTGGACGATACCATGCTCCATGGTACTCCTACTGTTTGTGAAGCCCAAGGCTTCAAAGCCATCCTTGTTCTCTTTAGTCAATCGCCAAGTATGGACCTCAATCTAGATAAGTCCTCCATATTTTTCTTTAATACTCATTTGGCAGTCCAAATAAATCTTACTGCCATCCTTGGGTTCAGAAGACAAAGCCTGCCCTCAAAATATCTAGGGATTCCCCTAACAGATAAGCCTTGGCAGAAAAAACATTGGGAGAAATTGCTCTCCAACCTAGAAGAAAAAGGAAACTACTGGACTAACAGGGTCCTCAATTTCGCCGGAAGGTCAGTCATGACTAAGGCTATTTTGCAAGCTATTCCTCAGTATATGCTTTCTATTCTTCTAGCCCCCAAAGGTGTACTAAAAAAAATCAGAAATATTCAGAGAACTTTCCTCTGGTCTGGAAAAGTTGACAGTAAGAAATGGGCCTTAGTGGCCTAGGACAAGTTGTGTAAACCCAAAATCCTTGGGGGCCTGGGGCTTCAGGACCCTGACACCATCAATAAAGCCTGTGGTGCCAAGCTCTGGTGGTGTTGGATCACGGAACCTCAGGCACCTTGGGAAAAATTTTGGAAAGCCAAATATGTAGAAAACTGGAGCCCTCCAGACCTGATTAAATTGAATGGCTTCATCACCGGATCCCCCATATGGAACTTGGCTTGGGCGACTAGGAAAATAATTCAAGATCATTGCTTCTGGGAAATTAAAAATGGTAACACGACTCTCTTTTTGGGAAGATGCATGGCAACAACTTCCTAAACTCGAAATTCCATGTTACCTTCCCCTACAGCAAAGGTTTCAGGAGCTTGGTAATTCTAAGGTTTATCAATATTGGACAAACAGCCACAGGGATCCACATTGGCGTCATTGGCATTTAAATCCCTCTTTTTAGGTAGGCTTGCATGAAAATCTACTCTTATCTTTGCACACTTGTCTGAATAAGAAGAAAATCCGCTATTCACAGGATGAGGACCAACTCATATGGGGGAAATTGGATGGAGGTACTTTCAACCTCAAAGAAGCTAGATTTTACCTGGAGCAATGAGAGCTAGAAGACAAAAAGCCCTGGCATCATAATGTGTGGGATGCCATTTACTGGCCAAATATACAAACTTTCTTATGGCTTCTCATGAACCGGAAAATCCTCGCCTGGGAGAACTTGCACAGGAAAGGTTTCATAGGGCCCTCCCGTTGTCCCCTCTATGAAAAAGAGGAAGAATCCATGAATCATCTCCAAAATACTTGCGAATGGGTCAATAACCTATGGCTGTGGGTGAAGGAAATATTCAGAAAAACAGACAGAAACAAAGAATCCATACAGGACAGCATTGCCAACTGGCGGACCAAATACACCAACAATGATACTGTTAACATTCTTTGGAGGCTTAGCCCAGATTTCATCGTCTGGTCTACGTGGAAGGAAATAAATAGAAGGATATTTCAAAATGAAACCAGGCAAATGGATCAAATTAAAACCGACATAATGAAGAACATGCAAGAAACTGCCCTTACCACAAGTAAAGCTAAGCAGGAGAATAAGCCTTCGGCCAATGATCATCGAATTCTAAACTTGTTTCACATTAACGCTGCTACATGATCCAACTCTCTAGTGCAGCATCCGCAGGGCGTGACTTCTCTCCTTTCTTGGTAGCTCCCTCTTCCAGGGTACTGCAAATTGAATTTTTATGGAGCCTCGCGAGGTAACCCTGGTTTGGTTGGCCTCGGAGGTGTCATTCGCAATGATAAAGGGGATATTGTGTACATCCACAACTGACCTCTTGGTGAAGCCACCAAAAATGAGGCGGAATTTGCAGCACTAGAGCAGGGTCTGTAAATTCTTATCAGGTTAAGGATGGGGAACGAAATAGTGGAAGGGGATTCGATGCTAGCCATCAATGCAGCACGAAGATTGCAAAATGGGTCTCAACCTGGGAATATCATTAAGCATTGGCGTCTCTCCATGGTCGCCACACTCATCGCCAAAAATCTTTCCACTCTCAATGGAGTCATTTTCTAGGCGGTCTGATGCACGTCGAATGCTATGGCGGATGTACTAGCAAACCACGCGGTCAACCACCCAAACGATGCACTTGACACCTGTTGGCAGAATGTCACATGTGACAGCTTACATGAGAAATGCCTTCAAATCTCAAGGAGAGATCTCAAAGGTATGTCAAGGGAGGAGGATAGTTCACAAGATACCAATCATCAATGAATAATGTGGTTTGTTCGCAAGGCTTATTCGCTCATCCTAAATGTTGGACGATGGCACCTTTGGCATCTGTCCTGTGGCTCGTGCTAGAGAAAGTGGTTAATCAATCCTACTAACAGAGGCTAGTACTCCAAAGTTAATATGTGGTACAAGTGGCCTCTCCTAATTCGGAAAAAGCATGGCAACCAGACTGCCAGCATCCACAATAATCAGATTGCTGCCCATCATCGGCTAGCGGTCCAGGCTATCAGGAATTTGGAAAAGACAATAGTTTTATTTCATATCAAGGCCCCCTACAGCGAGCGTCTCTATATTAATACACGGCCAATCGGGGATAATTTCACTCCTGCTGATTTTCTTGATCTCCCAATGCTTAGCCCCATTGTGCATGCTTCGTGTTTCACTGTTTGTAAGTAGAGTATTCACGATCGGGATCGAACCCTGGCTGAGCGCAACCTCTGCGGCTCCAAAGCAGCCCGCAAGCTGTAGAAAGCTAGGCAGGGTTGTGATGCCTCAGTCTCCAAGACAAGGAAGCAGAGTATTGAGGCTCTTCAAATCGAAGTGGAAAAGGCTTCTGAAAATATGGACAACAAATCCATTAGTGAGGAGGTTGACTAGATCCCTGACTTGGGCACACCTATGACCAGAGCTACCCAATTCCTTAAGACACAA
The DNA here is from genome assembly GCA_034641835.2 of Pinus albicaulis. NCBI lineage: Eukaryota > Viridiplantae > Streptophyta > Pinopsida > Pinales > Pinaceae > Pinus > Pinus albicaulis. The sequence goes on along the minus strand of CM076574.1, from coordinate 1,331,169,793 downwards.
AGTATGGCATGGCAGATGAAAACTATGCTTTCCAAAGCTATGGGCATGCAAGGCGTGGCCCTCAAGGATGCCTACCAGGCGAAATCCCTTACCTTCGCCAAAAATTCGGCATGCCTTGACAGCTTGGAGATCTCTCCTAAGTCCCTTACTGAAGAACTCAGAAGGTAGGCCAAGCGGTTGGCGGGCTTCATAAGGCTCTTTGAGCTCTACCTGTGGCATGTCCTGAACATCTCGATTGAGATCCCTGATGATGACAACAAATCAATAGTCATCAGGTGCTTCAAGCCCCGCAACGTCCCCAAGAGCGATAATGGCGCTGGTCCCAGTACTGCTAGCACATCTGGTGCAACTAAAACTAACCAGTGAAGTTTCCAGGTGGGCTTTCTCCTGGTCTTTGGCAGGTTCTTGTTGGTCTTTTTTCTCGTTTGTTATGTTGGGCCTCTTTTATATGCATTGTCTCTGCGATCCTACATGGACTTTTTGGTCAACTTATGTATTTGTCTATCTCGCTCTGTCTAGCAGCCCTGCGTAGCAGGTCGTCTTCTTTTTCACTCTCTTTTTTAGAACATAACTTGTTAGTTGTAGTTGGCACTCATTCTGTTTTGAGCCACTACTCGATTAATCTCTATAGCTATCTGCATGAATCCTTGGCAAGATGGTCCTCTGTTTGGCCAGCCTGCGGTTCCTCATGCTCTTTCGGAACAGGAAGGCCTCTTTTTGTAACTATTTGTACCATATTTGTTAACTAATACAACTACTAATTTACAAAAAAAAAAATATGGACAATGTAAAAGAAAGTGTTTTTCATATTCAACCTTCTTACATTTGCACACATAAAAAACTCTTCCATCCCAAAGCATTTTAGGAATTGACCAATGCTGAATTTCACTATGAAGCTCATTAGAATTAGTTTTAATCTTGGAAATGTTCATTTTCTTCTTAACACTAGTCAAGACAAAGAGATAACTTTGGTTTGTGAGCTTGGGGTTGATCACCTCCTTATAATACCATAGTTTCATTTTTCCCTCTAGCTCTTTATTTCCCCACAATTTCTCTTTAAATTTGAAAGTAATAATATTTCTAATAGTATCTTGATTCTACAATATGATGTCCTCCTTTATTCCCCAACGGTCTAGCCAGGAATAGATATCCTTATGTCACCCTCATTTGCGTTGAAGGTGGGGGCTTTGACTAGATTTAAAAACAAGTTTAGGAAACATCTTGACATCTATGCTGTATAACTTCTTCTTATACAATTGATACCTAGTCATAGCCATTCTTTTAATGGCAGAACGACTTTCTTCAATTAGGAGGATATGGTAGGGATTATTTCTTTAATGTTGAGGTTTTGAGTTACAAATTTGTTTGGATCTATTCAATCTTCCTCTTTGACTCTTTCGATATGCTACAACCCCACACCTTACATTTATATAAAATTATAGGAGTGATGAGAGTCTCGAAGAGGAGTTTTTTTAATCCTAAATACAAAGATCTACTAGCTTACAATTGTATTCAAGCACGTAGTAAGCTTTCTAACCTCATTTATTCTTTTCTCAATGCTATAATTCTAGTTGATCTTACAATGGATGTTGTTCCCAGATTTTTGTATGAAGGAACTTCCTCTAAGGATTTTTAATCATAAATAAAAGTATCATAGCTTATATTTTTGGATTTAACTAGCATGAATTTAGTTTTGTTGGTACTTATAGTCATATTCATCTTGTAGTAGAAATATTGGAGGATTTTGAGTTGTTGCTAAGATGTTAATGTCTATTTGCGAAAAGAACAATATCATCAAGATAAAGGAGAACGGTTATGACCATACCAGTGAGCCTGGGGGCAACAGAGCTCGCATGTTTGAAACACTCGTCTAGCTTATCAATATATATGCCAAAAAGGGTAGGGGGTAAGGGATATAGTTGCTTATTTGAAATATTGCATTTAATTTGTTTTGACTAACCCTTAGTGGTCCTATGTTTGGAAATAACATGGTCATACATCCTTGTGACAACAACTCTCAACTCAAGAGGAACCATTATCTCTTGTAGAATCTTCCATAGCTTTGTTCTAGGAATAGTGTCAAAATCTTTTCTAAAGTCAACAAGAAAACAAAAGAGATCAATTTTATTATTTCGGCATCGCTCTGCAATTACCATGGGAATAACAAGATGATCCATAGTTGAATGACATTTCCTAAACCCAGCTTGACATTAGGCTCTTTTACCATTGATTTCAAACCAAAGGTTAATCTTCCTATCCAAAATAAGATAATTTACAACTTGGCTAAAATGTGGCTAATCATAATGGTCCTATAATTAGAGAAAATGATTGTATCCCCACTATTAAAGATATGCACAATAAAGCTCTCCATCCAAGGCTTAGGGAAAGCTTGTTTCACCACTAAATGAAAGAGCTTGTGTATATGCAAGATGTGGATAGATTCTCCCATTTTTAAAATTCTGACTTGGTAGCCTTTAATGTCCATAGTTTCCCATTACTAAGCTTCTTAACCCCAAACTTAATATCTCCCAAAAAAAAATATAATTTTCTATAAAAACATTCAAAATAGTATCCATAGTGTTAAGAGAATCATAAATATTTTAAAAATAAATATTTCAGTTATTTAAAAAAATCAAATGATTTTCTTGAGTCTTACTCGTTAGAATTTTCCTATAATCTTTTTTACAATCGGAATTAGAAAATAAGTAACTCCTATTCAATGACGCCATGGATGCCGCTAATAAGGTTCTGTATTTGCTGAGGTTGCACAAAAAATGTTCTAAAAAGGTGCGCCAAAAAAGTTCTTAATTTGGCCTCGGTTACTTTGAATGAAGATTTAAAATCAGAGATGCCTTTTATGGGCCAACTCTGCCGTGTGAATTAGATTGAGATTTTCTTTTATATGTGTGGCGTGGCCACCCCAACATTTAATGGCAAGTGAAATCTTGGTATTTTATTTTATATTATATTTGTAGTGTGGCCACCCCAATTTTTAATAGTAAGCGAAATGCGGGTTTGCTGTTTTATCTTCGAAGTAATCACCTGGACTTTAGTGATCCCTCGGATGACGGCACATGGACGTGTATGATAAATGTTTCTAAATAGGTGTTTACTCACGTCCAGGGATGGAATTTGACGGGTATTTTGTTTTCTCCGTATTTGCAGGCTGGAATCTAAAACGTTCTTATATGTTTATTTACCAGCTCTCCATTTTCTATTTCTTAAAATATTAAAATTTTTATTTACGAGCTGTCTATTTTCTATTTCTTAAATTTTTTATTTACCAGTTATTTCTTAAATGTTACTCTCCGTGAAACTGCAATTATATTCAAAATGGAAAGTACGCAAAATCTTAGTTCACTAAAAGTGGCCAAATTCCAATTACAGAGAAGCTGCCTTTATTTCTTAAAAAAAAAAAAATTCAATGGGGAGCTTGGGCAGCCATCATATCAACGCATGAGGCAGGCCGCAGGGGTGAATCGGTGAGTCGCCATTGCTATGAGATTGGAGGGTGAATCAGTGAGCCAGGCCGCAGGGGTGAATCGGTGAGCCGCCATTATTATGAGCTTGGAGCTTGGAAGCAACTTCTGGCTCTCTTACAGTGAATATTCAAAAGGGCCTGCGACCTGGTAAGTCCAAGTTCCAACACACTTGAGCCATCAATGTGTGGTTTCATTCTATTCTAATTCCTGTGGAGTTTGGTTCTCTATTTTCCTTAACTTAATTTTCATAGTCTAAATTATAAGGACTGAACATAAATCAGAATGTAAAGCCTTCGTGAAAAATTTATTTGATCAATGTTAGAATATCAAAAATTTCCAACCAATGATTCCATAACCATTTTAGCGAATTGCAACTTGTTATATTAACAGTGCGCAGCAGAAAAACAAAGACAAACACAGCATATAAACCATAAACAGAAGACACAGAGATTTTACGTGGTTCACCCAACCATTTTGGGCTACGTCCACACAACATAGGCATCGGCAATTCTTTATTAATCAAACAGGAGATTACAAACTCTCACACACTCTCAAAACAATCCGTATGGATACCTGTTTTATAGCAAGGAGAATCTAACTGCCTCATAAATCCTCTCAACTCAAATTTAGGATGCATTAACTCCCTCCCAACAAACTGGAGCTAATCTAGGAACTAATTCCTAATTTTTGTCACCTACTGAGATTTTTCCTATTTTATTTAAAACAGAAAATCTCAACACAACCCAACATGTAGATTACATAATCTCTAATCTCACCAAATTGGATAACATATTTCTCAATGAACGCCTCAAGTTGATAAACTTTCTTGCGCAGTGAAAGGCCTTTTGGGCAGGTTACTAATGTTGTGATTTTGCTCCAGAGCAACTAGCTCGCTTACTAACTTGGTTTTTAATGTGGTAAAAAGGGCCTCAACTCACTGATTGAGCAGGTTTTTTTACTAAGCAGGTTGTTTCTTTTCCCAGTTTCTCATAAGGTTTTTGTTCTGAGAAATCTGTCAAGTTCCTTCTTGTCATTGTTTTCTATAGATTCTGTGTAAATTATTTTCGTCATTTTTGATCCAAATTTCAATTTTATGAGATCATAATGGCAAACTATAGCTATTTTAATCCTGATTTCTTTTTGTAAAATCGCCTAACATTTCCCATTTCCAATTTAAAACCTGAAATTGGCCATTCATTCCAATTAATCCAATATTATCTCTCATCTAAGATTTCCTTGATTCCTAGAAACGATTTGGGCATCGAGTTTATGCTGGAGTTTGTTTATGCTGAAGTTTTCCAAGAGGCAATCCAAAATATGGGAAAGCTCAATGTCATTTAATTAAATATACCTAATTTATGAGATTTATCTTTAATACAAAATTACAACAATTCCAATCACCAAAATAACTTTATTTATCAGCAGCATATTAAAACAAATATTTTAAAAATGCAGCTATTATCTTCGGCATATTAAAACAAATATTTTATTAGCATTAGATTGCAAGTTGACTACACAACAACTCTATTGACTGAGTAGCTATCACCAAATTATACAATAGTACTAATATTCAGAGATTTGTTATTCAAACATGCTACAAGAAACTAGTTCTTTTCCATTTTTTAATTCAATATTGTATTTAGATTCACTATTTATTTATATATATTGGTGAAGGGTTAATTTATTATGAAAAAATCATTAATGAAGAGTAAAATTTTAAAGATAACGTTTTTTTGAAAGGAAGCATAATGACCTAAAACATCAAAAAAAAAATTATGTGACGACTAAAGAGAAATCCAAATTCCAACCCTGTTCACACCACATAGACACGTATTAAAAACTGATTTTTAAACACATGTACACCATTCATGTCACAAGGGCGTGTGGCAAATACTTGTATAGCCCAAAAGTCAAGCCTGTGAAAACTCTGTTCATCCCTTTCTTTAAAATTACTTTCATTGTTTTCTTTTTTCCCAAAGTTCCTTGTCTGTCCTGTCTCTTCGTTATTTAGCATTTGGAAAATGACAATTTGATCCATACGGAAATACAAAATTGCTTGTCAAATTCAAGCCTTCAATCTCGAGTTAATAACGAAAAGAAATGTGACAGTTATGTCTTATTTTGGGTTGTTATGGTCAATGATCGAGGATACTAAATGATGTGCCACGCCTAATTCTCATGGAAGTCATTTAATACCCACTCTTTGTAATTACAAGGATTTCGTATTTGGCACCGTTGTAATTAATATTTTTAGAAATATAATTTCATTAATGTATTGGTGTAATATATGTTAATTTTTGGATTTTGTACTTGTCTAAATTTAAGAGTTAGTTTATACTACCTAGTATATTAATGAAGCTATAACCTCAAAAATATTGATAATCATTTATAATGCACCTCAATCATGATAGCGGTCTCTTATTCTCCTAAGTTCTCTCTCTCACTCTCCTAAGTTCTTCGAAAGTATTAAAGAGTCAATCAATGGTTGTAGATTTAGAATATTCAAAAGCCAATATATCAATAAAAATAAACTAACCAAAACAAAGTATTGTGCACATCCAATAGAAAACTAAATTTCCAATATTAAGCACAATATATATATTAGATTTTGATTTTTATGAGAACAAATACATTCACAAGAAGAACATAACTTATGAACTTATATTTAAACATGTATTCTAACCCTTTAATATATGGCGACAAGACAACACAATAAACTATTTAATATATAGTTGCACAATTCACACTTTAATTGCGTGCAATGTAAATTCATATTGCTCAATACAACTCTACATTAAATGACCATTCAAACCATGCATTCATATTTTCTTCATTTTGACTCACAAATGTTGATTTCTTGTCATGGATTTCTTATGAAGATGAAAATCGTACACTCGTCAAAGTTTTATTTACTTCCATGTTGCTTCAAACTTAAGGAAAAATATGAAACATGATTTTTCTTGTATTCCAAGAATGGCCAGGTCATGAAAATTAAATGGGGTAGTTGGGATTATTTCCAACACTCCTCCTTAATCACAACCATTGATATTCATGATGTTCGAGTTTTCTCATAGATGAATAAAACTTTATTTTGCTAATTTGGTGAAAATTTCTACATATTTTTCCTGTGACATGCAGTGTTCCTAAAAAAAATCTCCATCGTAAATCAACACTGTGATGAAATGATATGTTGTGTCAATATGCTTACTTCTTTTATGAAAAAATGAAATTTTAGACAAAACAATTGCATAATTGTTGTCACAGTATATATTTTTTGTTTCTTCTTGTTCATGTCTTAAATATTTCAACTTTCTTCTCATCCAAATTGTTTGATGTATTGCCCTTTCTATTACATTATATTTAGCTTAATTTGTGGAAAGAGAAACAATTGGTTATTTCTTGGAAGTCCATGAAATATCTCCTAAATCCAGATGAAAAACATAGTATGACGTGCTCTTTTTATCATCTACACTTCCTTCCCAATCACTATCAATATATCCAACCAACCTAAATTTATTTCTTGTAGTCACACAAAATGTCATACCTTGGTTCCATTAACATACCTTATAATTATTTTAAATGTTAGCCAATGTGTCTCCTTTGGTGGCTCCATGAATCTTGACACAAAACTCACTACATACATTAGATCAAGTCTAGTTGCAAAAAAATACATCAAACTGCCAACCACACATTTGTATAGTGTTGGATTTACATTGTTTGTTGTGAAACCAACTCCAAAAATAGAATAAAAGAGATATCAACACCTTAGAAATAAGCCACTTCAAGGGGGAAACCTCCAATACATTACCTGAATGAACAATTCTTAGATGATACAAATGACAAAACCTCCTTTCTATATATAAGAGTCCATGGGGCCACAATGTAATCCTAGTCGACCTAACAATAATAATGTAAGGGCACAACAATAACAATATGGGGGTTACAGGGGTACAACAATAACAATAAGGGGGGCTACACTAACATAATAAGGGACTACACTATTAATATAGGGACTTAACATGCCCCTCTCCTTCAAACAAGTGTTGTCCTCAACGCTTGAATATTTCTTGATGCTTCTGTATAAAATTCTCATCCTCCCATGTGGAATCTTCTACAGGAAATTTATTCCACTTGTTGAGATACTCTAAAATTGATCGTACTTGTAAAGTTCTTGTTTTTTTGATTTCTTCAGAACTTCTTTCGATGCGATGTTGATCTTCTTGTTGTTTCATTAGATCCTGCACCAAAATTAGGTTATCCTTTGAGAGTTGGAGAACTTGTCGTTGATGCTCAATGTGATCTTCCACTAATTTATCATCCATATTAGCTATTAGTTGATCCTTCAAACCATCCAACTTAGCCTCCATTTCTGCTTTTAAACCATCTATGTCATCTTCGGTTGCTCTTCGTAAGATCAAAATTTGTTGCACTTGGTACCGTAATTTTGATATCTTATACTACAATTCTTCCTCTTCATGCATCATAGTATAGCTTTTTGAGGGCTTAATGGGTATGGAATTATTTTTTGGAGGCATTATAGAACCCAATATTAATAAAAATTCTAAAATATTCCCTTGGAATCACTTCAAACTGCTTTTTCAAACAAACGCTATGCAATTTTAAAAACCAAATACACACCTTTTTCTTGCTTTTGAGGAGCTCGATATTGAAACTGAATTATCTCTATGATTTCAGATCTTCAATATCTAAAATTTGGCATTGAGGTATCCCTCTAAATTCTGTTTCGAATGCCACAGGTCTGACCTGATTTGGATTTTTGAAGAAAAAGTTGTTCCCAATCTCCCAGAATGACCTAATTATGGACTAGTTCAGTAGAGCGAACTTGTAACGCTTTCCACGTGTCACTGTTTCCTCCTTCGGCTCTGAAATTTATAGACATGAAACTATAGTCTGTGTACTTCCAGTCACTTTTTACAAAATTCCAATCCAATGCTCAGAGACAGAGTTATGAAGAGAGTTATGAAGATTTTCCCATGATCACCTCTTTGAGATGAAATTTGGGAGCCTAAAAAAGACCTAACTTCAACAGATCATATCTCTGAAAATATTATGATCAAGCTCTGAAATTTTTCGACGATGTTCCTCAGTATTTTGGCTTTGCTCTCTAACAATTTTAGCTTCTGAAACTTCATATAAAAAACGTTATAGCGCAAATCTCGCGATGACCTGTTTAGGTTAAATTCAGGAGCTTGCAAAAAGCCCTAAATTACACAGATCATATCTCCGAAAATATTGTGAACCAAGCTCTGAAATTTTGTGACAATTTTCCTCAGGATTTTTTCTTTATACTCTAAAATTTTTAGCTTTTGAACCCTTGTAGAAAAATTTTTATAGTGAAAATTCCACGATGATCGGTTTGGAGCAGCGAAAACCCTAGAATCCAAACCTCTGATACCAAGTGTTGTGAAACCACCTCCAAAAATATAATAAAAGAGATATCAATGCCTTACAAATAAGCCACTTTGAGGGGGAAACCTCCAATACATTACATGAATGAACAATTCTTGGATGATACAAATGAAAAAACCTCCTTTCTATATATAGGAGTCCATGGGGCCACAATGTAATCCTAGTTGACCTAACAATAATAATGTAAGGGCACAATAATAAAAATATGGGGGTTACAGGGGTACAAAAATAACAATAAGGGGGGCTACACTAACATAATAAGGGACTACACTATTAATATAGGGACTTAACATTGTTGCTACAATATTCTTCACTCAATTTCAAACCCATGGTCATTGGAGTTGGTGCAGGATTACTGTTTTGCATTTTAAACCTCTTCAAGATGTTTGTTGCATACTTTGTTTGAGAAATAAAAATTTCATCTTCCATTTGCTTCACTTATATGCCTATAAAATACCTTAATTGTTGGTATTGTAGTTCTGACATTGATGTCAATAGGGACTTGGTATTTTTTGTCCTATCATTGATGTCAATGTGATGATGGTAGCCCTCATGATTTGTGATTAGCATGACATGGTTTATCATTGTTTTGATGGAGAGGTGTTGACTTGATGATGACTTGATGCAACGATGTTGATCCATGCAAAGGTGTTTGGCCAACTAGGTATCCATGATCCTAACTTGGTGTGGAGGTGTTTGACTCTTATGATTGTGTACTTGATGATGTAGAAGAGTAGGAGAAGGTTTGTCACAGTTTACAGATGATGTAGGAGGTTTGATAGGTCTTGGAGATAGTTGCATATGTATTTTGAGCATGAAAGGAGGCTTGGCAAGGGCAACTGAAGCAATAGGAGAACCTATGTATAGTAGAGCGTAACACAAGTTCCTACTGTACAACCTACATTAGTAACTCAGTTCCCAAAGGAGAGACCTATGTTACTTCCTACAAGAGGAGTTTTCCAGATTCTTCACGCATTCCAGTGATTTCCAGTGATATAATCTAGGGTAATTGCTCGTGGTTTTGTGAGGAAAGTTCGAATTGACTTAATATCATCTGGATTGATTAACTTGTGAGTTCTTAAAGGGTGAATGTATTGATTCTTTACGTAGTGAAGAGAATGCTCCATGCGGTTTAAAAATATGAGAAAAGGGATCATTGTGAGGTTACATAGTGGAAATACTGGAGATCAGAGGTTTGTGTATAGGCAACAGGTCGAGCTCCTATAATCGGAGAACATACAAAGGTAAAGGGAAAGAGAATGCACAGATTATATGAAGAAAAATATGCATATTGGAAGGAGATGCATGAGCTCGGGGGGAATACATGAGGCTTGAAGTATTAGTTCTATTTATGATCCATTCATTTATCTTAGTTTGATATCAATTGGATCAACCATATGGAATTTTTGATAGCATCGAAGAAATTTTCTTGTTGAGACGCTAATGGTGTTTTGACGACATGAAAACCAAGCATATGATCCCATGTGCATGTTCAAGGTTCAAATTTTATCCGAGTTGGATGTGAGCTATGATTTAACCCTTTTTTATTAACTTATGTAGTTACTGCTATTTTAAACAATAATGATTAATGTTTTAAAATATATAATTAATAAATACAAAAATTCAGAGTTTCCAGGAATGGTAAGTGCGGAGGATCTTGAGAATTCCATCCACCAAAAAAATGATTCCCAACATTCGGAAAAGAATACCCTAGATTTGCAAAGGCACCATGTTTCCATGGATTGTTCGTAGAAAATGTTGAGCCATAGGAGAAACCTTGTGGTCCAGAAGCATTCAGAGTAGCACCCACTCCCATCGTAGGATTACCATAAACAGGGATATTCCCCCCAATCGAAGTTTTAAACGAAGATGAAACCCCTTGGTAAGGGTTCCAAGAATTGGTGAATGGAGAGAAACCCTGAGAAGTACCTACGGAGGAGAAAGGTACATTCCCTTTCTGACCATAGAAAAAATGATTCCCAGTTCCCAACCTAGTAAAAGAAGGGTTCCAGCCTTGAAAAGAATTAGAGCTTTGGCCTTCGAGAAAATGATTGAAACCTTGACCCTGAGAAGAGAAAGGAAAAAATCCTAAGGAAGGGTTCAAATGAGGGATATGACCACTTCCGAAGGGGAAACCCTGAAATGAAGCTAACCCACTAGCCACAGAAGACATGGGTGTTGAGACAACAGAAGCGCTAGTGAAGGAAATAAAAGGAATTTCACCAGATGGAATTCCAAAATAAAAGGGAAAATAATGGGAAGAAAATGCTTGGGTTACTCCACTCGTATACGGCATGGAGGTAGAGCCGAAATTTTCTGCACTGGGAGTGATAGTAGAAATAGGAATGGTACCTCCTCCTCCAATCGAAAGAGGAGTATGCACACTCGAAGTGCTCATATCCTAAGGCATATTCCCAGACGTGGCCATCAAAAGAAAAAGAAAGATATAGGGGCTAGTCGATCTTTGAGACGGAGGCCCAACATACAAAAGAATGTCCAGAATACTAGTAGGAAGAGGAGAGGAAGGAGTACCTAGAGGTTCAGGAATCTCTTCTACCTCAAATTCTTCTGCCGAAAAAAGGGCTCGAGAGATGAGTGGAGTACTCCTCTCTATATCACCACTAGTACTAGGACCAATCACAGAAAAAATAGCCCCAAGCAGAGGATCACTCTCCGATGCGTTTGCAACTACTAGATGAAAATCACTAGCAAAATTGCTCTTATGCCTTCTTGATGAAGGCTCGGCACTCGCAAGAGAGAGTCCGCGAAGCCTCCTCGATTGACGAACTGATTGGTCAGCCAATTTTAATAATTATGAGATTTTAAGCTAGACTCAAAAAATTATGAAGCTATGGAAATCTAGGAGAAAAGAGAACTCTCTACAAAAATGTCCCTAAGATACAACAATCAAGCAACCTTCAAGTATTTTCGCTCCGGGTTATTAGGATTGGACACCAAAATACAAGAAAGCGAATAAGAGGACTTTCTGAGAATATTCTAGGGTAATTATGCCCCAGGCATACTAGCGAAGGTAACAGAAATAGTTACGCTAACCTCCTAACAAAAGCCTTCAATTACCCGAGCTTCGCAAGGGCACCCTCCATAAGTACTGATGAGAGTGATGCAGTGTCTGCCTCTGGTACCATGGGTATTCCCCCCCGAAGTCACCTATGTTATACCTAGGAATAGCAACTATGTACACTAGTTCGTATCAGTAGCCAGGCGGAACAGTCTTACGTCAGGATCCAACAAATAGGAGAGGGGGTATCTCTCTTCTTTTTCTTCACTAGCCCTCGCGCTTAACTCTCTGGAGGTAGCGTTTTCTCAGTCCACTTAACGAGGCTGAATTTCACTCATTAATCAACTTCTATGTTTGAAATTTTGAGTGGCCTTGGAGAGTTAACTCTCCACTTACCTATTCCAAGGCCCTCTGACCTAGACTAGTTGGTGTATATTAATGTCAATTCAAAAAATTCTAGTTCATTTTTAGATTAAGCGCTTGATTTTAATGGTTTTTATTTTTAAGTCAAGGGTAGCATTAGGGGAATTTTGAGGTCTAAAATGGGCCTCCTAAAGAAAATGTACAATCAAAATTCACTTTATGAGAACCAATCACATTTTAGGGGATGACATCATCCCTGATGGTTGAGGTGGCATTGATTGAGTTAAAGGTACTTACTTGTCACATTCTCAATGGTGGATAAAAACTCATGGTTAACCATGGTAGGGCTTTAAGTACTTTTAAAGTCAAAGTAAAGTACTCATAATAAATTTCATTTCACAATTTTTGAATAAAAATATATTATTGTCATTTCATATTTCTTGAAAGAAACAATGCATATCCCTATACATTTATTATATTATATTATATTATATTATTTTTATATAGTATATTAATTACATGTTATTATACAATTTAGATAATATAAATTTTAATTAATAGCATATAATAATTAAGAATTTATAAATTTATATTTATATTTTATTTAAAGTTATTATGCCGATAGGCATTCTATTTTGGGGTTTTTTTTGTGACACTGTTGAGATTCGTCGTCCTCAACATCCTCAACAGTTGTCACGAAATCTCAACAGTGTCGACAGTTCCTCATCCTCCGTGATCGGTTTGTTGCTATTGTTGCCAGGACGTGGCTCTTTCCCTTCCCAAAGGAAGCCACTTCTCATCGTCTTATTCATTTTGCTGAGTGTGCGAACTACCACTCATCATATGACACAAAAAATGCTTCTTTCTAATCAATCAGCCATCTAATAAAACCAAGACACTGTGAGAATCCATTACCCGTTCACTTCCTCCAAGTCCTCCCCAATTCCATCTACCATTTATATGATTCTACAATGATCCATCTAAAGAATTATAGTCGTGTGTGTCCAAGTAATCTTTGAGCCAAGAAAAAAATGTATGTAGCTACAAAGGCATTATCAATCTGAAAAAACAGAATGTCGACATGTTAATAGTTTGAAGGAGGTTAGTTGATGGGACTCCATCATCTAGGGCATTTCGGCAATGTGGGGTTTGGGTGTTTGGAGCAGAGACCAAAAGGGTCGAAAACCAGTGCCAAGAGCAGGGCACCATTGCGATGGAAACGAAATAAGAAAGGAAACTTTCAATGATTTCGCTGAGCATCGATGGCGACAAAGGCGATGCTGAGCTCCTTTATCATCGCAGGAAGCACCGAATACTCTGTTGTTGTGGGAACACCGTTTCTCTTCTGCTTATTTTAGTCATTGTGTTCGAGATTCTGGCGCTCACCATGTTCAAGAAATAGGACCCCAAGGTGACCATGATTTCCATGGCCCTCAACCAAATTGAGTTCAATTTCGATGCCATGCAACTCAAGCTCGAGTTCAATGTTACCCTCAATCTAAATCTTTCTGTCAAAAATCCCAACAAGGCAAGCTTGAAATTTGGAAACAGTACCATGCAGTTGCTATATCGCGGCACAAACATCGGGGAAGCGAACATTCTGGTGGAAAAAATAGGCAATGATAGCACCATAATAATGAACATTACTGTTACGGTTCTCGCAGACCGGCTGCTATCAAATGGAAATGCGGTTTCTGATGTGCTCGCTGGAAGTTTTCCATTGAGTACTTGGATGAGGATTGCAGGGCGAGTGAATTTCCTCAACATTTATAAGCACCACATGGTTTCCTACACTATTTGCAACATTACCATTGTTGTGCCTACAAGTTCCCTAACAAGTTAAAATTGTACACATTCTAGCAAGCTCTACTAGGTATCTTGGAGGGTTTTTCTTTTTCTTTTTTTCCTTTTCACAATCTATGTATTTATTCCCAAATTTTCTCCCTATTCTCCAATATAACCTATAATTCACCTTGGAATTGAGCGTTATGATGTCGAATCCAATTTAATTCTGTCAATCCTTGAAATGAGCTTCATTAATATTAGCTTTTCCCTTTAAATATATTTAGTTCAGACCATGTTGGACTATCGAGGTTTCTTCCAGTTTTGTCATAGATGTCGAGCAAGGATTTCTGTTAGGAACTTTCCCTATTCTAAATCTTATGAAATATATTTTGCAATATGTCTCTGGAGCATGTGGTTGTTATAGTCTATCTTGTCATTGGTGAAAATATCATTTGAATTATGGTATTGTACTCTTAATTCCTCAATATTAATGGTGGGTTTGTTCTCTTAGACCATACATTTCATTCTTTTGTTTACAATGTTGTTGGTAATTTTTTCCCCTTTTTGAATGTGGACAGGTCTAAGGTCTCCATTCCTCTCCAATTTTCAAAATGGAATGATACATAGTGGTTGAGGTCGATTGGCGGTGACTAGGAGGCTTGAATCAAAGCCCTTTTTTAAATGGGACAGGTCCATCGGTTGATTCCCAGCCTATCTTATTCTCAACCTTGTATCATATCCAGGTGTTGAGGTTGATTGGAAATAGCTAGGAACCCTGAACTAAAATGTGGCTTGACTGGAGAGTGTTGGAGATAGCTATCCACACTTTGATACTGAATCCAGTAAGGGTGTTGTGGATAACTATCCACTTCTTATGCTAAAGCTAGTCATGCTGCTCATCTTGGAAGGGGCTAGGGCATATTTTTTAGTGGTAGAGAAACCCTTTACATTAGCAAGTCCCAGGTTCAATTTTCTTATATATTTTGGAAAAATATCAGAAGAATGCCCTGTTTTATTGCACATATTAGAGTTTCAGAGGTAGCCAATGATTAACTTAAATTGATCCCCCATATTTTTCCATTGTTAGAATATTTTGTCTTAGATCACGGTTTTGCTAAGTCAAGCCTACCAAGGAACATAGCAAGAGTTGCATTATCATGGCCATGTATGTTATAAATTGAATAGAGTAATATGCATTTAAGAAAGATTATGCCTGTGAAATTTCCATCCTGATGGGATTCATTTTTAGCCCTTTAGTCGGCATTTTAGGAATCATTGCTCAAACATTGGGTGGAATTTCTACTGAGTTCTTAATAGTTCCCTTAAGAAGCATTGCTCAAATATTGGGTGGGATTTCTAAGGAGTTCTTAAAAATTTCCCTTGGGTAGCATTTCTGAAATACCCATGCAGGACAAAACTTTATCCATTCACACCTTTATTCATTAATCCCACCCCTCTTCTTGAATTCAAAAACACTAAAAATGCAGAAGTGCCATGTTCTTCCTGAAGTTCATCAATTTCAACGAAGATGATACTTGGCATGTTTGATATATTCAGATATTCATAACATCGATGGCAGTAAAATTTGCAGAATTTGTGTGAAGTTATGCTTATTTCCAAGAGGAA
The DNA here is from genome assembly GCA_034641835.2 of Pinus albicaulis. NCBI lineage: Eukaryota > Viridiplantae > Streptophyta > Pinopsida > Pinales > Pinaceae > Pinus > Pinus albicaulis. The sequence continues at coordinate 1,331,154,088 of CM076574.1, read as the reverse complement.
ATTTTGGTTTATGAAAAAGCATGTTTTAACTTTTTACTGAACAACCTTTAAAAATGCAGTAGTTCCATGTTTTTCTTGAAGCTCGTGCATTTCAATGAAGATGAAATTTGAAATATTTGATATATGAAGATATTCATAACAACGATGATAGTAAAATTTGGAAGATTTAATGCTTATTTCCGATAGGAAATTTTAGGGGAAGAAAAAGCCATGTTTTAACATTTCACTTTTAGTTTTATCTGTTTCTTCGAGTAGAGTTTCTATTTTAAACATGGATATATTTGACCTAATTGCCTATATATTAACCTCTTCTACAGTGCACGAGTAGACTTAAACTCTTCCAAAGAGCTTCAATTACTAGCAGGTTGACGAATTTGAAAAATAAAAAATGAAAATTTGACTAAATAGGCATGAAGAAGGCTAAAGCAGTATACTGGGTAAAATCACTAGTTTTCATTGTCTGTTGGCATCTTAAACTGAAAGAATTCGAGTAGAATATTTTGAAGATAGAGAATAGTCCACCAAGATCCTGGAAAGAAAATATTAGGAATATGCTCAAAACTGTGTGTTTTAGTAGAATTTTGTGCTGGAAGTGGATAAATCTAAATTTTGTATTTCAAAGAAAGAATATTCCTTCAAGATTCTTAAAACAGACTTTTAAGCGATTGTCCAAAATGATAATTTTCAATGAAGCATAGTTAGAAGCTCAAACTTGACAACTTTCTTTATTAGAATTGTGTTTTTTAGAAGAATTTTGTGTCGAAGGGAGGCAGATCAATCCTGAATTTGATATTCCAAAGATGGATAGTATAATAGTATTCCTTCGAGATCCTCAAATGGAAATTTTTAGAGATTTCTGAAAACTATAATTTTCAGTGAAACATAGTAAAGCTCAATTTTGACATCTTTCTTTACTAGAATTTTGTGTTGGAGGGAAGTTGGTCAATTCAGAATTTGTAATTTGTTTAATTCAACAATGTGAGGAGTAATTATAATGACATGAGTTTATGATTATAGAATTCTAAATTTGTAATTTGTTTAATTCAACTCTGTGAGGAGTAATTCTAATGACATGAGTTTATGATTATATATTTAGGAATGATTTCTTTACTAGAATAGAAGTAGGTCAATTCTGAATGTGTAATTTGTTTAATTCAACTGTGTGAGGAGTGAAATCTCACCCCTTGATCACTAGCAAGAGTGAAAGCCTTCTCCCTTACACATCATTCCATGTAGTGCAGTTTTCCTTGAATAGCAATGACGAGTAGTGTGCATTTGTAGATAGTATCCAGTGATGGTTGTCCTACTCTTGATTTGACAATTGAGTTATAATAGTTTTTTCATATATATATATATATATATATAATTTAACAAAAATAATAGATTTTATCTTTTTCAATTGCATTTGGTTTTAAATGCTCACTTTGACCATTTTTACCTCCCACATACAACACTCCTAGGGCCAAAATAATGCAGCTATCCTGATGGGAATATTACAGTACTTTTCATGTTCTTCTAACTGTGTTTGATTTTCGGGCTATCTCAAAACCACATATTAATTAGAAATATTTACTTATTTATTTAACTTAATTGGAAAGGGAAAATTAAGACTTAATGAGTGGATAAAACATCAAATATATAACCCAGAATCACAAACTTAACCCAGTCAAAAAGTAAAAAACACACTACATTCATCTAAACTTCTATTGGCATGTTTTTACACCCTTTTGGTGCAAATTCTAGTTTAAGTACAAAGGAAAAATGCATTAGTTGTTCAATGATAATGACTTTTTCTTGAAAAGCTCATTCTTATTTATAGTCACATCAATACAACTTTTTTATTAATTTTATTTTGGTACAACTTTTGAATTGAATTTAACTATGGTTACATGGATTGAGGTGCAAAAAGTGAATTTCAAATTCATAAATATTATTTTATTGGTTTAGCTATTATTTTATTATTTCCTTAGGAGGCCCATTTTAGACCTCAAAATTCCCCTAATGGCAGACACCTCAGTACCACCACTGAAGGTCCACGATGTGTCAAGACGAAGATCAGGAGACTGTTGCCACAGCTATAACAACTACGTTGAAACAAAGGTAGGAAATATATCCCAAATCAGTTTCATTCATTAACTAGGAATTGACGCATCAACATGCCCTCTTACTGCTAGACCCACCTTAGGGATAAAGTGAACGCCTCTTTCCGGAGAGGGGATTTACCTACACAACAAGTTGGCGACTTCAATGGGGATCAGTGTGTGTTTTTTGTCTATTTGTTCGTCGAGTGTTTTTCTTGTCGAGTCAAATTTGGTTGTTTCATCGTTTTTCTGCTTTTCTTGACTATTTTCAACCATCCTGTTCAGTTCCAGAGTGTCAAGTCTAACCTCTGCTTAGTGGTTTTCAATTTTTCCCATAGTTTTCAAGCTCGGCGCTACTTTTCTTTGGACAGTCGTGCCGATTGCTGCATGTTGCTTTTTTCATAGGTGTGCCAACCCCTGTTTAGCGTGGATTATAGCTAAACAGTCACTTTGAATCCTGTAGGATTGGATTTGACCTTTTTTCTAAGTTTTTGTCAGTGTTTCTTGGCTCTAGATTAGGTTTTTTCTTTGCAATTGGTTTACTGAGATTGTTTTGACTCTGTAGTCTCGGTCTTCTCAGTTGTTTGTCCATCATCTTATCAGTGCGATTTGTTTCCCTAGGGTTTCTAGGTGCCTTGTGCTGTTTGATCGACCCTCTCCTCACTGAGCCTTTTGAGTTGAGTTCAAGTCACTTTGATCGTTGTCTTTCCAATTTACTAACTGATTACTTTATTCTTTCTATCAGTTCTTCGTGTCTTTGGTTTGTTGAATGATCACCTTTGTTTTCGTTTAGCTCTCCATTCGTCACTTTGAGCATAAATTACATTGCTCGTTGGATTGTTCAAAAGCCCTTTGTTTGCTTGGAAGATTGCATCCTTGTTTTGAGTGTGTTTCATGTTTGCATTGCATTTCTCTCTCTTCTTTAGATCTCTACGTTCACAGTGCTCAAAACTAGTGTTTATTTTGATTTTTAGTGTAACAGTGCATTGCGTTCCTCATTCATCAAAAAAGACACAAGTTGCATTCTTTCGCTTCAATTGAAAATGAAAATGTTCTTTCGCATTACTAGCTCTTAGCAAACTAGGAAAGCGTTTTTCATTTCCTGATTTGGTTTTATTAGATGCATTAGTGAAATTGTTCTTATGTTTCAATTGGATGCTACTTTTTCATAGATTCCTATCCTTCTCTTAGTTAGCATTCATTGAATGGAAATGATGTTATTTTGCATGTAGTGTGCATTTAGGAATTCGAGATCACATTCGGTAAGGCCTTGAAATTGCAACATTAATTCAAGATAAACCTTAAAATGAATTCAATCAACCAAAGGAAGCATTGAAACATAAGGCACATATTTTAGAGGTCTAGGCTAGTGACGTGTTTCGACGTTGTTAAACCTAGTAGCTGTCATTTGCCATTTGGCATTAGACAACACTAGTATGGACTTGTGCTCCCCGTACCGTCGCATATATAACGGGAGACCCCCATAGGTTACAATCCTTTATCCATAGGAAGCCGAGTCTACCACCCTGTAACCATGATACACCGAACACGACATTCGGGGAGACTTCCTACACATACATTAAGTCCTTGGTCATTTCTCTTTCATTTGATCATCAAGGTGTATATTGTAGTTCACGAAAACTTGGTACACCCTCTTGCTTTGATTTCCTAAGTAGTCATTTTGGTCTTTTCGTGACTCCTTAAAAGTGAAAATATCCTCGAGCACTTGTCCTTTCACACTCGTTCAATTTGCAAGTGACTAGAGTCACCTTTTGCCTGTTTCGCGACTCTTAAAACATGAAACAACAAAGTTTCGTTTCAATGTCATAAAATTAACTACCTATGATCACATGCCCATTAAATGTATTTTCTTGGCTTGCTTTTGGTAGTTCCTTAGTGTTTTTCTTGAAGCCTCGAATAGGCTATCTCGTTTCCTTTCTGTTTTGAAACATTTTCATAGTAGCGGAACCACTAGTTTCTTCATCCTCTTCACTACCTCCTAGTGGTGATCCTTCTCCTGAAGCTTCTTCGGAAGCATCTCAACCCACTAGGTCTGTCAATTTCTGGCAGTCTCTCCTTCTGAGTATCTTACCTCTTGCTACCCGAACTCCTCTTGACGAGCCATTTGATATCAATTGGCAACCTCAAGACACATGGTCTGGTTTTGGGAATGCTCAATATTTCTCTCCTCTTACTTCAGAGCCACATTTGCTAGCTACTGCCTTACTCGACACTGTTTTTCGTCTATTTCACGATCAAATTTCTTCATCTAACATGGATTCTTCGAGTCCCATTAGTAGTGAAGAGCTCTATGTTTCTACAGGAGACTATCAGCTCCCTCTGGAGAACTTTCCTTTTGTCTTAGATCAACCTTCCTCACAACCAGTGTCTCTCCCACGTGGTTATAGAACTTTGGGTCAGATCATTTACGGCGTTCAATCGTTGTATCAAAATCCAGTATGGTCCGATACATCAACTCCCTTCGGGAGTTTGGTTGTCTCGGTATTGGGGGCATCACCCTCGACTCCTGTGACATCGATGATTGTAACCTCTGTTCTTTTCCAACCCACCATCTATGTGGCTTCATCTGCACCGGTTGTTAGTATGACTCCATCATCATTGGGGCCTTCTGTTGTTCGTAGGTCTATTTTTATCAACCTCACGATACCTGTTAGGCCCACCGTGAGTGGATTACAACCTCTTATTGTGTAAATCCACCCTACTTGCACTACACTATGGTTTCTACCTCCATTCCTAGTAGTTATATATTCAATGAGTATCTTTTTCCCATTCAACAATAGTATTATACCTCTCAGGGTCCTCAGTGGCAGAATTATACCCCTCAGGGTTCTCAGCAGTCAATAACTTCTAGAAATCCTCCACATCATTATGATGCATACGGTAATCCCATCTATTTGCCTCAAATTGATCCCAATCAGGCCATTTACAAGCTGAGAAAACCCTGAGGCCCACAAGAACAACCCTTACAGGGACAAACTTTGGTCCAACAGGGAAAACCCTCTGGTCTTCAGGGACAACCTTATGGTCCGCAAGGAAAACCCTTATAGGGACAACCTTCAGCCCAACAAGGAAAACCCTACGGTCCTTCTGGTCAAACTCAATTTCAACATGGAGCATATTATGTTTATGGGGGGGGAATCTATCCGCCACAAGGACAACCTTTTGTGCAACAGCATCAACCTTAAATTCAGCAAGGCCAAACTCTTGTACAACAAGGACAACCCTACAGTCCTACGCCGGGTCAACCTAGCCCATCCCAACCATCGGACCAACCTCTTACACAAGAGCAAACCGGTGGCTCTCAGTATCTAGGCCAACCTACTTCGCAGGGACAACCTGCCCAACCTCAGTATCCGGGTCAACTTGCCCCGCAGGGACAACCCACTCAACCTTAAGGTGCTACTTACCCTCCTCAAGGTCAGTCTCAGGTAGTATGCATTTCGCCCCAAGGTTTCACTTATTTTCCTCAAGGTCAATCCAAAATGGTGTATAATCCACCTCAAGGCAATGCTTACATTTCATAGCAAAATCCATATGTTGCTCAGCAAGGACCTTAGTGGTATGCTCAAAATAAATATCCTGGTCCTCAACCCATGTATGGGCAGAACTACCTGGCTTATAACCCCTATGGAAAGAATCCTCTGAGACAAAACATGTGGGGGAAAAATTTCTCTCAACCTGGGTGGAATGCTAATACTAGTCTTTATCAACAACCTGTAATGCCTTTCAATCCTCAATTACCTTTCTTGGCAACGTTGAAACTTCCTAATGTGTCAAAGTTGATGAACGGTCCAATATTTCATAACCCCTCCAATTCTAACCAAAATTCTTGGCAATTGTCCCAAGTTTGAGGGCAAGTCCAGAGAAGACTATGATGGAGAATGCAATTTATGATGTTTTGACGCAAAAGAGAAATCAATAGAAACCTACTACATGATATGCAACTTTTTATTTGATGAAAGAGATTTCTAATTGGGTTCTACGAAACAACTACAAATCAATAAAGTTTTCTTTTCTTTTCAATATCATGCTCACACACTCAAAAGTTATAAAAAATACTACAATGCTTAACGGTGCAACTAATGTAAAAAGTACCAATGCAAATGCAAATTTTAGGACTACTCACAAAGGGAAGCAAATGAGTTTTTCAATAAGACGGTTTGATCACTTTGACATAAAACAAAGACAAGCCCAAAAAAGAACTTCTTTGCACAAAAAAAAATGCCAAGACAACTTGATACGAAAGAGACAAGCCCACTAGAAAGCTTCTCTCAAAACCAAGCAACCAGACCAAAATGATAAAATAGAAAATTGCTCCAAAAGAGATGAAAACCATCAAATGAAAACCACAAGCAAAAGCAATAGAAAAAAATAATTTTTTTTTAGCCTTTAACATTTTAAGTAGAAAACAAAAACTCTGATAAAAGAAGAAACCTACCAGAGGCCTAAAATAAATAAAATGAGCTAACAAGCAACTTTAAATTCCATAATCCAACTGTCACTTTCATGATGGGACTTAATATGCAGAATGAAGTAGTTAACTGAATAAAAATACTTGAAACAACAACATAAAACTTCCGGCAAACAAAAACTTCAAGAAATCAAGAAACACAACTTCAAGGTTCACTGGAAAAGATTATCTTAAGAAATATGAAAACCAAGAAAGCCAACAAGCCAAAAACCAAAAAAATGAAGCAATGAACAAGGAAAGCATAAGAAAATTGACATAGGCTCACTATTCTGAAATGTCAGAACAACCAAGAACATCAAAAAGAAGTTCCGGTGGAACAACCACAACTGAAACTTCACCGGAAAGGAAAAATCCTAGGTTGGCTAGGTTTTCAAGCAAGAAAGAGAGAAAATGATACTTATCAAGGAGAAACACTATCCAGAGATACAACAGGTTCTACGGGAGTGACCAAAAGCAAGCAGGAAAGACTTATAGAACATCAAAAATGAAATTTTCAAATTTAACTAGCCATATGCGGATCCACAGTGTGCAACATGCATGTATACGTGTCTATGTGTGATGTAACTCATGTATACGTAGGTTCCTTTGGACAAAAGTATATGTATACATGTCTATGTACACAAAAACTATCGTATAGAAATGACAGTAAAGAAAAACAAAAAGTCCAAGCCTGATCTAGAAGATTAGGGCTTCTGCCTGGATGGAAAAATAACCAACAACACTGGGAAAGTGATCAGATCAGTCAGGGAACCCAAAATCTAGAGAAAACAACCCAAACTAGGAATTACACGGATGTAATCCATAGTGGAGCCACAAATTCTATTGTGGGAAAATCTACCCTAAGGTCCGGGTTGAGGGACCTAACAGAGCGGAAGGCATACAATCACAAGAAGAATTCAAATTACAATTCCTAATGTTTAAACTAGAAAAATAGGGATAGGTGATGTTACCCGTATGTTCTACATTTGAGGTCAATCTTGCAGGGTGCAAACCCTCTACTACTCTTCATGCTTCAAAACCTGCAACTCATTAAAGGCAAAGCACAAATATTATTTTCACAACATATATGTCATAAATGTCAGTATGTTAGATCATATAAACTCATAAAATAATCATGAAATAACGATTACAAGATCATTAACATGTATATGAAACATATAAGAACATGACATCAGGAATAGGAAATAGCTTCTTTTATTGATGTATGTAAAAGGAAAGTGGATATATCACCTGAAATTAGCCACGGCTCCATGTGAAACTGTCCTCCGGATCCATCTAACCTAAGCCTCAACAATTTTCTTCCATAAGAGGGGCACAAAGGATGTCACAAAAAGGGAGTGATCATCATAAGGAAACAAGGGTTTCCTGAACCTGGGAAGTGTAGGAGGCACAATGATAATTAGACTTGATCTGGGCTATAACAGGATATAGTATCAATATCATTCTCTCTCCTCCCCTATGCCTTCCCAATGAGGTGTATTTATACTTCCTCAAATCAGTTTTTCAGTTGGGAAACAATTTTTCCACAAGCTAGTGTAGGTGGTTCTCAGGTAAAACCTATAAACCCCACCCAATTAATACAGATTTTATATATTTTTTAATATTTTAAATTTTATACATGGGTCAGATATGAGCGAACCCGCGTCTGCACATGTAAAAGTCTGGGCAGAGTCGCATATGGAATTCAAAATCATGTTTTTTAAGAAGTTGACCAAGTCTGAAATGAAAAGGCTTTCCAAGTCCAATACATAAGTCATCAAGTATATAAAGGTGATAAATGATGCTATAATAGTAGGGAATCTAATATATAAAAGTAGTCAAAGAGGAAATTCCTTAAGGATGTCTTATTCCATGACAAGAATAGTCCAAAAAGGACATACCTTGTGAACATTTGGATGGGGTATGTTCCTTAAGAGACAATGATGATGGTTTTTATCAATCATTTTTTGGCATTGTAATATTGGAATTGAATTCAACATGGTCATGGTTCCAGCTAGCTAGTTGAGTTGAAATTGGGATTATTTCGTTGGCACTGATGTCAAGAATATGATGGTTTATGTTCACATTCATGTTGATCAAATGATGAAATTAATGGAGTTTGATGGTATCTTGAACGTCTTAGAGGAGTTGGAATGCACATTGATAGACATGTCATGATGGTTTGTTGATGCTGCAAAATAGTTGGATGGTGCTACTACAGGTAGAGGATGTTGCTATAGGTTGATCATACATATCTACATGTGATAGATATGGTTCATGACACACTAGTTGAGTTGTCAACTAAGTATTCATTGGGTCTTCATGTATATGCTTATGAGAATGACTTATTGTAGTGATGTGATGGCATTATGATGGTACGACATAGGTTTACAAGTATGACAAAGGTGTTTCATCTTGTTTAGAGGATTGATGGAGAATGGAGGACTTGTTGGCACTCTTTCGAACCTTGTTTGTTGAAATTCTAGGTTAATTTGGTAGTGACACTTGGGAGGAATGTTTGATATAATTTTAGATATTTTAGAGGCCATGTCATAGGTTTGGAGTTTAGTATATATGTTGTAGAAGAGGATCCAACTAATGGAAAAGCTTTTGAGTAGAAGGACTGATGTTTTCTGTGATCCTTAGCCATAGTCAAATGGAGCCAAGCCTATGGGAGAAAATAAAAGGCCCCATTCACTAGAAAACAAGCTTATGGGAGTGGCTATAGGTATCAGTCACATAGATCCAGTTCCATGCATGTGATTGAGGGATTTCATGACATTTTATCTACATTCCTTGCATTGTTTAGAAGGAAATTAACTTTGAAAATCCTATAGGCTTCCATAATTATTTGAAAATGTTAGAAATTGTTTGAAAAGTTACTCTCATGATGTGAATGCATTTAGTGCACAAGTTGAGATGTTAGTGTATTTATTTGGTCCAATTTATGCACCTTTGATCCTAGCACCAAGCTCAATTTCGCCCTATATATTTTATATACTTGATCTTGGAGGTGGTTGATGGCTGATAGTGAGTTGAAGGAATCTGCATGTGAGTGAGAAGGTTCCAGAGAAGGATATTATTCTTCAGACCTTGAGTAGAGCATAGATGCTTTAGTCTATGAGTATCAATGAGTGAATAGTGAGAATATTTGAAGCATGACTCAAAATAGATTAGATTTAATTCTACTAGATTTGAGATTGTTTGGAGAATTTTTTATATGTTTTTGGGTAGTTTTTTATGGTGATCTTCACACTTTTTTTCTGTAGGGGTTGTTAAGACACTTTTTTGGTTGTGAGGATCTGATTGTATTCATATTTGTTATGGCCACAATTTTGATATTTGGAGAGAATTTTTTTGTGGATTTTATTTTATTTTGACGATGATATCTTACTGTTGATAGCATGAATGTATAGTTTATTTCTTATTGAGCAGAGAGTCTTGGGATCTAGTCTGAAAATAGATGAAAGGAGGTTGAAATAGTGGTAGAGAAGCAGTGACTTCATGAGAGAGGAGCAGTGTTAGTGAAGCTTCAATGAAAAAAAATTTCTAATCCAATAGTAGTTGGATAGTCCAATCAGAGTTGGGTGATGATCATTGATTATGGTGGCCTTCAACAGATTGTTATCACCAAAAAATGATCACCTAGCCATTTCTAACTAGGTGGATCAAAATACACCATGTAAGTTTAATTTTACCATAGAAAAATCACTTTCACTATAGGAAATAATTTAGTAAACCACTTTTATTAAATTATTTCTGACTAAAATTAAAAAATCCATGAGAATAATTGAATAAATCATTATTTGTTTAATTTTATCTAGTAATAATTATTAAAGAATTGTTTGATAATTGTTCCTTGTCACATTTGACTAAATCACCTAGGAATAACTAAATAAATCACTATTTATTTACTTTTCCTTAACTCCATACTTGGAATAATTGTTAAATCATTATTAAACAATTATTTCGTTTTCACGCTTTTCTCATTATTCGCGAAATAATTAATACATAATTTTATTTTTTAATTATTTCTAAATAAAGATATATTAATTTTTTAAGAAGTAGAAGTACTTGATCTTGAACTAGCATCAAAATTTTTACCTATCATAACCATTGCAGTGATTTTCCTTTCATCACCTGAATCAGAGCCAAGATCTTGTTGGACTGCTATCGTAGCATTATTTTCACCTTTCTTCTTTTGAAACTTCTTTGGCTTGAGTTAAGGGTGAAGTTTCCAACATCTAGCTTCATCATTCCCGATCCTCTGTCAGTGAGTATAGGTAGATCTTTCATCTTCATTATGATATGAAAGGTATGTGCAAAGCTTTGTACCTGGAAAACTTCCATGGTACCTCCCTATTGTGATCTTCAAATTTCAGCAGTATGGAGGCATTAGGTCTAACATGCAAATGTTGGATTGGTTCCATTGGAATTCTAACTTCACTTAATTAAGTTCAGGAATGAATACATATGTAGGAGTTGTGCATAAATAAGCTCATAAGTTGAGAATTTTTATTTGTAGTATTTCTAGTTCAGTATTTTAGTTTAAGAATAAAGGAAGAAGTCCAAAGTGTAGCAGGTTTTGAGAGGATTTCATACTGGATCAACTCCCATTTGGGATTGACTCCATGCCCAATAATGACTACTTATCTACAAGTGCTCTTTGACTCCATGCCCAATAAAGGCTACTAATCGACAAGTGCTCTTTAACTCCATCCCCAATAAAGGCTACTAATCTACAAGTTCTTAGCATTTTTCTACCAAATTGTTGTCCCCAATTGGAGCCAGATGTTGTAGCATAATTTTACTGAGCTAAACGTCAAGAGAGGTTGTGAGCAATTCAAGGTTTTTGAGGAACAATTTTTAAAATTTCAAGAAGACTTGCAACATGCTCAAAAGGATAACCACAAGCTCAATGAGGAATCATCGTCACATGGGCACTGGAACCAAAATCAGGGAAGCAGAAGAATTGGAGGTGTAATCTAAGCCAGAGGAGAAATAAAGAATAAAAGTGTGCAACAAGGGTTAAGTCGGGCATATTCGCGTGAAAAACAGTTTAGGAGTCAGGCCGATTGATGCATTTAGAACATTGCACACAGGTCAGGGTCGAGTCGTGCAAATATATGTGCATAACAGTGTTCAGAGGCTTAATCGCAATTACATGTGGAAGGCCTAATCGCATATCACAAAGCTCGGGTGGAATAGAACAAGGTTAAAACCATCGAAATGTGAAATGTGATACGAGGAACGGATGTGATATAGTTCGAAGCTCGAGTCTAAAGTATTTAAATGATGGTCGTGGGATCCTATCGCACATCACACATTGAAAATCACAAGCTTAGGAGGAATGGCACTAAGCAATATGGTATAAATGCCGAAATGTGAAATGCGGCAAGGTTTCATATCACCGATTGCAATTTGCAATTAGCCCCACCTCCACTTGCCACATAATCCGTACCTTTATCACACATCGCACATCACAAGCCTAGGAGGAATGACATTAAGGAATATGTTACAAAGGTCAAAATGCAAAGTGCGACAAGGTCATCCCACCCTTTATTGCACATTGCACATCGCAAGTTCAGGAGGAATGGCGCTCATGAATATGTTATGAATGCAAAAATACGAAATGCGATAATGAAGTGAACGTGATGGAAGTTATCGCTAAAGTCTAAAGGTTTTTAATTCCAGGTACATTAGTTTTTCCTTTGTAAAAATCGCATCCAAGGGAAAAATCAGATTATAACGTAGAACGTTGGAATGCTGAAATGTGACAAAGAAGCGGATGCGATACAGTTTTTCAAAGGTAATGGAATATCTTTTAAAGTCAAGTCTTACAACAATTACAAAAGAAAGTCTGAACGCAGGGAATACTTGGGTAAGAAAATACCTGACACTATATTCAGAACATCGGTATGCGTTTGTTGTAGTTCACTAATCAAAGAATAAATGTTGTAGGCACGAGCAGAAAAGGTAGACTCGGGTAGTAGGTGACATGATGACAATGTTTGAAACACAAAAGCATGGGCAGAGTCTGGTGGAGATGCGTTTCTAAATACTGTTAAGATATCTGACCTCAATGGGAAGGAGACACATCAAAAACAAATCATATTCAGCAAAGGATTATTACGAAATGAAATATAAAACTCGAAACATTCGAAATGACTGAAGAATTCCAGTTCATCCTCCCTGTGCGTGGTTAGTCTAAATTGTTTTATATATATTTCAAGTTCTATTTTGTTTTCTTTGTTAAGATCGAAGCTACAATGACGTCCTCAATTGCGATGTAATAAGTATTTTAACAGTTTAGGTAGTGTAGGAATTTCAAGAAGCTCGAGCAGTTACAAGCTTCTTTTGTTTGTATTTAAGGAAGAGAGAAAGAGAGAGGAAGGGTTCCAAGTTCTGGACCTCTTGGAGACTACATTTTGTACTTCTTTTTCTCATGGGTGAATGAAAGAAGCAGTAATTTTCCTACAGCTGTTGATGGTGATTCGTGTTTATTGTGTCATTTTATGTTGTTTCTTTCTTCAATGAGCTGAAGTAAAGAATAATCTGGTCTCTGATTTACGTTTGCAAGTAAGTGTTAAATATCCTTAATAAGCGCTCCTTCACTCCAACTCCTCTCCCTTCACAAATTCTCTCTAGAAATTAAAAGTAATAGATTCTATGTTTACATCATATTATCTTGAGTTTCCTCTCTCTCCATGAATTCTCTCTAAAACTTAAAATTAATATATTTTGTGTTTACAACATATTATTTTGAGTTTCCTCTCTCTCCATGAATTCTCTTTGAAACTTAAAAGTAATAGATTCTGTGTTTATAGCATATTACTTTGAGTTTCCTCTATAGCTCTTCTTTTCCATTCAGATACCAGCATTCAATGGCATTTTGAAATATTTTATTATTCCAGATCATTAAGGGTTTTAGAAAACTAGTTTCGAGAGGGATATAACAAATACCTCATTATAAAATTATTTTTGTGACACACTTTTAAAATGTCTTAAGCATTGATTCCTTTCAAAACCAAGGGATGGTCTCTTAAGATACAATAGGTCCAACCACTATGACCAGCTAAGTTAGCCCAAGTGCATCTCCAAGGTAGAAATATCCAAGGGATTCATCTCTAGAAGATTTTCAGTAGGGGGAGCAGGTAGAGCCACCCATTACCAGTGGTAGGACCTACAGGTAATTATGACAAATTTTTAAGGATGTAGAAGATTTTGTTAGGCCCCCCACAAATGAGAAGAGGTGGCATAAGAAACCGGACAGGTACCAAGCCTTGGTAACCCAGGTTGGGGAACCCTCTAGACTTCACGAGGCAACTCAACCTCAGGTATGGGTCGATGAAATGGTCGAAGTGTACAGTTCCATCATGAAAACGGATTTATGGGAAGTGGTTCTTAGGCCTCAGAACAGATCAGTTCCATCAGTTTTGGCTTCTGTGTTCCATCAATAAATTATGCAAAAATATTTCGGTAATAATCACATTACAATGAACAAAGTCGACGTGTTTCGAACCAACCAGTGTGGTTCATCATCAGGACTAGGTGAGAGATCGGATCTAGTCATTGAGTTTAAATAGATGTAGAAATGACAAAGTAAATAGTTATAATAACAGCTAATTTGACTTTGAAAATAATAACGATTAGTTCTATTAATTTAATTATTTATTTAATACAACCTAATGGCTAGTTTGACTATTGAAATTAATAATGGCTAGATCTATTTAATAGTTTAATTTATGTATAAAAATCCTTTTATTTTATTAATATCGTTAATTAAAATTATGCAGAAATCTTTCGGTAATAATCACATTAATTAACGATATTAATAAAATAAAAATATTTGTATATATAAATTAAACTATTAAATAGATCTAGCCATTATTAATTTCAATATTCAAACTAGCCGTTAGGTTGTATTAAATAAATAATTAAATTAATAGAACTAACCGTTATTATTTTCAAAGTCAAATTAGTTGTTATTCTAATTGTTTACTTTTCCATTTCTACATCTATTTAAACTCAATTACTGGATCTGATCTCTCACCTAATCCTAATGATGAACCACACGGGTTGGTTTGAAATGCGTCGACTTTGTTCATTGTAATGTGATTATTACAGAAATATTTCTGCATAACAAGATAAAATATGTTGCAGATTGTAGCGTAGAAAAAATCAAAGGAAGGTTTGTGGCAAAGGGATATGCTCAGAAGGAAGGAATAGACTATGAAGATACCTTTGCCCCAATCACCACATATAATTCTATTAGATTAGTGATATCCCTTACTGCACATATGGGATTGGAGATTCACCAGATGGACATCTAGACTCCATCCTTGAATGGGGTGATAGAATAAGAAGTATATCTCAAACAACCAGAGAGCTTTAAAATGCATGCGTAGAAGAATCATGTGTGTAGGCTTAAGAAAGAATTGTATGGATTTAAGCAAGCCCCTAGAGCTTGGTATGGTTGAATTAATGACTACTTGCATAAGATTGGATTCGTCAAGAGTGACGCATATCCAAATCTCTACAATCTGAGAGTAGGGGATGAGCCTCTTATGTTTGTGATGTATGTAGATGATCTATTCCTAATAGGATCATCTAGGCTCATAAAGGAATACAAGGATAATTTAGCTTCAGAATTCGACATGAAGGATCTAGGGCTAATGCATTATTTTTTGGGGTTGGAATTTTGGCAGCAGAAGGGTGAGATCTTCGTTGGTTAAGGGAGATATGCTACAAAAATATTGAAGAGACTCAAGATGGATACACACAGTGTGACATTAGATTGTGATGGATATGACACGGATTTGTTTGGGATCCCAGGTAGATCGGAAAGGTACCAGTGGATAGTGTTACAATATTGGATCAGGAATGACCTCCTTGTGTAGCAGGAAACAAAAGTGTGTGGCTCTAAGCTCAGTTGAGGAAAAATATGAGCGCAAGTAACGCTTCATGTGTGAGGCCATATGGCTTCTAAAATTGCTTGTGAACTTACTCAAGGAGAAGATGGAGGCGACTGTCATTCTTTGTAATTATCAGAGTTGCATCAAGCTCTCTGAAAATCCTATGTTTCATGATCAGTTGAAGCACATTGACATCAAGTGTCATTTCGTCAGATATTGTGTCCAGCAGGGAGTTGTACAATTGTAGTACACTCTGATAGGAGAATAGGTGGAAGACATCCTCACTAAATCTCTGTGAAACACAAAGTTTGTCTACTTCAGAGAGAAGATGGGGATGATCAAGAATCCATTTCAATAGTAGAAATGGACTTATACATAATTGAGAGGGAGTTGTGGTACAGATGAAGCAGTAACAGTGGCAGCGTCATGGGAAGTAGTACAGAAGGAATTAGTGTAGCAGATGAGGGGTAGCAACAGCCAAGCAGCAGCACAGAGGATTCTTTAGGGTCATAGCAATATGCATTACGAAAATTGCTAGAATGTTTTCCTCGTTAAGAGGTAGTGTTGATTTTTGTAGCATAAGAAAGTGATCTAAGTCTCAAATTTTGTGAGGAGGCTTAGACATCAGTATTCCAAAAAACCCAGAACCCATTTGTGGAAATTTCACTCAGTTCATGTTTTATTAAAATAATTAATTATTTTAATGGAGACCCTAAGTCTAAACTTAGGGAAATTAAATAATTAATGGGCATTAATAAAACAGGGTAAGGATATTCTAGAGAAAAAAGATCAAGTCTAGTCTTAATCTTAGCCATTGATAAAAATTCTAATTTGGGACATTAATTCTTCAATGAGAATATTATAAAATAAGGCTTGAGGGTCATTTGGAAAGCAAGACAGACATACACTCTGTAACCCGAAGGAAGTCAATTATGAAGGAATAGAATTCGATTTCAGAGGGAGAGTTGCAGGGAAGAGGAAGGAGAGGGAATCAACAGTGTCAAGGACCAAGGGAAGAAGGACACAGAAGGCCATAGAGGGCATCACATATCAAAAATGCAGAGATATCACGTAGGGTGACGTAGTCTCACACAGGCTCTATGCAAAGAGACACGCAGAGGCAGACTAGGGCAATGAGTGCTCAGAGAGTTGGAAAATCTCCAGAGCCTTGATGAGAATTTATCTCAGGTGTTTTCTCACGAATTTTCTCAGTTAGACTGCCAGTACTTCCTTGTAAATAATTGTTGGCTTGAGGGGTCCTGACCCAGGTTCGAAATTTATGGATAAACCAACAAACCCTCTAACTACTGGCCCTTCCAACAATGATCTTCTTGCGCATACCAAAGTCTCACCTGAAGCAATATGGGGGGGGGGTGCTGGAACTAGGTTTCCGTAGCCTAAGAGATAATTTAATGAAGTGGTTTGCAAAAAAACCCTAGGTGATTTTATACAAATGCGTGCAATAGTTTATAATAGAATCATAGGAAATGTGCAATTATCAACTGAATAATACATAAATAATTTATTCCTTAGCGCAGATAACCAATCATAATCAAGTCTAGATCTTAATCAATGTAACACTTAACAAATATAAAATACTCATGCATAATCATATCAGACAACTTCGTGCATTCATCAATAAGTAAATAGACAATGCAATCTCATCAAACCATAAACATAAACATAAACGCATAACACATAGCGCTTCGCCAAAACTATTCTTTCTATTATCTTCTAGTTTTGTCAATATATCAATTGTTCTTTCAAAAACCCCTTTCAAAACCCTTACAAACCATTCTTTGCACACATCTAAGACTAGGTCTCTGCAGACACAGCCAATAGGAGCCTTTCACCCAACCCAAAAACACTTGTAAATACAAATACTATTAGAATACCAATATTTCATAACATTCATTGACTATCTAGCTTAAACAAAATCTATCTATTTATAATATGTCTAGCACGTAGATACTATGGTCTCAAACCATGGTTTGAGGCCCATATTTTACATTTAAGCTTAATTACATCCAAAATTGGGGCAAAATTCCCTTTGAATTAATTTTCACAGTGCACACATACAAACATACAAAAAATATCTTTGGAACTTATGCCTCAGGGGACCCCACTCCAACAAGAATTTACTGCTGAAGATTAATATATAAACCCTCATCTTCTACAATGGTTTTACCACATTGGGTTTTTCTGGGGACAATTGTCCAAAAATAACTGTTTCATTATGATTGGTTCTTATGCTTGCATTTTACTGTTCTTTTCTCTATATGTACAAGTGATAACTGCAGTAGTGTTTATTTTGAAATTTGTTGTAAGGGTTTTTCAAATAACTTATTTTGGAAATAAGTAGTATAAATAAATCTATAACTGCAATAGCAATTCATATTTGAATTTTTCACAGTACGCAGATGGAAGGATTGTACTGAATTGAAGACCTATTAATAAATAATAAGTTTTGGTGAACTTTGTTGCAATTTCTATGTTTATGCATGAATGTGTTAATTATCTATTGATTACTGCAAGTTGTGGATCTGTTTCTATTTTGATCTGCATAAAAGATCTATGTGTTGCGCCAGGATTTCATCTATATTAAGGGTTTTACAGAAGAGCTATCTGTGTGATTGCACAAGGGTTGTTTCTTCTCTGATAAGATAAATCTGACTGAGGTACAATAATATGTTACACATAATTGTTAAGGATTTTTATCTGTGTCTAGCTCTGATTTCTGTGAAGTCTCGCGTAGATCGATAAGCCTTAGATCTGATCAATAAGTTTAAATCCCACATCAAATGCTCCCTTAGGGTGGGGAACCTGGTTCTAGCACCTCCCCATACTTCTTCGGGTGATACTTTGGTCTGTGCAAGCATATCACTGCCGAAATGGCTAATAGTTGGAGGGTTTTGTTGGTTGCGCAGAAAAATTTAAACATGTGCTAGGACCCCTCAAGCCAACAACACCTTTTATGATTTCATGCTCAAGATAGCACAGTCTTCTACATCCAATTTGTAGAGGTTATTTACTCGAACCTGAATCTTTTTCACTTTTCTTGTGGCTTTGTAATGAAGGAACTCCTTTCCTTCACTGAATATTATATCATAGCCACAGTCTTCCAACATAGAAACATAAATCAAATTCTTCTTTAAACTGTGAACATACATGACATCTTTTAATTTGAGAGTACCTAACTCCCTCTGAAAGGTAATTCTACCTATGCCAGTAGCATTGTACCTTCTGTCATTTCCCATCTCAATGTGCATCTGGAGATCCTTCTCCTCCAAGATACTGAAGAATTCCTTGTTGCGGGTCATATGGAATGAAGCTCAATTATCTAAGTAGTACACAGAACGCATCACTGATGATACCATTGATGCGATGAGGGTGAAATCCAACTTAAATTATGAAGCGAGTGCTTCACCTTCCACTCCTCCTAAGAGCTTCTTGTCGGTCTTCTTGTGTAGACACTTTGTAGCATAGTGTCCAAGCTCATGAAAGTGAAAACATTTTACCTTTGACAAGTCTCTCTTCTTGCTTGCCTTATTGGAAATCGATTTGGAATGGGATGCCTTTCCTTTCCCTTTCTTTGCCTTTCCATCCAAGGCACAATTTTCCTCATCATCAGTCTTTCATGAGGATCCATCTCTGGTATTCCATCGAATCTCTTCTTGTACCAAGTCGGACCATAATCACTCCCACTCTAGTAGCTTCTCCCTCCCATTCACCAAGTCCTGGTATCTTTTCCAACTCTTTGGAAGGCCTATAAGTGTTAGGCTCACTAAATCATCATGGGAAATTGTCACACCAACACTTCCAAGCTCAACTCAACATTGGGTGAACTTCGTCAAGTATTTTGGTATCATGTCGCCATTCTCCATACTGATATTTTTGAGCTTATCCTTCAATGCTAGCTTCCTATGGCCATTTTTATTCTGAAACAGATATTTTAAGGCCTTTCACATAGCATATGGATTTTCCTTTCCATGGAGGTTTAAGACAATATGATCTCGAACTCCTTCTAACATAATCCTTCTCTCCTTTGCTACATTCTTCTTACATGCATCAAGAAGTTGAGAATTTGTTGTTGCAGGCTAGGGAATTTCACTGTCTATGAATTCCTTCAGCCCATTGTCCTCCAAAACTGCCTCCATCCTATCCTTCCATGCTATTTAATTTGAATTACCCTCAAGGGAATATTCGAGCCTTAATCCAGAGAAAGATATCCTAATATGTTACTGGTCCTAAAGAATAAATCTGCAAATTCGATTCACCTATTCAAAACAAACTTTGGTTCTTATCTTCTATAGTAATTATAATTTCCTTCTCATTTAATTAAGGGAAAATTAAATTAGAAACCATTTCCTATTGACATTTCAACATTAACGACTTTCTGAAGAAAACCATATCCACCCACAACCCTTTGGTTTTTCCTGAGACCACCTCACCCACATCCAAAATATTCTATTAATCCAAAGCTCGAACCGAGAAAGAATCCTGTCACACTATGGCTATCTGGAAATGGCTAGTAAAGGCTAAAATCCAATGTCGAAACTCGGAAAAATCCCTCTCCATGACAATAAAATAACCAAACCAATATTCACATACCATGCATGTCAAAACCATCTAGGAAATCAGACATGCAACCTGTTACCTGCAAGGATTACTGTTGAAGCTGCTTGATCCAAATTTTCCTTACTTTATCATTGGTTTTCTTTGCTTTCCTTGTCCTTCCTTTGCTTGCTTTATTTCCTCCTCTTGGTGCTCTTCTCCTCTCTGAAACCAATTCCAAAACTGAACTGAAAAAAGGCTATTAATTGATGCCCTAAGGTATTTTTATTAATGAGGCCTGTATTTTATTCATTTTCCATTATTTTCCTTCAATTTCATCCTCACATGCAACTTGTCACCGTTCACCTTCATTTTCTCCTAATTTCCATTATTTTCATAAATAAAATTCCAATTAATGTCATTTTTCCTTTCCAAAACCTTTGTTGTTGCCTTTTTGAATTTTCCCAACATTCAGCTTGTGATAAGTGTCCCTTGACCATGGTATTATTTTTCCTTTATTAAATTTTATTACATGAAATTTTAACCCAATGTTGTTACATCTAAATACCATAATTTCATTGATTTTAGAAAAGAAACTTGGAAAGGTAATATCTGAGACTACAAAGATTTTCCTCTTCATGGCTTATTTAGAAAGTGAATGGATGGTCATTGCGACCACCACAACCACAAAAGGGGGCCTATCTACAAAACATAATCTCCACAACCACAAAAGGGGGCCTATCTACACAACATAATCATGTGGACAATATTGTAGAGACATGCAAAAATATCTTCACTTCATTATGGGGGTGCCTCTGCACAACTAGTTCAAATACTCATTTGAGTTGCTACTTGGTGCTCCTTTAGCTAATCGACCAATATCTAGACACTCTCTCCTAGATAATGAGGAAATAAAACATCATATTCATGATCTCATCCAAAAGGGCCACATTTTATCAAGCTCCTCACTTTACGAGAGTCCGATTATGTTGGTGTAGAAGAAGGATGGGACATGGAGACTATGTGTTTATGATAGATCCCTAAAAAAAATCCCTATCAAGAACATATATCTGATCCCCAAAAATTGATGATCTTCTTAATCAACTATAGGGTGCCAATATTTTTAGTAATATTAATATGAAGTTAGGCGACCACCAGGTTCTAATTGAACAAAAAAATGCATGGCCTTTTTGAGTGGTTGGTCATGCCCTTTCGCTTGACTAATGTTGCAACAACATTCATGAGAATTATGGATGATATCTTACGAGCATTTTAAAATTGTTTTATGGTCATATATTTGGATGAGACCCTCATATTTAGTAGAACCAATGCAGAGCATCTGTAGCACATACCAATATGGAGAAATCCTCATTTTACATAAAGATAATTCAATATATGGGATACATCATGGATGGACATGGGGTGCATGTGGACCTATCCAAGATCTAAGTCATTCAATATTGTTCAGCCCTGATGACTCTAATAGAGCTCCATATCTTCTTTGGCCTTGCTAACTTCTACTAGAAGTTTGTGTTGAGATTCCCTCATATTGCTTAGCCCTTAATTCAAATGAAAAAGGGTGGAGTTAAAACATTTTTTTTCTTGTATAATTCACAAAATAAATAATTTAAGGATTTGAAATAATAACTCTATTATGCACCTCACCTTGTATAATCTACAATAGTCATTTGAGATTGAGACAAAGGTCTTTGGCTATGCTATCAATGTATCAGTTACTCAACAAGGAAATATAGTGACCTATCACGGTGAAATATTTTTGTATACCATTGAAAGTTAGCCTGATTATGATAAGGAGACATAATCCATCGTGTATGTATGGTAATGGTGGAAGAATTATATTCTAGGGAAGGAGTTGACTATCCAGACTAATCACAAGCATATATAACTCTTATATGTTGAAAATGCATTATGTTGAAAAGGCAGTGGTAGAAATTTTATTTTTCCTTAACTAAAATTGAGGAAATTCGAAATTATACATCATTAGACAACTTGGAGGATTTAACTGAGGTGACATGGCTCTTGTCACTTAGTTAAGAACAATGAATTTGAGTTAATGAGTTAAAGTTTAGTTTACTTGTGTTGATTCCTAAAAAATAGGAGTCTAACTCAGTTAATTCAATTTAGGGGAATGAAGTTCAGTTGTGTGCAATAGTTTCCTAAATTTTAGGAGCCTAGGTTGATTTAATTTTAGTTGTCGCAATTCAATTCCATAAAATTGAGCTATGGTCAGTTAAACTAGTTCTAACTATCAGAGGAACTAGTGGAAGGTCAAGTTGTGGAAGTGGAACTTCAACCACACTCAGTGATAATCCTGATAACTAATCAATTAGCCTAAATTAGCTCATGCATGTAGAGAATTCGAGTTACCTAAAGAGATGGATATTTCAAGCAGTGAATTATCAGTTGTATACCATGCTAATGTGTATAGGTGGTGCATGCAGTCATAGGAAGGAGCTAAAGAAATTGCACAATCCATATAAGGTAATTTCCTAATTAATAGGGGTTAATTTCCTCGAGGAACAATACAAGGAATTAGGAGCTTGGAGGCTTGAAAAATTGGCTAAGTGTTGGTCTAGTTCAATCTCTCAAGTAGAGGGATATATTATACACGCAGGTTGTGCTAAAGCTTGAGAAAGCATTGTATTTCATCTCTATTCTTTGATTAATGCAATACATTTAGTAAGGGGTTTTGAGCATTTGTTTTCCCCTAGATGAAAATTTGTGCATGTGTGATTTTTATTCTTGCAAGTTGATGTTATGTGTTCTCGATGGTGAATTAACTTTCACAGGTCAGTATAGTAACTTTGAGTCTTGTGATTTAGTAAATTTCATGAGCAGTTTCGAATCTACACATTAATTTCTACAATGTAAACATAAGGAAAATTACAAAATGGCCACCATAAAAAATGGTACACATACCTATAACAATTCCACTTGAACATCAAATACACCAATCATGTTTTAGACTACCTCAGTTGGCCCTTGATTGTAGTGCTAATCATATTTTATTAACTTTTGTGGGAACGAGACCTTTGGGTGGATACAATTACAAAATAATGAACCTCACTTTGTTTCCACATGTTGGGGTTCCCATGTTTTGGTAGATTTGGCAATACCAAAAGATGAGACAACATCAAACCACTTTGGGGCCCTAGGATCTAGCCCTCCTGGACCCGGAGAGGGATCTCTCCAAATAGATCAAAGAATGATATGTCTTTGAAGCTCGAATTGAGATATTAGGCTAGTTATGAAGCATAAAGGGGGGTTTTAAAATGATTTGGTTGAAGGTTTGCTGGGTTGGTTAGGGGATCATGGACTGGGAAAGCAATGGAAGGAAAGGAACAAAACAAAAGGTTGTTTCAGCAGGGAGAATGAGCCAAGACAGTGCCATCCATTGGGCTATGGAGTCATGAAAGGAAATTACTTGCATCCACTAGCCAAGGCTTTCAAAGGGCAAGTCATCTATACTAAAGGATCTTTTTAGTTAGATGATGGGGTGGAACATTAAGGAGAGAAAGTGGAAGAAGGAAAGACAACCAATTTTCTGTCTATAGATCAGGTCAGAGGTCATTTAACTCCAGACCTGCTTGGACATACTCAAAGGTAGCTCTCAGAGAGACAAAGGGGCTGCTTATAGATCAGACCAGAGGTCATTTAACTCCAGGTCTGCTTTAGCAACTCCAAGAGAAAAACAGAGATAAGATTACAAAGAAACATCTAAGAAGCAAACCCCCAAGTTCATACATCAGCCAGCAGGCAATAACATCCGCTGCACTGGTTAAACCCGTGAACCCACTCTTAGACAACACATAGGGCAGAAAACATAAAGGTAGGGAGAGCAGACAGCATAGGGCACCTAACAAGGGTGAATCCTATACCATTATTCTGATGCCTACCAGCAGAACATGAAACAGTATGAAAATGTAAATAACAGAGTTAAGAAAACATCACCAATAGTAATAGACCAGGATCCTGTGAAATGTGCTTTGATTAATTGATGCAAAACCAGTCATGTACAATATGGCTCAATGGCTAATACAGTCTCGACTTCTCCTCCCAACCTATTACATACAAACTACTCTGCAACTTCCTCCCAAGGCTGTTCTAACAGTCAAACTGAATCCCTCTAACAGCAGATGCCCAGCAAGGCAACAACAACCTTTACATTATGTTCTCGGGGATCTTTTATAGGAGAGGAGAGAAAACAGAGGTAGATGAACATTGAATTGATCTCATTAAGACAGAAACGGCGGAAGTGTCCGTGCCCATACTGCTTAATGGCTCTGCGGCTCTGTATGTACTCTGTAGACTATTTGGAGGCTCTGCCAGGTCGATTTTGACCTCGGATATTTCTTTGAAGTCCTTTCTGGTGCTTGGAGCTCTGTGCTAGCCTTCTGAAATAAATGAACTGGATGGAAAACTGCAAGTCCCTCCATGCTTCTTTAATGCTTCCTGACTGTCTGAGTTGAGCTTCAGTCAGTGTATTTAATTGTCTCAGGGCTCGAGAAGGCATGGAGGACGCTGTGGGAAGGTGTACCTCTGGAGGAAAAAGTCCTGCTGTTAGGTAGCGCAGTTATGGCATTACTGGTGCGCTCTTAATCCTCAAACAGTGCCTTAATCCTTTGATCACGGGATTAGCGCTTCAAATATTCAATTACAGGCTCAAATCCCTTATGATCCGGTCTCTGCTGCTTTGGCGGCCGACTGAAATGGACTCTCTGTGTTGCCTGCGCTGTACAATAAACATATTATCAACCGGGCAGTGGTGGAGGAATGCGGTGGAGGTGGAGAGATGGTGGAGCGATGGAGAAATAGTGTAAATAGCGGAGAGGAGCGGAACAATGGACGCACGGTGTAAAACCCAAATTTTAGCGTTGGGTCGAAATACAAAGGAAATGACGAAAAACAATGGAGCGGAGGCCATGGAGGTGGGACCCAGTGGAGGCGGAGGGTGATTAAACTAAAACCGTTAGATCTTAAACCCAACTGAAGGTGGAGAAGTAATCGGAGGCTTACAATCGGAGAACGGGAGGCAGGACTTGCGATTGCGATCGGAGGGGCGATGCGATTGAGCGCTGGCCGTTAGATCATGAAACAGATGGACGGTCAGGATTGAATCGGGAGACGGAGGAAAGGCCTGCGATCAGCGATCGGAAGGAAAGAAGCGATTGAGCGCTGGCCATTGATCTGGGGGAGGAATGGACGGCGGAGATTAAATCGAGGGATCCCAATCGGAGCTGTTCCAATGTGACTTGCGATTGCGATCGGAAGGGGGGTTGCGATTGAGCGATAGCCGTAGGATCGCGGGATAGATCAACGGTTAGAATTGAATCGGGAGGGAGACGGAAGGACTTGCGATTGCGATCGGGCGGAGGGTGCGATTAATGCTGGACCGTCAGATTCCGGGGCAGATCAACGGTCAGGATGAGATCGGAGGATCGCAATCGGAGCTCGGAGGAAAAGGCTTGCGATTGATCGGAGGCTGTTGCGATTAAGCGCTGACCGTTGGATCTGGGATCAGATCAACAGCTCACAGTCCATCGGAGGGAGAAACAGGAAACGAGAAGGGAATGAAGCGATTAGCGCTGGGCCGTCGGATCGCGGGACGAATCAACGGTGGGGAGGGCAATCGGGGGACTGGAGGAAGGACTTGCGATTGATCGAAGGGAACACGCGACATGTTGCGATTGCGATTGAGCCGGGGCTGCGATTAGCGCTCAGCCGTCGATCTTTACAACCGATCAACGGACCAAAATACGTCGCGAGACATTGTTAATAAAACAATCGCATCGGGATTTATTTTTGATATAACAAAGAAAATGCGCCCGCCCGGTCTTCCGATTGCGATTAGCGCCTGGGACTTAAGCGCTTGGTCCCAGCGCTGGGGCATGTGTGGGAAGTGGTTTGAAAGGGGTTGGCAGAAAGGGGCTAGGCCTTATAATAAGGCCGGAAAGGAGTTTTTAGCCCATTTTAATGGATTTTAGGGCTGGGGAAGGGGAACGATAGAGAAATAAAGGGGAAAGAAGGGAAAACAAAGGTTAGGGGAGGAAATTCAAAGGGGATTTTGAGGGGATTTGAGGGGTAAATGGGGAATAGAAGGGGAAGACAGGGGGGATGAAATAAAAGGGAAAAAGGGGGCCTTTGGGCATTTCTTCATCAGCAGAGGGGCTTTAAAAGGGGAATCAGCAGAGGGGAAACTATCAAAGGATAAAAGACACATGGAGGCTTCAAGGAGATTGTGTTTTCAGAGGAAATGCAATCCTTGAAGACTCAAAAATGATTTAGCCCCCTATTTGCTTGTCAAAAAATTTATAGGGGGGCTAACAGTGGCTCCACATGGGGATGGCTTCTTCTTGAAGGAGCCAAGAAACTAGAAGATGATCTCTTGGTGTAGGCCAGATGCCTGCTGCTTGAACCATCCATCTCTTTCTTTGATCAGCTGCCACAAACTGTGAAGACAACATATCAGCAGTACAATTCTTCCAAACAACTACCTACCCACACTATAGTCCTAACATTTTTCTTCTTGGGTGCATTTGGACTTGCAGACCCTTTACATCATTAACTTTTACAAACAGGAAAAATAAACCTAATCTACTTCTACCCTTATTACTCCATGAGACCAGATTAGACTGTTGGTCTCATATGTTTCTCTACCTACACTACTACCTACTAGGATTAGACTGTCTAGCAGGTTTCTTCTCTACCTTCTAAAACAGAAACTGAAACAACTAATCTACTTGCTCATAGACTGAGCTTTATTGAGCTTCCTACCTACCCTACTCTAACTGGAAATCTCTGATGTTCTAGGTGATATGATAAAGCCAATACAGCCAGTCAAGTAGTAGTGAAAAAGGATATGAGCACTGGCTGCCTGTCAGAGATAACCACAGGGTGCTCTGCTTGTGGTTCTTCAAAACTGTGGTCACCATCAGTAGTGACCATTCCTGATGAATCTGGCCCATGATAAGGATCAATGCTGTAGCGTTCGAGCATATCAGGGCCTCCATGTATTCTGCCACAAGATCAACGAACACTTGATGTATGCTTTCCTCCTTTTGGCCTGCCATGATTGGTAGGCTGTCTATGTCCCGGGCAGCGTCGCTTATTGCACTTTCCACTGCATCTTCAGTGTGGCTTATGAAAACTGGGTCTTCTTCCTCTTGTATTTCAAAGAGCAGCGGAATTTCTTCTCTTTTAGGGGGCAGGAGACTTTCCAAAAAGGCCCTCGGGTCTCTGAACTCGTAGGATATCTCTTGTGAGTTTAAAAGTTCGAGCTCAGCTTCATATCTGTCAACCACCAAATCAAGAAACATCTTCTTAAGCGCAGGTAGATGATTGAGTGCTGAGCCAATAGGGACAACCTTTGGAAGTTCCTCCCCTTCAATTTCTGCCAGTACACTTGCTACTCCATGCTGAAACTCTGCTATGAGGCTTGGATCTATTTCTGAAAATTGTTCAGAGTCTTCTATTAGCGAAGTGACTGGATCTTCGGCATGGATGATGTTGTACTGTGACATGGTCTCCCAGTGGAGTCTTAAGTGAAACCAAGATAATCAGTGGCCAACTGATCACCTGTGGAGTCTTTCAATCATTCAGGAATTGTGGAGTCGCCAGGTGGATGATTCACAACTAACTGTCCACCACAGTGGTTTACCAAATCAAAGCTGACTGATATTTCCCCAGCGGAGTCGCCATTATGTTGGTGACAACAATGGCAAATAGACCAACTATCAGCGGTTCTTGACTCTCAGATTCATCCCCAGTGGAGTCGCCATTATGTTGGGGTTCCCATGTTTTGGCATATTTGGCAATACCAAAAGATGAGACAACATCAAACCACTTTGGGGCCCTAGGATCTATCCCTCCTGGACCCGGAGAGGGATCTCTCCAAATAGATCAAAGAATGATGTCTCTTTGAAGCTCAGAATGAGATGTTAGGCTAGTTATGAAGCACAGAAGGGGGTTTTAAATGATTTGGTTGAAGGGTTGCTGGGTTGGTTAAGATATCATGGACTGGGAAAGCAATGGAAGGAAAGGAACAAAACAACAGGCTGTTTCAGCAAAGAGGATAGGCCGAGACAGTGCCATCCATTGGGCTATGGAGTCATAAAAGGAAATTACTTGCATCCACTAGCCAAGGCTTTCAAAGGGCAAGTCATCTACACTAAAGGATCTTTTAGATAGATAATGGGATGGAACATTAAGGAGGAAAGTGAAAGAAGGAAAGCAACCGAATTTCTGTCTATAGATCAGGTCAGAGGTCATTTAACTCTAGACCTGCTTGGACATACTCAAAGGAAGCTCTCAAAGAGACAAAGGGGCTGCTTATAGATCAGACCAGAGGTCATTTAACTCCAGGTCTGCTTTAGCAACTCCAAGAGAAAAACAGAGATAAGATTACAAAGAAACATCTAAGAAGCAAACCCCCTAGTTCATACATCAGCCAGCAGGCAATAACATTCGTTGCACTGGTTAAACCCGTGAACCCACTCTTAGACAGCACATAGGGCGGAAAACATAAAGGTAGGGAGAGCAGACAGCATAGGGCACCTAACAAGGGTGAATCCTATACCATTATTTTGATTCCTACCAGCAGAACATGAAACAGTATGAAAATGTAAATAACAGAGTTAAGAAAAACATCACCAATAGTAATAGACCAGGATCCTGTGAAATGTGCTTTGATTAATTGATGCAAAACCAGTCATGTACAATATGGCTCAATGGCTAATACAGTCCCAACTTCTCCTCCCAGCCTATTACATACAAACTACTCTGCAACTTCCTCCCAAGACTGTTCTAACAGTCAAATGAATCCCTCTAACAGCAAATGCCCAGCAAGGCAACAACCTTTACATTATGTTCTCGGGGATCTTTTATAGGAGAGGAGAGAAAACAGAGGTAGATGAACATTGAATTGATCTCATTAAGACAGAAACGGTGGAAGTGTCCGCGCCCATACTGCTTAATGGCTCTGCGGCTCTGTATGTACTCTGTAGACTATTTGGAGGCTCTGCCAAGTCGATTTTGACCTCGGATATTTCTTTGAAGTCCTTTCTGGTGCTCGGAGCTCTGTGCTAGCCTTCTGAAATAAATGAACTGGATGGAAAACTGCAAGTCCCTCCATGCTTCTTTAATGCTTCCTGACTGTCTGAGCTGAGCTTCAGTCAATGTATTTAATTGTCTCAGGGCTCGAGAAGGCATGGAGGACACTGTGGGAAGGTGTACCTCTGGAGGAAAAAGTCCTGTTGTTAGGTAGCGCAGTTATGGCGTTACTGGTGCGCTCTTAATCCTCAAACAGTGCCTTAATCCTTTGATCACGGGATTAGCGCTTCAAATATTCAATTACAGGCTCAAATCCCTTCTGATCCGGTCTCTGCTGCTTTGGCGGTCGGCTGAAATGGACTCTCTGTGTTGCCTGCGCTGTACAATAAACATATTATCAACCGGGCAGTGGTGGAGAAATGCGGTGGAGGTGGAGAGATGGTGGAGCGATGGAGAAACAGTGTAAATAGCGGAGAGGAGCAGAGCAATGGACGCGTGGTGTAAAACCCAAATTTTAACGTTGGGTCGAAATACAAAGGAAATGACGGAAAACAATGGAGCAGAGGCCATGGAGGTGGGACCCAGCGGAGGCGGAGGGCGATTAAACTAAAACCGTTAGATCTTAAACCCAACGGACGGTGGAGATGTAATCAGAGGCTTACAATCGGAGGACGGGAGGCAGGACTTGCGATTGCGATCGGAGGGGCGATGCGATTGAGCGTTGGCCGTTAGATCATGAAACAGATGGACGGTCAGGATTGAATCGGGAGACGGAGGAAAGGCCTGCGATCAGCGATCGGAAGGAAAGAAGCGATTGAGCACTGGCCGTCGATCTGGGGGAGGAATGGACGGCGGAGATTAAATCGAGGGATCGCAATCGGAGCTGTTCCAATGTGACTTGCGATTGCGATCGGAAGGGGGGTTGCGATTGAGCAATAGCCGTAGGATCGCAGGACAGATCAACGGTTAGGATTGAATCGGGAGGGAGATGGAAGGACTTGCGATTGCGATCGGGCGGAGGGTGCGATTAATGCTGGACCGTCAGATCGCGGGGCAGATCAACGGTCAGGACGAGTTCGAAGGATCGCAATCGGAGCTCGGAGGAAAAGGCTTGCGATTGATCAGAGGCTGTTGCGATTAAGCGCTGACCGTTGCATCTGGGATCAGATCAACGACTCACAGTCCATCGGAGGGAGAAATAGGAAACGAGAAGGGAATGAAGTGATTAGCGCTGGGCCGTCCGATCGCGGGGCGAATCAACGGTGGGGAGAGCAATCGGGGGACTGGAGGAAGGACTTGCGATTGATCAGAGGGCACACGCGACATGTTGCAATTGCGATTGAGCCAGGGCTGCGATTAGCGCTCAGCCGTCGATCTTTACAACCGATCAACGGACCAAAATACGTCGCGAGACATTGTTAATAAAACAATCGCATCGGGATTTATTTTTGATATAACAAAGAAAATGCGCCCGCCCGGTCTTCCGATTGCAATTAGCGCCTGGGACTTAAGCGCTTGGTCCCAGTGCTGGGGCATGTGTGGGAAGTGGTTTGAAAGGGGCTGGCAGAAAGGGGCTAGGCCTTATAATAAGGTCGGAAAGGGGTTTCTAGCTCATTTTAATGGATTTTAGGGCTGGGGAAGGGGAACGATAGAGAAATAAAGAGGGAAGAAGGGAAAACAAAGGGTAGGGGAAGAAATTAAAGGGGATTTTGGGGGGATTTGAGGGGTAAAAGAAGAATAGAAGGGGAAGACAAGGGGGATGAAATAAAAGGGAAAAAGGGGGCCTTGGGCATTTCTTCATCAGCAGAGAGGCTTTAAAAGGGGAATCAGCAGAGGGGAAACTATCAAAGGATAAAAGGCACAAAGAGGCTTCAAGGAGACTGTGTTTTCAGAGGAAATGCATTCCTTGAAGACTCAAAAATAATTTAGCCCCCTATTTGCTTGTCAAAAAATTTATAGGGGGGCTAACACCACATACTAAACGTTTTTCACACAAAAGCAAGTCATATTCTTCCACTTCCAAGATGTTCTCTTGCGCTACCTAGGCCACCTTTATGTTCATTCAAGCGTGCATGGCAAGTTGATATGGGGGGGAAATTACAATCGAGTGGTAGGTAACTTTTCTATGGAGAAGAAAATAACAGTACTTCAAAATTATTTCTACCAACAAAAGCTTCAATGGGATGTATATTAGTATATTAGATCATGCACTTCCTATGTCATTACTAAACCGACCATCAAGAAGTATCGTAGGCACACTTTACCTACCCCATATAAGCCCTGGGAGTTATTCATCCAAATTTGTGTAGGAATGCAAAAAAATACACATATAACCATAAATAAAAATAAGCAGTGGAAATAACACTTCATTTCATTAATATCAAAGAACTGAAATTTGCTTACAGACAGAATGGAAATAAACTAGCTAAGGCGCTAGTAGGTTATCTCTAAGAAGAGATGTGGTGGCTACGGGCCTCTAAACTATGTTACATTGAGGCTAGAGGGCCTATTTATTATTGAGAAACAATGGAAAACCCTATAGAGCCAAAAACCTAACCCTAGGAGATGAAGCGTCAAAACTATGGGCCCCGTTTGGGTAAATTGGTACATCAACTTCCCAGGGACGTAAATTTGGCATACTATCTCCATTTGACGTGCACCATACCTCATTAGAAATATCTATTTGAGGACTACAACATTTGAGTGAAAAACATTGGTAAACAAAGCCATGTTGCTCTCGGTTTTTCCAAAAAAAATGTCATTTAGGGCCTCAAAACGGCTCCGGAAGTTTAGGACACAAAAAATTGCTAAAAATAGTAAACTATGCTATAATTAAGGAAAACAAAAAACTGAAAGGGAAAATGGTGGGGCCCCAAGTGGAATATAAAAGTGGCCAAAAATATCCACATGGATCATTCCTCCCCCCTTAGGAAGCAATTTTCCCCATTGCGTTGACTTCCTCCATGAGTTGAGGAAAATTGTACTGAACTTGGTCTCTGGTGAACCACTTGCCTTGGTGCAGGAGTTGGCTAGCTTTGACAACCCGATACAGTTGGATATTCTGCTGGTGAGTGTTCTTGGTTTGCATGTCCATGATACAATCTGTGGTGGCCTATTCCATACAATCTAGGTTTAACTATATTGGTGTGAGTTGTTCTGCAATGTCGCAGGTGTCCACTACAGGTGGGAAGTAGCGCCAAAGGCAGTCCACATTGAATATTGGGTGCATACCAAGGAATGGTGGAATATTGAGCTCTAAGGAATTATTCCCTACAACCTTGGTGATGGTGTACGACCCATATCAGAGCGGGTGAAGCTTGTGGTGGGGTCTAGTGAGGTGCTCCTTCTGCAAATGTAGCCACACTTTGTCGCCCACTTGGAAGTTGTGTGGCACCCGATGTTTATCATGTCGTTGCTTTTACTTAGCATTGGCTCTGTCCAATATGTCATGAACTTGTTGGCAGATTTGTTGAATGTGCTCGATGAAGTTGTTCAATTTGTCAGATTCAGACTAGACATGAGCCGAATCAGCCTGAGTAGCCACAAATGGCATGGCTATGTCAAAGGGACAGAGTGGCTGGAATCCCAAGCCCACCTAAAAGGGGTTGTGGCCAGTTGATCCATGGAGAGCTTGGTTATAACTATGTTGTACATAGGGGAGGCTCTCATCCCATGTGCATGGATGCTTTGAATTTTACATGTGTAGAATGTGTACAATCATCCTGATGATGACCTCTATCTGGCCATCAGTTTGGGGATGGAAAGTTGTGGCCTTGGTGAGCTTGGTGTCTAGCATTGACCAAAGGCTGGACCAAAATATGTTGAGGAAATTATTGTCCTGATTTGAGATGATAGACTATGGGATCCCAAAGTGCACCCACACTCATTCAAAGAAGAGTTTAACAGTGGCTTTTGTTGTGATATTCTTCTTGTTTCCCGCCATAATGGCCATCTTTGAGAATCTATCGACGACCGCAAAAACACAGTCATTTCCATGCTTACTAGAAGGAAGTCGTGCCATGTAATTGATGGATATGGATTCCCAAGGTTGACTAGGGGTAGGTATCGGAGTATAGAGGCCTCACTTCTTGATGATCAATTTGGAAATGGCGCAAGCAATGAAGGATCTGATGTACTTCCCAAAATCCTGTTGAAGGTTCAACCAATAGAAATACTTATGCAGTATTGCCACTATTTTCTCAACCCCAAAATTCCCAATGAATCAACTATAGTGTACTTCCCAAATCATCTTGGCACACTCTCTTGAAGGAACACAAAGGTGTCCCAAGTGACATAGCAGTGCATCTTCGAGGTGAAAATTTGGAGCTTGTGTACCCTCCAAGAGTGTCTTGTATGTTTGGCTGAATTCTAGATCACCCTTGTAGAGAATCGGCCAATCATAAGTCTCATGCCCACAAGAGTTGAGAATGGTGGTTAGCACCACAATCGGTGGTCGGTTGAGGCAATCTACAACATTATTGGTGCTACCCTTCTTGTACTTGATGTTAAAATTAAATTGTTGTAGATATGTCGACCACTTCTGATGGCGATCATTCTGCAACTTCCCTTGTGTCTGTATGAACTGCAGGGTTCAATGGTTTATGTGGATGATTGTTTCCTTCCCCAAAATGTAATGCTTCCATTCTCGGCAAGCCTGCACAATGGAATAAATTTCTTTGTCGTAAGTGGGATACTTACGGATTGTGTCGAATAATGTCTCGCTGTGATATTCCAGTGGATGCCCCTGTTGAGTAAGAACTGTCCCAATAGCATAGTTAGAGGCATTTGTCTAGATCTCAAATGGTTGTTTCAGGTATGGTAATGTGAGCACTAGGGTAGAAGAGAGACGTTGCTTCAATTCTACGAACGTCTTCTGTTGAGATTCCGAACAAAATAATTTTACTTTCGCTCCTCCCTTGGTTACTTAACTCAAGGGCCAAGTGATATGAGAGAATCCCAATATGAACCTGTCGTAGAAATTAGCAATATCTAGAAATTTTTTAAGCTCTATTAGAGTGGTTGCGGCTGGCCAATCCCGAATGACTTGGATCTTGGTTGGAATCACATGCACCCCCTTTTCATCAGTAATGTACTCCAGATACTGAACTTGGGTCATGCTGTAATATTCCTAAATTTTTACATGTCATTTGGAATATAAGAGTTCTTAATTTTCTTAATTAATTAAGTAAATAAAAGGGTGGAGGGACACATAATCCTCAATAATGAATAAGATCCACTTTTGATGTGTGAATGTGGATTAATTTAACATAGATATACATAATGGAGTAGTGGAGTACTAATATGAAAGGAGTGGAGATCGTGTCTCATTAATGAGAAAGATCATAGAGGTTGAAGCAGTCAACTGAGATCACAAAGGGAATCTAATGTAAGATCATAGAGCATTCATGATGAAGTGATGGAGGAAGTAGTGCATTTACTACACACGTGATGGAGAGGGTGCACATTGCATTTAGACATGATGGAGGACTTGGAGAGACAACTCAGTCAACCATGGAGGATTATGTCCACATGAACAGCGCAGTTTAGAGGTGGGCTAGGGCTTGGGAAGGTTCACTTTGTATATAAAGGAGATGAAGGAAACATTGCAGGCAGGCTTCAGTTTATGATTTGATGATATGTTTAGATCTGGAATTTTCAGGTGACATTTCCATGCACTCTTATGATGTTTAGCTAAGTTTGCAGTGTTGTTTAGCACAAGTTGTTCCCGAGCGGGAATCCCACCCTTACCTAAGGGGGAATTGCGTGCCTACTTTGGGAAGTTGTGATTCATCATCAGGCATTGGTGCCACACTATTTCCACTCTCTGCAGAACACATACTTTTAGGAATTACGCAATTCCTAAAGATCAGTTTGGGAGGAGGAGGTTGTCTTTAGTATTTTAGCTGGAGAACTGGTGAAGGGTTATTCCTATCACCTTGGGCTTCAAGATCAGCATTCACAGGGATTCATTTCAGATCTAGCATGAGGCCAAACTTTATTGACCTTCTATCAGTATCAGTCCCATCAAATATTGCGTAGTCCATCATTGCAGATCCAAAGGAGGAAGGAAGTTTCTAGCGCTTCAGCTAGGAATCCTGTGAGGGATCATCCCCTCACCATACCATCACCATTTCCATCAGCCTGGAGCTTATTGCACCACATTTCAGCAGGCATTGAGTCTCTCCCTCTTGTACAAAGCAGGTTTTCCAGCAGCTGCATATTCAGTTGCTTCATTTTGAGGAGGAGGAAAAAGAGACAAGATCTCAAGCTTCTAGCTTGGAGATATGAAGGAGGGATCAACCCTCAAAGCTCAGATCTGTTTGTACAACAAATTTCAACCATATTTGGATCAGCTCTAGCTTTAGATCTGCATAACCCAACAGTCAAAGGATCAAACCCTAGGAGGGTGATTCTCCAAACTCGTAGATCTGAAAAATCCTTTCTAGGTTATCTTGGGTTTCCATCACATTGGCCAAATCTTGAATATTGGCATCATCAAAGCTCTTGAGCTCCATATATCTTCATTTCCCTTTGTTGCAGCTATATGTACATCATCAAAAAAAGGGGACAACGCAGTATTGCTTCCTGTAGCTCTCCAGTTACGCAGTGCTAGTTGTGGCATGCTTTCAGGGTCATTCTAGGCCATCTCTTTGGCTATATTACCTCATATTTTTTACACGGTTGTAACTGTAATCCATCTCCACATAATAAAATGGCTCATCTATTGTGTGTATATCTGTGTTGATCATACTTTTACATGTACATTTTCTGTGTATCAATGCATTATTCCATTTTGGGATATTACAGTGGTATCAGAGCATGATCTTTGGCTCAGCTTGTGGACATTTTGACAGCATATGAAAAGCATATAGTAGAGATCTACTGTGGAGGGATTAAATTTTGATGCATATTTCTTGAGAACTATGAGGGATCTCTCCAAGGAGATCAATGAAATAAAGGAATAAAATCAAAGAGAAACCTTAAGAAGGTTTCAAGATGAAGAAAGTCCTAGTACTTCTTATCATTAGCAAAGAAAACCAGAGAATAATAGATCTCCTCATAGATCTACTATGCCCACTTTCTCTAAAGAAGGTGAAGGGTGTAGGAATGAAGAAAGGAAAGAACTTGAGATTCATGAGACTCTCAGTTTGTATCTTTAAGAGTACAAAGCACAATCTAGAGCATTCAAGGAGAATCTAAATCTCCAACAATACTTCAAAATCAAAGAAGAAAGAGGATCCTATAGCAGCAATAGAAGAAAAAGGCACAATAGATTCTATTTTCTTACATTTGATGGATCTTATTCAAGCACTGTTAAGGCTTGGAGGAAAGAGTTAGATGAATTTTTCAGGCTACATCCTGTGGCCGAAAAAGAGGTTGTCCAGATTGCAACTCTTCATCTTCTAGGTGAAGCCAATGATTGGTGGTTTGGTCACATGGAGCATGCAAAGGTGACTAAATATTCAAATTTCTTTCACAAGCTGAGAAATAAGTTTGATGTAAGAAAACCAAAGATGTGTCACAAAGAGACATTTCCTAAGGAAACAAAGGAGGATTTCATTCTTGTCACTCTGGACAAAATTCATTACATTCACCACCAGCTATAGAAGTACTTGTATCCGGAGGAGATATTCTTGCAAATTTGCAAGATGGTCTTAAGCTCTTAGCATAGAGTCCCATGCATGATTCAGGAGATGCATGAGGAAGAGGAGGTATATTCCAGTGCTGGTACATTGATTAAAGAGCAGCCATCACTCTTACTAGCATTTGGAGACAACATTGTCCTAGTTGGAGAAAATCTTGTGGTCTTGCAACAGGTTCCCACATATCAATTGATCCAATGTATGCATCCACTT
Source organism: Pinus albicaulis (assembly GCA_034641835.2). Classification (NCBI taxonomy): domain Eukaryota; kingdom Viridiplantae; phylum Streptophyta; class Pinopsida; order Pinales; family Pinaceae; genus Pinus; species Pinus albicaulis. The sequence continues at coordinate 1,331,117,142 of CM076574.1, read as the reverse complement.
ACATCTCATATTGTTTCAGTACCCGTTATTGAAACTTATGGGGACATGCCATCAGGGCCCATGCATAACTAAGGGTTAGAACAACATGTTGATTTGGAACAACATCATATCACTGTGCAGAGGACCCTTAATCTAATCAAGGAACAGATGAAGAATCATCCTAGTTTGTCATTGATGAACTGCATTCAACCCTTTGAGTTGAAGTGTAGAGTTTCAGAAGATGGGATGAGTATGATCCTATGTACAATGGCTGGCCATGAGTTCAACATTGTGCCTTTCTTTGAGACAGCACATGTATCACCTTACATATCTACAAGGACATTAATGAGTAGCAGTGAGAAGAGGAGGACCCATTCCTTATGGGAGAAATCATATGGAAGCTTCATTCATGAAGAAAGGGAGGGAAAGATGATAGATGGTAGACATCTTGAGATAGGAAATCTTTTCTCCTTTCAAGATGACTCTTTCTCAATGAGCATCCCACAGCTCAAAGAGAAACTTCTACCTGCAGTAGATCCAAAACCTTATTGGTGTTGGAAGGCCATTGATGAGAAGAAGGTCTCATTAAGAGATCTCATTGGAGGTGCACTTCAACATTCCATGGAGTGCAAGTTACTTCATTAGTTTGAGGAGTATGGTATTCTACAAAGGAAGGATACCATGTTTTTGCAGAAAATCATTCATCATCCACATTGAGATGAGTGGGTGAGGATGATAAGCAAGGGGATGCATGACCACTTTTAGATATATGAAATGGGCCAGCAAGAAGCTTGGTTACACTGGTTTCTCTTGGGTGAGTTTGGTTACTACCCAAAGGCTCCTATTTCTTTGATCCATGCCTTGAATAACACTTATGTAATGAAGAAGGAGGCATGGTTGCGTTGGCTGCTCTTGGGTGATTATGGTTACCACCCAATAGCTCATATTTTTCTGATTCATGCCTTGTGTATCAATGATAGAATGCAGCAGAAGAATGCATGTTCACTTGGGTTATCCATGAGAGAGTTTGGCCATCACATGACATCTCCTATGTCTATGTGTTTTGTATTATGTAGAACTTGGCATGATGCTCTCATGATGTGTATTGATGGTGTTTGCTTGTATAGGGCTGATGTGACATTCCACATGTCTATCAATATGTTTTTACTTCATGATGCACATGAGGAGGTGAGAAGGAAACAATATGTCTTGTTGCTTTGGTTGCTTTTGGGGGAATTTGGCTTGTCCATCTTACATGGGGGAGATGGAGGATGGCAGCAAGAGGCCTTACTCCAGTGGTTACTATTAGGAGAATATGGTTTGAAATATCTTTCTACCCATATGTCTCTATTTCTTCTCTTGCATAATGTTGGAATGATGCTTGGATCCAACAAGGCCAACAGGGCTAAGGGTGAGGGCATTTCAATGCTCAATCTACTTCATAAAGCATGGGATGAAGAGATGTATTGTGAGATGGAGCTTCTCCTTTGTGGGAAGAATCATTTTATATTATGTATCTCATGTTTTGATGATGATGTTGGGAAGATTATGGTTGTCGCTTGGTACTTCTTGGAGAAAGAAGGACATCTAACTATACAATTGGAGTTCATTCTATGCATTTTGGAGAGACAACTTTGGAACCAAACATGCATAACACATTGCAGCAAATGGAGGAGGCCTTCCTTATGTGGATGCCATCTGGAGGGGAATAGATGGCTTTGCATCTACTTTGTCAGTTTCTTGAGGACAAGCAACATTTTTTCGGGGAGGACTATAATATTCCTAAATTTTCGCATCTTATTTGGAATATTAGAGTTCTTAATTTTCTTAATTAATTAAGTAAATAAAAGGGTGGAGGGACCCATAATCCTCAAGAATGAATACGATCCACTTTTGATGTGTGAATGTGGATTAATTTAATGTAGATCTACATAATGGAGTAGTGGAGTAGCTACTAATGTGAAAGGGGTGGAGATCATGTCTCATTAATGAGATATATCATAGAGGTTGAAGCAGTCAACTGATATCATGGAGGGAATATATTGTAAGATCATAGAAAATTCATGATGAAGTGATGAAGTAGTGCATTTAATGCACACATGATGGAGAGGGTGCACATTGCATGTATACATGATGGAGGACTTGGAGAGACAACGCAGTCAACCATGGAGGATTATGCCCACATGAAAAAACGCAGTTTAGAGGTGGGTCAGGGCTTGGGAAGGTTCATTTTGTATATAAAGGAGATGAAGGCAACATTGGAGGCAAGCTTCAGTTTATGATTTGATGATCTGTTTAGATCTAGATTTTTCAGGTGACATTTCCATGCACTCTTATGTTGTTTAGCTAAGTTTGCGGTGATGTTTATCACAAGGTGTTCTCGAGTGGGAATCCCACCCTTACCCAAGGGGGACTTGTGTGCCTACTTTGGGAAGGTTATTATGAGCTGCCATTCATCATCAGGCATTGGTGCCACACTATTTCCACTCTATGCAGAACACATACTGTCAGGAATTACGCAATTCCTGAAGATGAGTTTGGGAGGAGGAGGTTGTCTTCAGTATTTCAGCTGGAGAATCGGTGAAGGGTTATTCCTATCACCTTGGGCTTCAAGATCAGCATTCCCAGGGCTTCATTTTATATTTGGAATTAGGCCAAACTTTATTGACCTCCTATCAGCAGCAGCCCCATCAAGAATTGTGAAGTCCATCGTTGCAGATCTAAAGGAGGAAGGAATTTTCTAGCACTTCAGCTAGGAATCCTGTGAGGGATCATCCCCTCACCTTGCCATCACCATTTCCATTAGCCTGGAGCCTATTGCACCACATTTCAGTAGGAATTGAGTCTCTCCCTCTTGTACAATGCAGTTTTTCCAGCAGTTGCATATTCAATTGCTGCATTTTGAGGAGGAGGAAGAAGAGACAAGATCTGAAGTTTCTAGCTTGGAGATATGAAGGAGAGATCAGCCCTCAAAGCTCAAATATGTTTGTACAACACATTTCAGCCATATTTGGATCATATCTAGCTTCATATCTGTATAACCCAACAGTCAAAGGACTAAACCTTAGGAGGGTGATTTTCCAAACTCATAGATTTGGAAAATCATTTCTGGGTTATCTTGGGTTTCCATCACATTAGCTAGATCTTGAATCTTGGCATCATAGAGCTCCAGATCTCCATAGATCTGAATTTCCCTTTGAAGCACTATATGTACATCATCAACAGAAGGGGACAACGCAGTATTGCTTCCTGTAGCTCTCCAGTTATGCAGTGCTAGTTGTGGCATGATTTTTGGGTCATTGTAGGCCATCTCTTTAGATAGATTACCTCATATTTTTTACACTGTTGTAACTTTAATCCATCTCCACATAATCAAATGGCTCATATATTCTGTGTATATCTGTGTTGATCATACTTGTACATGTACATTTTCTGTGTATCAAAATTTGTGTTTGTGTATCAATGCATTATTCCATTTTTGGATATTACACATGCCAAAAGTGCACTTCTCCAAATTGGCACACAACTTGTGTTATCGTAGTGTTTGGAGGACCTATCGGACGTGGTGGAGGCGCTCTTCCCAAGTCTCGCTAAGTATCATAATGTCATCCAAGTACACCACTACAAATGAGTTGGTGAATGGCTGCAAGATGTCATCCATCAACCTCATGAAGGTGGCAAGAGCATTCATCAACCCGAAAGGCATGACTAGCCATTCGAAAAGGCCCTCCTTGGCTTTGAAGAAATTCTTCCACATATCAGAGGGTTCAATTGGTACCTGGTGATACCCATAATTCAAGTCGATATTGCTGAAATATTTTACCCCTTTGAGTTGGACCAAAAGGTCATAAATCTATGAGATCAGGTACCTATTCCAGACAGTGATCTTGTTCAACACCCGATAGTCAATACAGATTCTCCAAGTCATATCCTTCTTCTGTACCAATATGATCGGGCTCCCATAGGGTGATGAACTCAGCCGGATGTGACATTTCTGCAGCAGCTCCTGAATCTGCTTCTTAACTTCATCGTTCTCCATAATAGAGTGCTAATAGATCGGTCTATTGGGTAGTGACGCACCTGGGTCAGATCAATGGGGTGCTTGACCTGACATTGTAGACGCGCCCCCATGGGTGAGGTGAAGATGTTCCCGTACTCCTCCATGACCTTTTCCATTTGTTGTTGTCGTGCGGAGCAACCCTGTCTGGAGGTCATGGCCACAGTCTTCTTCTTGCCCCGGGGGCGGATCATCAGGAAAACAAATTTCCTGGTTTTGTAAATGAGCTCACTGCATTGTTTTGCAGTAACCAAAGAGATAGCGGCATACGGTGGTACCTCTCGTATCCTGTACAACTTATTTCCTAAAGTAATAATAACAACGTGAGGTCGGGATTCATACACAAAATGTCACTTCCACAAGTATGGTTGGCCTAAAAATACATCACAAACATCAAGAGGAGCAATGTCACATAATACCTCATCCATGAAGGGCTTGATGCTGTAGGGAAGGCGACACTGTTGGCTGACATGGAGATCTCGTCCTTAGTGAAGCCACCTGATGGTGTATGGCTGTGGGTGTGTTGTGGTTGGCAAGCCCAACCGCTTCACGACCTTTGCTAAAATGAGGTTCTTTTGGCTCCCAATGCTGCCAATGAATTGTAGCGGGGAACCCTTTACCCACATTTGGGAGTGGAAGAGATGCTCCTCCTCCTCCGGATCTTTTGGTTCCTCCTTCTGAATCTTCGCAGTGGCAACAGTGGCGTTGGGCTCTGCATCAATAATCAGCTTCACTTTGTCATTCCCCTTGTCGGGTTATGATTCAGAGTCGGAGCATGCATCTGATTCAGAAGCCCCCATCTCAGCCACCAGCAACTGCTTGGCCCGACACTCACTTGGGTTGTGAGTGAAGCTCTTATAGAACTCACACCACTTTCTCGTGTCCTTTGACTTTACGGTGTTGTTCTTTGCTTGCAGCTTTGGCAAGTTTTCTTGGGCCTCCATGCCTTGGATTTTTCCTTTGTTCTGTGGTTTGGGGGCACCTTTCCCTTGTTTTTGATTTGCAGATCCAAAGTCTCACTTCTTCTATAAAAACTTGCTAAATCTTGGTAGCATATCGGTATGTCGTACCAAGCAAGGAGATGTTGAGGAACTCCATTTCCTCCAAAATGTATTTGTGCAGACAACTACGATACTTTAACACCAAATGTTTCTCCAAATGTTTAATACCCAACTTTGTGCATAGGGTATGGAACAGATTCGTCAGCTCATGCACATCTTGATTCCTTTCTTTCTGGAGCGTGGTCCATTGTATGTACTTGTCCTCATATCTCCCCACAGGATAGTATTGTTCCTTGATGGTGTCTCAGAAAGAATTCCAAGTGGGTACAACCGAGAATAGAGAGGGTTACGTCTCGTCCTTTTTCTCACAGTAGGTTCCCACTAGTCCTTAACAAGGGGGGTAGCTTTGAGGAGTGAAAAAATAATCTTCTCCTGGTCAGAAAAGTCATGAACCGAGAAATATCCTTCTAATAGATTTAACCATCTATCTATGGCATATGCATCTATTTGGACCTCAAATATGGGAATGTCAAAGTTTACTTGTACCTTAAAGTGACTCATGCATCCAGATTGGCTACTAGATGTAGATGCGTCGTCAATGGGCAGTCGTTGAAGGATTTGAGCAAAGTTATCCATCATCACATTCCTTTGTTTTTCGAGGGCCTCCTCGAGCAATATTTTGATAGGATATCCTACTCCCTCATCTTTATTTTCATCCCCCATGGGCGGTCTTCAGGGTTTGTGAGGTTGATCTTGCAAAGGTTCAACCAGATATAGTCCTAACTCCTTATACCCCGAACTCGTTGGGGAAATGCAAAGAAGGATCGAGAAAAAACAGGCCGCTCTGAAACCACTAATCCGAATTTATGCAGGAACACAATAGAATACACATATAACCATAAATACAAATATGCAGCGGAAATAACACTTCATATCATTAATATCAAAGAGCTGAAATTTGCTTATAGACAGAATGGAAATAAACTAGCTAGGTCGCTGGTAGGTTACCTCTAAGATATGTGGTGGCTACGAGCCTCTGAACTGTGTTACAATGAGGCTCGAGGGCCTATTTATTATTGAGAAACAATATAAAACCCTAAACATCCAAAAACCTAACCCTAGGAGATGAAGCGCCAAAACAACGAGCCCCATTTGGGTAAATTGGTACATCAACTTCTCGGGGACATAACTTTGGCATACGATCTTTATTTGACATGCACATACCTCGTTAGAAAGATCTATCTGAGGACTACAACTTTTAAGTGAGCAAGATGGGTCTATAGACCCATGTTGCTCCTGGTATTTCCAAAAAATGTCGTTTATGGCCTCAAAATGGCTCGGGAAGTTCAAGACCTGAAAATCTGCTAAAAATAGTAATTTGTGCTATAATTAAGGAAATTGAAAAAATGAAAGAGACAATGGTGGGGCCCTAAGTGGAATAGGCGGGTGGCCACCAATATCCACTTGGATCAGTTACAATGAGGCCCAAGGGCCTTTTTATTATTTAACAACAAAGTAAAACCCTAGACAACCAAAACCCTAACCTAAAGAGATGGAACACCAGGAGTTTGTGGGCCCTGTTAGGGCCAGTCGAGAAGCCAACTTCCCGTGGTCGTAACTTGGTCATATTATCTCTGTATGGCACATATGATACCTCATTGGAAATATCTCTTCGAGTATTATACGATTTGATGCAGGACCCTACCTACCATTGTGGTCTTGTTGTGAACCTCAAAAAATCGTCGTTTAGGGGGTCAAAACTACTTCGAAAGTTTAAGACACAAAAAACTGCAAAAAATAGTAAATGCTGCTATAAACAAGGAAACTAATGAAACTGACTGGAGGTCTAGGTGGAATAAGTAGGTGGCCATTAATATCCACTTGGATTAAGTTTCCCCATCTGATGTGGTAACCTAACACATTGGATAACATTGCTTCTTAAGGAGGGAGGAATATCTAAGTGTATATCGGTGCTCACCCAACTATCCCACTAACTTAATCATTCTCTATCTTCTTGGAATTTGTTCTATGGTTTTTTGGATTTTGAGGCTATAAAATATATTTTTTGGCAATTTAAGCGGTCAGGTTGGTTGGCCCCAACCAGAAGTTGTAATTCTCAAATAGTTCTTTCCAACAAGGAATTTCATGCACCAAATGGAGATTGTATGTAAAATTTGTTCCCTTGAGAAGGTGATGTATAGACTAACCACCTCAGGGCCCATAAATCTTTTGGTGTTTCATCTTCTAGGCTTAGGCTTTTGGACCTCTATGGTTCTTTCTTTATATAAAGAGGTTGTTCTTTCAACATTTTATAATATATTTTGTGAATGTGTGTACCTATCATCTCTCTCTCTTTAGAGATAGCTACCACCATTCTAGCTAGTTTGTGTTCTATAAAATTCTACTATTCTATTTTTTAACAAAATTTGGGTCACTATATTACCATTATCTATGTTATGTTTCTCGATGTGTATCCATGTGTCATTCCTTTCTTTCCTTTCATTTCATTTATTGTACACTTTGGATCATGATTAGTAGGTTCTGGAGGCCCTTCTCCAAAGATCAATTCAGGGAAATACTTAGCAAAGTGGCCATATTCAGGGCACACTACAGATGAAAGGGAGATGCTCATAATCCATTGATTAAAGAAAGGATTAGACATCCAAGGAAAGCTCGATTACTTTGGACAGTCCCTTTCCTAGATCTACTTTGAAACACACATATGAGTGCACACAAACAATCCATCTTGTGGTTTGAAGCGGTCAATATATTTGTCGAGTGTAAAACTAGTGTTACAAATTGTATCTTCATTCCAACAATCTAGAAGCAAAGAGGGCAAGTGAACCCATACTAGAACTAAAGATGGGATGTCATATTCTGAGCTAAAATTTGGTGTCCACTAGTTGAGGTACACTCCCTAAGTACCAAAAAAGTATGTTCCACTCTGAAAAAATAAATCCTAGTTGAGGTACATTCCCTAAGTACCAAAAAAGTATGTTCCACTGTGAAAAAATTAAATCCCAATATTCCTTCACCTCAAAAGCCTCTGCCACAAAAGGAGAGAGAGAGATTCCTTCACCTCAAATAGAAATGCATAAAAGCCTCTGCCACAAAATGAGAGAAAGAGTTTCCATTTGATCAATGGGAGCCAATTTTTGTCAACCTAGTTTTCTTTTGTGTGGCCATATACTTGTGAACTAACTTATCAAGTCATTTTCAGCTAACTTCAAAGCCATACCTTGAGATTTTGTGTACCAGGAAATTATTACTGAGATTCCTTCGATCCTCTTATGATGGTTAGGGCTTCACATATTTACTTATAATAGAAACTAAATTATTGAAAACATTGATAACAAAAAAGGAGAGTTACCCCATTAATGGCTAAAGCCATAACAATAGCCAATCACAAGGACAAAAACCAATCCAAGGGCTAGGGTTTCAACAACAAATATGTAGATCAAATAAGTGTCAGAAGCTTCAAGTTGTAGAGTTTTAAGAGGAAAAATGCCCAAAAAAATCAAATTTCTTAGTTTGATTCTTTTTACATACTTCATAAATTGACAAGTTGCGTATATCTTTATCACTTTGATATGGAATATGTAATAAATCTTTGTTACATTGATATGGAACATGTAATAAAAATTGCGTTTGGAATATCATACAAAAGCCAGTGGAATAATACTGTGTGATCAAAGTTTCCAGGTGGAGTTTTAGAATATAAATAACGGTCAAAAGTTAAAACTCTGTCTGGCATCCGAACGTGCAAGGCTACAATGACTTTGGTAAAGATATTCTAAATGTTCATATCGCTTTGGTAACATATTCCCACCTTGAAGGTACTAAGAAACCTCTAGTTCGAATTTAGGGGGCTGACAGAGCTTGGTTCCGTGAACCAATAAAACTTAGTCGGAAAGCGTTGAAGCACAAATACTTTTCTTCCATTCCAATTAAAGCAATTGTCCCGTCGAAATTTGACCAGGTGAAATCGAGTTTCAGACGGCCTGAGAATTACCATTTACTACTTTAATTCCACGAAATGATGTATGCAAAGATGGAATTTGACCAACAATTTGCTGGTTAAGGGGTGATTTGCCCGTTTAAAATTTTACAAAACCGTTAATATAATGTAAAATAAATGGTTAATGTAACTATAAACAGAAGAGTTGTGAAAACAGTCAAATTTGACTAAGTGGTTTGTTTTCAACTTTTGATGGATTGGTTTGTTTTGTTTGAAAGAGTTGTTTTAATGTGATTTTTTGAAAGTTTTTACTGGATTTTCTATTAAGAATTTGGCTGATAATTTTAAAATGAAATTTAAAATTTTGATTTGTATTATTTAAATTTTTTTTTTTTACTATATATAAGAATTTATCAAGTTAAAAAACCTACAGTACTTTTTGATTATACAAAATTTACTCATCAAATCTCATTAAAAACAAAACTTAAATTGTACAAAATTTACTCATCAAATCTTATTAAAAACAATACAAAATTTACCTACCAAATAATGTAAAATTGTCAGGAAAATCAAGGTATCCTAGAACCTTCTGGGAAATCAGAAATCAACATCAAATGATGTAAGAGTTGCCGTGTATCATCTGAACTCTATGGAATGCATGCATGCATGTTTCATCCAGAAAATATTGAACGGTGTAAAAATGGCGGTGTATGATTTTAGCTTTATCAAATCTTAATTTAAATCCATTATTGATTTATGGTAAATTGTTCTCTTACCATTTATGTTTGATCGATAAAATATCGACGGTGTAAGAATAGCAGTGTATGGTTTTAACTTTATGAAATCTTAATTTAAATTTAAAAAATTAGGTTTGATTGGGAAAATATTGGACGCTGTAAGAATGTCGGTGTATGGTTATGTCGGTGTATGGTTTTAACTTTATGAAATCTTAATCTAAATTCAAATAGATTATTGATTTACGATAAGATTGCTTTCATTAGAATTTCATTTTAAAATGCATTTATATAAATTAAATTTTTAAATAAATATTTTATATTATTAAAATAAAAATAAAAATTATAATTTTCAATTATTAATTATAGAAAAAGTCAATATATATAAAATAAAAATATGTAATTAAAATTATTAATTATAAAAAAAAGTCAATATATATAAAATAAAAATATGTAATAATATTTTTAATTACCTAGATTTATTTTATTTTATTGAAAATATTCTTAATTTGTGAATTTAATTTGTTATAATATTATGGATCAGTAGCTTAGATATATTACTCTAGATTTACAAGTGTTGGAAAAGATCAAATATTTTTCACTTTAAAATATTTTATAGTTATTACATGCCCAAAAATTATAACTCATTTCATATGACATTTGTTCATATAATTTTTTTTTAAGTAATCAATTTAATTAAAAAGACATAAATGGCATAATTATTTTGAAAATAAATCTCAACTTTGAATTGTGTATATTGTTAAAAATATTTTAAAATAGTATAGTGTAACTTATAGACGAAAGGTTTTCTGGTTAATTTTAATCAAAATCTGGCATAGATTTTTAAAAACTTGAGTTTAAGTTGTTTAATCTACACAAGTTGAGTCCCACAAAGGTTTTTCAGGGTGTTGAATCTATTTATGCATTCTAAATAACAAAAAATCACATTCTTTCTTGAAATTGTTTTGTGAGATTACCATAAAAAAATCTATTTTATCTATAAATTAGACCATACCTTTTAAAATATTATGTGAAAGTTAAATTTCTACCATCCATCTACTAACATTAAAAAAATTATAACTTCTAAGTTCAAAGAAAAATTGTGGTGCGAGAAAGATCTAGAAGTATCTCTCTGTTTTAACTAGCTCAAAGAAGAAAATTAATATAATTAAGATTAGAATGAACTCTCATGAGTTCCATAGTGAAACGGTCGTTGGGAGGCTTCTCTCCAAGCTTTTTGAGCATAAGAATAAAATCTTAAATCAAATTAAATAAATCGATAGACCAAAGATTGATCTCAGTGAACGTTAACCATCATCATCATCATTAACTATTAATAATTAAATTAAAATTCTTGAAAATTTATAAACTCAGTTATTTTTTACATTAATCTTTTTTTAATTAAAATTTTGATTATAGAGTGAAGAATTATAAAAACGGTTATATTCTCATTTTTTTTATATCAGTGAATGGAATTTCTTACCTCTTTAAATTCATAATTATATTTTGACATTTATATATTTATTATACAATTTATTGATACTGATAATCAATAAGATTTGTTCGTCCTGTTCCCTGTTCTTATCAAACGGTCACTGTTCTTATTATGTATGCTAATCTATGATAGAGTGTTCACATGAAATTCTAACGTAATGACAAAATGCTACTTGAAATATACATGGGAGGGCCTTAGAATTGCCGTGTGGGTTTTCATGGTGAGATTTAATTTAAATAAATTCTGTATGTATGACGGTGCGCCACGACGACGGCCTATTTGACAAGTGGTATATAGGTGTTGAAGAGCTGGAGTAAGTGGTATATAGGTGTCGAAGAGATGGAGTGTGAGCCAAGAAATATGATGAGCTTCGTTGTGGGGGCCCACCGTCTTGTTTTTCTATGAATACTTTGCTCCTCGTGGCTTACTTTATTGGAGAAGCAGTACTTTTAGCATTCATCCATTTTAAATTCTGAAGCCATCTTGAAGAGCAGCATTCATCCATTTTAAATTCTGAAGAAATTGAGAAATATAGGAGGACAAACTGTTCTTAGCCTTGTGAATTGCAGGGTTTTTCTTTAGTTACTAGATCTATTATATTGAAATAATTGCCATAATTTGAATATGGCTGCAAAGATGAGAGGCGGTGTTATTAATGTGATGGTGTTGGCCATCTTGGTTTGTTTTCTGATCACTATATTCCAGGCTGCTTCAGTGGAGTCCAATGAGAAGAAGCCGGATAAAGCAGTAGAGAACAGCAAGGTGGTGGAAGGTGCAGGCACAGCACCGTGGGATAAAGTCAAAAGTTGGGCCAGCCAGGCCTCTGAGAAATTCCCTAAATCCTTCAGTTTCAAGAAGACACCAACGGCTTCCCAGTAAGACCTAGATAGATATATTATATGGTCTTTAATTTTGTGATGGTTAAAATGCACAGTTTCATGTTAGCAAGGTATACCATAGGATCAATTAATTTGCTTCAAAGTGCAGTAAAGTGCAGTAAGATCTAGATAGGTATATTATATGTTCTTTAATTCTGTGATGGTTAAAATGCACTGTTTCATGTTAGCAAGGTAGATCATGGGATCAATTAATTTGCATTCACAGTGCTACTGATGAAATCATATGTTGATATTTTTTTGGCAGGGATTCTCATGGGACAGGTGAAACAGTTAAGGAGGATGCAAAGAAAACAGGGGAGAAGGTCAAACAGACAGCTGGGAAAGCTAATGGCGAGCTCTAAACAAAGGCCCTCTTCCTAAATATATATGTTGTCACTAATATATTCAGAGGACTCTGCTCTGCTTACAGTGAGTCTCACTAGTGGATTACATACAGTGTTAGTGTGAGCATACCCATAAACCAACCAATTTGAGTGCTTAGTTTTACAGCCATTTCTATTTCTATCTGTAAATCGTGTGTTTTTCAAATCTTGTAAAGTCGCTATGAGCAACCGACTTCGTTAGGCCGATTATTCAATCTTACAGAATTCTGTGCTGCATTTCTCATTTGAAATTTGAAGTTATTCATTCTCTGTTCTACTCAAATTGAAGTTTCATGTGTTCCTTGTTTTACAAATACAGAAACTAATAAAATATGTGTTCTACTCAAATTGAAGTTTCATGTGTTCCTTGTTTTACAAATACAGAAACTAATAAAATATGTGTTAGGTCAATTTTCCTCCGTTACTTCAGTGGAAAATTAGCCCATTCATTACTGAAATATGCTTTATTGCAGAATTAGCTACTATATTATCAGTGGTTTTTTATTGCAATGCTTTTATTCTTAATGAAACAAAATATTCCAAAGTTTCTCCAAAATAATTTAAAATTGTTTCTAAATTATTAAGGTCACAAAGTTGTAGCAAATAACTGTGGCCATGGATTCAAAATGAACTAGACAAAGCTTACTGCAATGACTATAAACTTTGGTTTTTTATTTCAATGCTTTTATTCTTAATGAAACAAAATATTCCAAAGTTTCTCCAATTTTTTTAAAAATTGCTTCTAAATTATTAAGGTCACAAAGTTGTAGCAAATAACTGTGATTCAAAATGAACTAGACAAAGCTTAGTGCAATGACTATAAACTTACTGTGATTCAAAATGAACTAGACAAAGCTTAGTGCAATGACTATAAACTTTTCTACATAGAAAAGTGTAGAAAAGTATCTAATACAATGCAAGGACTAGAGTCTTAACAGTCTCCTAATACAATGCAAGGACTAGAGTCTTAACAGTCTCCTAATACAATGCAAGGACTAGAGTATTAACAGTCTCCTAATACAATGCAAGGACTAGAGTATTAACAGTCTCCTAATACAATGGAAGGACTATACCCAAATATCAATACAATGCAAGGAGTATACCCAAATTCTCCACAAAGAAAAAGTATTGATTAACAAACAAAGGACAAGTATGGTTGCAGAGAAAAGTATTAACAAGCTTCTAATACATTGCAATGAGTATAAACAAATATCCCCACAAAGAAAAAGTATATAAACAAATATCCTGTATTGATTAACAACTAAGAAAGAAAAAAGAATAATAAAAATGGGAAAAGGAATACCATGTGAAAAAGGGAAAGAGAGGGCAACATGTACTTAAAGGAATACCATGTGAAAAAGGGAAAGAGAGGGCAACATGTATAATAATAAACCATGTGAAAAAAGGGACGAGAGGGGAACATGTACTTCCGTCAGAATCCAACCGACATTGAAGAAAGCTTAAATCGCAAAAGCATTAAAATTATATCACCATTTTGCTAAGAAAGTAAAGTAGCAAATCACTTTAACATTTATCGATGAAAGTAAAGAAGCACATAACCTCAAAACTTTACTTAAAAAAGTAAAGCATAATTCACTTCATACACTATTGTATTGTTGGTATAGGTGTGTCGTGGACTATGCACTTTCCCATTGTAAGGGAGTAGGCGATGAAAGTAAATAGCAAATCACTTCTAACACTTCACTAAAAAGGTGAGTGATAAATCACTTTAAACACTATTGTATTTGTTGTTGGTATAGGTGTGTCCTATACGTTGCACTTTGCAATTATATTATTCAGGTGTGTCCTATTCTTTGTACTTATACCATGAATAGTATTGCACTTATACCATGAATAGGATTGGTATTGCATTTTGCAATTAGGCTATGAATAGTAAAAGAAATAAATGTTTGAATAGTATAAGAAACAAATGTGTAAAAGAAATAAATGTTTGAATAGTATAAGAAACAAATGTATAATGTTAGGGAATAAATGTGAATGGGCATTAATAAATGTAGGGGAGCATGTTTCATTTCCGTGTTAGAGAATAAATGATGACGACTAAATAATTATAGTTGGTCAATTAGTAGTTTTCTTAATTCATTGAAAAACCATAGATGGTTTACAAATATTATTTTATTTTAAGTAAAGTTTTTAATAAATTATAAATCTTTAAATAATGGTTTATCAAATTAATTGTTATATGAATTGTTTTAGAACTGCTATATGAAAAATTAGTATTAGTAGTCTATATCTGTTTTAATTTTAGATCTACTTAAACTAATTTTAGATCTACTTAAACTAGTCTAGATCTGTTTTAATTTTAGATTTACCGAGTGTTATGAAATTAGTCTAGATCTGTTTTAATTTTAGATTTACCGAGTGTTTTGAGGGATTTGAAGAGATTTGATTTTTCTTGGCGCTTTGTAGATTCTAAGTTTAAGATGGATCTAGGTTGGTTTAATTTTCCTTTAATTTTAAGATGGATCTAGGTTAGCTTAATTTTCTTTTTAAATAAGTTATATTCCACATGAATACCATTGGTTCTCATAAACTAAAGCTAAAAATGCACCTAGGGCAAAGGAAGCATCGTATATAGAGGCGGGCAAAGGAAGCATCGTATATAGAGGCATCTGTAGATTAACCCTTGATCCAGCTAAGATAGCACCAAGAGCAAAGCCAGTGAAAATCGCAGTAAAGAGAGAAAAACCAGTGTGCTATAAATCAATCTATGATCCCAGGTATTTACTGTAAAATTGAGCTTAAAAACTACCATCAATGACTTCACCAAATTAAGTTTACCTTTAACTTCCCCACAAATACTAATATGGATCAATACCACTGGTTCTCATAAACTAAAGCTAAAAAATTGAGCTTAAAAACTATTAAGCTTACCTTTAACTTCCCAACAAATACTAATAGTAATAGCATGGATTTTTTTTTAATTCTTTCAAATTAAGCTTACTTTTAACTTCCCAACAAATACTAATAATAACATAGAATTTTTTTTAATTCTCTATTTTTTTTAATTTTTTTGACCGAGTTAAAATGTTACATGATATTATATTACATTACATCTCTACCATATATTTAAGAAAGATCAAAACACTGAAAAGTCTCTTATTACAATAGGATTTTCCCATGAATGGACTACATAGTAGTATTGCACATGATCTCAAAATTATTTTTTGACTTCATAACATAAAAGATTATCGATTATCTATCTCTGTGTCAAGTAGAGAACCAATCATTAAATTAAGACACTACACTACAACATTCAAACTCCATGTTATAAGTCACTCCCTCAGAAGCCATGATGCTTCAGATCTCAATAAACATCTGGAAAAAAACCAGTACAAATCATCCTCTCAATGCAAGTTCTGTATTGCTTCTAGAATTAAGTGTTGAGGATTAAGCATTGGAAGAGTTGTAGAAACAAATCGTAAACAAACAGTGGAATGTAACTAGGAAATATTGGATGGCTCAGTCATATTAAAACCATAGTAATGGATGTAATCTTGAAGTAATTCATTGATATGGGGATCAGTTAATGAAACTTTGATACATCAGGGTAATGGATGACCGAAACGGGCCATTGTGCAAAGGGGCTCAAAGCCTCCTAACAGAGCATTAGTAAATTGAATATGTCCGTGAACCAATTACTCAATCCAAGAAAGACACATTCAATCCAATTTTGGCATTCATAGGTGTGGATCGACCAAAACAAAGTCTTACAATAAACAACCTACAAGTTCAAACTATGAGTTCTGTAACTTTAGATTCTTAGATGCACTATCATGCATCTGCACAAGTTTGTCGAAGTCCAACTCAAGACAAAATGAATCAAAGCCTCAGAAGATAAGCTCATAATATAGACTCTAGACTCAATACTCGAATGCCCTAAATGGAGAAAACATCTCCTTATTTATAAGACTTCAAGAGAGCTTCTTGCATCTCCTCGAGATTTAACCTGACTTCAAAGCATCATGAATTTTACAGACGACTATATATCTCATATCTAAAACTTTTCTATAGATTCTTTAATTTTTGGGTCAAATCCCACCAAAAGTTAGAGAAGTGCTTTGAGTTTCAGAGATTTATCTGGAAAGTTATCCTTAGATTTTACTTTGGAGGAAAGATTCCTCCACATAGTCATTTAAAATTCTCCTGAAAAACTATCCTAAAATTTACATAGTGGATATTTTATTGGAATCCGACAGTACCAGTCACACTCACTGTCAGGGGACTAGACATGAAATTTAGCCCACCATACTTCTTTACAAAGAATTTGTCAATCGCTTGGATATCCATAATCATCATTATCATTCGAGTAATAAAAATGTTGCGGCTTGGTGACAGGTGAGCTTTTGCATGAGGTGGAATGATATTATAACATGGAAAGAAAGGAAATCCATACATGATTGGTACTATTTAATCTACAGGGTTACAAATTGACTGGTAGAATCGAGATCTCTCTTTATAGATGGGATTTTATGGTGGTCTGGTGTTATGTACTTTAAGTGTGTTGTAATCTGAAAAGAGCTAGAACAATATTAGAGGCTATCAATGCTAGCCCCTCCGACTCTAATTAACATTTCCTATAATGATCTGAAAAAATGGATTCAATGTTCCGCCTAGATCCAAACAAGTGGAGTAAAACTTATTAGATGCCATGCACATAAATTTTCTATATGAAAGCAAAACCATGTCTCATACTAAGTTGTCGTTCTGATGTCATCTTTGAGGTAATAAATATAATTGTTCTTTCTAATGGTCCATAATATTATTTCCCCTGGGCACCAATCATGTAGTAGTACTTTGAACGATGGTGACCAATGATTGTAGGGATCACATATAATTTTGCATTCAAATTCCAGGCAAACATCCTTGGCATATTTGATATACATCATTATATTGCAATAGTTTGTATATCTTAACCATGACTCATATAGACAAATATATTTTTTTCCTTCAAAAGGTGCAAATCTAATGGCCCCTTAAAACATCTTGGGCGACTCTATAAAATACCTAATATTACTTACATTACTATGGTTATTGTTAAACTATTGTTCAAGAATGTATTCATATGCAGGACACTCCTTAACCCTATCTATGAGACACTAAAAACAAAATGATAATGACAATATTTACATATTAAAACCCAATGGAAATCATATGGAGTAGTGGCAGGTGTTGATGAAGTTGAAGCCGATGGATGACTGAACATCTTGATATTGTTTTGGAGTCTTATCTTGTAAAGAAATTTGCTATACAATTATCTTTGCCCTTTTGATATTCAATCTCAAAGTTGAATTCATCTAACCATAGACTCCTTCTCAGTATCTTGTTGATGCCTTATTCTAGCAACCTTTTGTTTCAAAGAATTCCTTCCATATGTTTCAAGTTTTTTCTTATAATGAATTTGACTGGCTTAAGGAACAACCTAAATCTTTTAATTCCATTTTTAACAACAATGATTTCTTTATGAGAAGATGGATCTCTGAGTTCATTGTCATTGAAGAATCCTGATTCATATGAGAAAACATCTTCTCTTCTCACATTATTTTGCATCAAAACTCCTTCACATACTTCATTGGATGCATTTGTTTCTAAAAAGTAAGATAATTCATGCCTTAAAGAGCCAGGATTGGCAAATTATAGACATTTTGTTTAATAATCAAGACTATTGTTTTCATAGTTGGGGTCCATTCCATTCCTTTGAGCCTCTTCTATATGATTTTTACATCTTTGGATTGATTTTCATAAAAATGTCGAATTTATTTTAGGCTTCCCAAGAACTTTTGCAATTGCATGTGGTCATAAATAACGTTTGGAAATTATGATAAAGCTTTCAACGCATGTTCTTGCAATTCAGCGTTTCCCTGTAAAAGGATTAGTCCTAAGTATTCAATTCTGGTTTTTACAAACTCAATCTTTCAAGTTTGCTGAGGACTATTTTGCTCTTAAAAATACCACAGTGAACTATTTACCGGTGCTTTCTATGTTCCTTTAAATCAACAAAACAAATTAACTAAGTCATCAATATACATAATAAGAAATTTCAAACCTAAAAATATATCTTCCATTATTTTATGGAATTCAAAAGGTGCATTCTTCAATCCAAATTTGATTATTTTCCATTGGAATTTCCCATGTGACACCACAAAACCAGTATTGTATCTGTTAGATGGTTTGATTCCTATCTGCTAGAATTTTCTCTTAAGGTCAATTTTGTTAAACACATTATTATTACCTATTTTCTAAAAGAAAACCTCTTTAGATGGCAGAGGATACCTAATAGGGAACAAGACATCATTTAATAATTTGTAGTTGATCAACATTTGAGATTTACCCCTCTTATGTTTATAATGACTGTTAACATAAAATGTTGGGCAAGCCGAAGGGCTTCAGTTTGGTTCAACAAAATTTCTTTTTAGTAATTCAACAATTTTTTTTCTACAATGTTCGAGCTCTGGTGGACATATCTGATTTTTTGATGACTTCTAAGGTGTCCTGGAGTAATTTTCTTTGTAGGGAAGATCCAAAAAGTATTTCTCCCTCTGCTAAAATGAATTGGGTGCATATGTTGTACACATTGTTTCAATCTTCTACTTTATTTCTTTTATGTATTATGGTCCTTGAATTTTAACATTTTTGATTACCTTGTTAATATTTTCTAGTTTTTTAAGAGAACATTCAACTATGTTCGGGACAGGATCTACAATTCTATTTACATAGCTAGACTTGCTTGGAACTTTTACAATTCTTCCTTAGATGTTGAGATAAATATGGTTTGTGTCTACAACAAGGGGAAGATGTCTTCTTACACAATCATGACCTAATAAAATATCACTATATGTATCAAAACTATACAAGTTTACAGAAGTAGGAATTCCATTAAGGATAAGGGAAAGTCAGGAGCCATAGCTCTAATAGTCATTAATGTATTATTTACAACTTTTAACTATAGACTTGTGGGTTGACAATAATATTCGGGAATGAAATTATGTTTTTCACAGGAATTCATGGCTCTTATGTCTAGTTGTGCATCCAAAGAATATTGTTCATAACTGCTCACTTTGACATGTATTTTAATAACAATCCTATCTTCAAACCCTTTCATATTAAGAATAGAAGTACCTAGTTTTGGTTGGTGATCTTATAGTATGCATTGTAATGCTTTTTTCTCCTAGTCGTGACATTCTTCTTTTTTGAAAACATCTTCAAATTCTTCTATCATCATTGAATATTTTAGCTCTGAAAGTTGTTTCTAATTTTCAGCCAATTCCTTTTGGTCAACTCTCCTGTTGGCTAGAATTTCTTTAACCATGCCCCTTTCTCATCAATGGTGGTTTCTAAGTGCTGCAGGTTTTAACCCTGTACAGAAATTATCCACAAACAAATCTTAAAACAGAAAATAAACAATAGCAAGAGCATAAACATAAAATAGATAAACACAAAGATTTTCCCCTGGATCCCAAATCGGTACGACCAGCTTGATTTTTCATTATGTTCATTTTAGTGTTACAACATATATATATATATATATATATATATATATATATATATATATACATGTCGAAGCATACATAAACCCCAATCCATTAACCCTGGATTAGAACATAATTGTAGTTCCCTTGACCAGATCTACAAAATACCAGGGGCCAAAAGCCATCATCCCCCAAAACCATGGGTGGGTCCGCACACCAAAAAAAATTTCCCGGGGCACTGCCCCGGACCCTGACAAGGGGGATTGTTGCTCACCCTGTGACCCCCCTGCACATGGGTCTAGTTGTGGAAAGAATATATCACATACCCAACATTCTCCCACTTGTTGTTTTCTTTCCGCAGGGAGCCACAAGGGAGCTTAGTCATTATCCCAACTTTGCAACACCGATTGTTTCTCTACACCAAGAAAACTTCTGAGTGCTCACAGATTTCGTCAATGCATCTGCAACGTTCTTCAAAGTGTCCACCTTTACCAACAACACCCTTTTAGGCTCAACCATATCTCTCACAAAGTGATATTGAACATCAATGTGCTTTGTATTTGAATGATAAGCAGGGTTCTTAGCCAAGAAAATTACACTTTGGTTATCACAGTCTATCCTTATAGCTTGCTGCACCAACCCCATGTTGGGTGCAGGAATTACACTTAAGCAAACTCCTCAACACTTAATTTGTCAACCCGGGGGATTCGTAAACTTAGAGATGAAGCACAGGAAATGCCAGAGATGGTATGATTCTTTCTAATGTAAATCCATACTTTCTTAAAGGAAAGATTGCAGAATCAAATCAAAAGAGAAAAAGACAACTTGAACCATCAAAAAATAATATAAGACTGGAATGATAAAATATGCATTTGCAAAAGAGAATTAAAGATAAAAGGAAATCACATTAGCTAATGGTCATTTAATCTATTGAGTGTGTATTTTCCTTTAGCAGAGACACCTTAGCAGTCTCGTTAGATGGGCCCTTAACCTACTTCCTTAAAGATTTCCTTCTTACATTAATCTGTCCTGCACTAGTGCAGGATCAGAGAGTTATGTAGAAGGTATAAATTGTGTCTTTACTGAAGGATTTTTATTTCATGCATGGGCTTGAACTTTTCAAGGTTCAGAGCACTCAGATCCTGTGGCAAGAAACTAGTTCCTACACCTGATCAGAGCTTCCTGCACTTATCTTTTAATCCTTAAAACAAGTGTTCAATTATTGTAAGTGCTATTTTACTATCAAATCAAATTACACACATAAAAGTGAATGTTTCTTATTTTAATAAAATGCATACGTAAAGAAACAATCATTTATCCCATCGTAAGTGTTTAAATAAAGAAAGAAAATCATGGAAAGTAGATTAAGAAAACTTGTTGCATCACTCCAACGTGCACTGGTGTAGGTTTGCTTCTCCTGCCAGTACCAGGCGATGGAAAACCAAATAAACAGAACTGCAAGAAAACGAAATGTCACACCAACATGCACTGGTGCAGGTTTGCTTCTCCTACTATACCAGGCTGTGGAAAGCCAAATAAACAGAACTACAAGAAAAAGGAAATGGCACACCAACGTGCTCGGTGCAGGTTTGCTTCTCCTGCTTGTACCAAATGGGAAAATCCAATCTGAAATTAAATGCAGGAAAGTAATTTGCAGGGAAAGAAAATGTAACTACTTCACACGACGGATCCATTTTCAATAAGACAGGAATACATGTGCTGAAAATTGAATCACAATTTAATAATTTAAACACACATTACAGGAAACAGAAAATGGGGTAAACGTGTTGGGTTGGTTGGGCCCTAGCCAACCAGCGCATTTCCATTTTTAAATTAAACGCTGCTCAGTAAACCAGTTAATTCATCAGCTTAAAAGAACATAAACTACTCACAAGGCACATCAAAAAAAATTTCCCGAGGCACTGCCCCGGACCCCGACAAGGGGGGTTTTTGCCCACCCTGTGACCCCCCTGCACGTGGGTCTAGTTGTGGAAAGAATATATCACATACCCAAAATTCTCCCACTTGTTGTTTTCTTTCCGCAGGGAGCCACAGGAGAGCTTAGTCATTATCCCAACTCTGTAACACCCATTGTTTCTCTACACCGAGAGAACTTATGAGTGCTCACATATTTCGTCAATGCATCTGCAACGTTCTTCAAAGTGTCCACCTTTACCAGCAATACCCTTTTAGCCTCAACCATATCTCTCACAAAGTGATATTGAATATCAATGTGCTTTGTATTTGAATGATAAGTAGGGTTCTTAGCCAAGAAAATTACACTTTGGTTATCACAGTCTATCCTTATAGCTTGCTGCACCAACCCCATGTTGGGTGCAGGAATTACACTTAAGCAAACTCCTCAACACTTAATTTGTCAACCCGGGGGATTCGTAAACTTAGACACGAAGCACAGGAAATGCCAGAGATGTTATGAATATTTCTAATGTAAATCCATACTTTCTTAAAGGAAATATTGCATAATCAAATCAAAAGAGAAAAAGACAACTTGAACCATCAAAAAATATTATAAGACTGGAATGATAAAATATGCATTTGAAAAACAGAATTAAAGATAAAAGGCAATCACTTTAGCTAATGGTCGTTTAATCTATTGAGTGTGTATTTTACTTTAGTAGAGACACCTTAGCAGTCTCGTTAGATGGGCCCTTAACCTGCTTAGATTTCCTTCTTACATTAATCTATCCTGCTCTAGTGCAGGATCAGAGAGTTATGTAGAAGGTATAGATTGTGTCTTTACTGAAGGCTTTTTAATTCATGCATGGGCTCGAACTTTTCAAGGTTCAGAGCACTCAGATCCTATGGCAAGAAACTAGTTCCTGCACCTGATCAGAGCTTCCTGCACTTATCTTTTAATCCTTAAAACAAGTTTTCAATTATTGTAAGTGCTATTTTACTATCAAATCAAATTTCACACATAAAAGTGAATGTTTCTGATTTTAATAAAATGCAGAAGTAAAGAAACAATCATTTATCCTATCGTAAGTGTTTAAAGAAAGAAAGAAAATCGTGGAAAGTAGATTAAGAAAACTTGTTGCATCACTCCAACATGCACTGGTGTAGGTTTTCTTCTCCTGCTTGTACCAGGCGGTGGAAAACCAAATAAACACCACTGCAGGAAAAGGAAATGTCACACCAACATGCACTGGTGCAGGTTTTCTTCTCCTACTTGTACCAGGCCGTGGAAAAACAAATAAACAGAATTGCAAGAAAAAGGAAATTTCACACCAACGTGCCTGGTGCAGGTTTGCTTCTCCTGCTTGTACCAAACGGGAAAATCCAATCTGAAATTAAATGCAGGAAAGTAATTTGCAGGGAAAGAAAATGTAACTACTTCACACGACGGATCCGTTTTAAATAAGACAGGAATACATGTGTTGAAAATTGAATCACACTTTAATAATTTAAACACACATTACAGGAAACAGAAAATGGGGTAAACGTGCTGGGTTGGCTGGGCCCTAGCCAACTAGCGTGTTTCCATTTTTAAATTAAACGCTGCTCAGTAAACCAGTTAATTCATCAGCTTAAAAGAATAGAAACATAATTTCTGAAACATGAGGCAGAAGAAAACCTTTTATTAATTTATTGAGGTGAATACATACATTGATACAATGTCCAACCTAGATTTGGGCGATAACAAAAGACTAGTTACCGCCTATCGACTTCAATCTAAACTCTGCTCCAAAATTATCCTCCTAGGTCCTATTTACACTTTACATTATATAGATCTATTGGCCAAAGGAAAAAACAGATTGTTCAACTAATTCATAACAAAATGCATAATTTAGTTTCAGCCTTCAATTAAATATTTTTTTGCAAAACTGGCCGTAGCTAACGAGCTTTCTCCCTTCACGGATTTGTCTCGGCTACCTTTGAATCATTCGATGTCGTGGTTGAAATGGCTTAAGACAGGGTGGTGATTGAGGAGGTTCTGATTTGCCGCGAAGATCTGTTGTGCTGGCAATAGTGCAGATCCGATCCTGCACTAAGATCAGTGGTCATGATAAGCACTTTAACCATCACATAACCTTGGAGATATCGATTAGTTACAAAAGTGATCTAGAAATAATAAATCATGTGATAAATATTTAATTAATGCTAAATTGAATTAAAACATGAAAAATAAAGGTTTATACTAAATGTGTCACCATGCTTGGATTGGTGCAGGATGAGGGTGCATAAAGGAGGTGAAACAGGGGTAAATGGTTATAATTTAGGAAGGGAAAAGTAGTAAAAAAAGAGAAAATTAGGGGGCTAACATCCTCCCATCCCTAAGCTATTGTGTGTCCTCACACAACTCTTTACCTCTGCAAAAAACTTCAAAATTTTGAGTGTTCCAGCTCACTCCTGCTCCGACATACTATCATCAGTCTGCAATGTTTCAGACTTCATATTTTTGCTGCTCTTCAATTTCTTCGTCACCTTTTTAAGCCGTCTGAAACATTGTGAAGCACGGTTCTTCCATACCCTAACTTCTCCTTTCTTCTTTTGGATCTCCGCCATGAACTCTTACTTATTCTATTCTTTTTCCTCCTGTATTTTGGCTACGAGCTACTCTAAATTCTTTACTTGAAGCTCGAGCTCAAGTATCCGAGTAGCAGAAGCTACCGAATCTTCTTCCTTCTCTATCTCAACAGGGGTTGTATGTTCTTCAGGGACCTTAGTATCCCTCGGAGTTTCAGTAAACACTTCTTCCTCTTCCGGTTCTTCTTCTTCTTCTAACTCTTCTGATTCTTCTTCTTCTTCTTGCTCTTCTAGTTCTTCTTCTTCTCCTTCTACTTCTTCCGGCTCTTTTTCGTCTTCTTTCTCTTCCAGTTCTTCTTCTTTTCCTTCTATTTCTTCCGGCTCTTCTTCGTCTTTTAACTCCTCTAGTTCTTCCTCTTCTTCTAACTCTTCCGGTTCTTCTTCTTCCTGTGCCGGTTCTACCTTTTTATGTGTCGATTCTTCCTTTTCCTGTGTCGGTTCTTCTGGTTCTGGTTCGTCTTGCACTGGTGCAGGTGGGGATTCAACATTATGTGGGGAGTGTGGTTCTACACCAGGTTCTTCATTCTTGTTTCGGCCCCTAATAAAGTCGGCCAACAGGGTGTCATCTTCAATTTCCACAGATTTTTCTATGTCCGCAAGGACTGACATCAAATCGTCTTCTTCAGGGGTCTGTTCATGCACTGGGGGCATCGGAGGAGTTTCTTCGACAGGTGCACCCGCTATCTTCTGTTTCTTTGGTGGTGGGCCTTTTTCTTCTGTTTATTTCCCGGTTCGTTTCCTTCTTGCACTGGTGCAAGAAGGACTTCTCTTTACATTTGGAGCCTTACTCGTGCTGGCGGGGGTCTCTGTTTTCTTCTCAGCAGATTTTTTCTTTCCTGCAGAGAGATTTTTGTCTAGCTACTTCAGCAACTCCTTCTAGGTAATACCCTTAATTTCCAATTGTTTCTGGACCAAGATTTTGATCAAGCTGTGATGATACAATTTCTTATCGGCCTGGTCTTCCCGTGCTCCCTGCATGCCCTTGGCCATCTTTTCTAAACTCTTAATCAAAAAGTAAGTGAAATCCATCCTCCACCGGATGTGCCGGCCGGGTTCAAAGTGTTGCAGCATCCTGAAATGATAGAAAAAGGTGAGGGAGTACCTCCCCTCACAAGTCACGAATCTCTGGAGAATAAAAAGAAGGTCCCGCCATTTTCCCAGCAGGGAGCTGCATGGAACTCCTTTCTTCTAGTTTACGTTCATGTCCTTATCAAAAATGAAACGTTGTCAGCGCTTCCTCTCGAGCTTCTGATTTTTAAAATTCTGCACACCAGTGTTCTGTAAGCCCGTCGCTGCTGCTATCGATTTTCCCATGACTTTAAATCTGAGGGGCCCAATATTTACATGGCCATTTTTAAAACTATGTGTGAACTGTAGGGCCACTTCACTGTTGTGCCCATCAAATTTCTACAAAAACGGAAGAAAGCCAGAGTCTCACAATAGTGCAAGACTATTGCGAAACTCGATGATCTGATCTACCTCACTGAGGGACGACGGTTCACATCTAATAGGCGGCATATTTGCTTTACAGTTATGAACAATAATTTTTTTTTTGCATGCAATACTGGAAAACTTAACTCTTTATAGATAGGGATCAACCATCCACCATCCCTTCTGTCTTATCATTAATCCATCCCACCAAAATAGCTGTAGATGCACGGCATGTTTAGAATCATGCGGGTTTGGTACTTGCGACGACGTGTTTAATGACTAAGTGAGGTAATCACCATAAGTGAAGGAAGTTTAGGATCATGGCGGAAAGAGTAATCATATCCAAGCAATGGTTTAAACATTTCTGTATTCCTTTATAATTCAAAAAAAAAAACTTTAACATTTATTAAAAATGATCATGATTCTCAACTAAAAACACTTTGTACTTTAAATAATTTTCTCCTAGTTAATATGATAGCATAAGTACGTTGTCAAATAAGTGAAAAATGTTGCTTGTAAACTTCTATGATGACCACTTATTATGACATATTCTCAAAAAAAAATTGTATGTTGTTTCTGTTAAGATGCATGCTTGCACCAATATGTTTACATTGCTTATTGTACTGCTCTGCTGGTACCATTATGCTTATACTGTTATATAGGATGATATGCTTGCACTAGTGCAAGCATATTGTCTAAAAAAAGAACAGAGAATTTAAGTAGAATATAGGCTGGACTTCTAGCATAGCTTCCCTCAACTGATACTGAAAATTTGCTTCACCCTTCCTTGATGCTTCAGGGCATATTTTTGCTCTTTATGTATGAGATCCTGCAATGAATTCATGGGGGAACAAAGAAGTGGGAAAGGGGAAAATTTTAGAATGGGAAGGAATTTTGTTACAGGGACTCTAGGAATAGTACCAAAGAGGGGATAAATAGAAGTGGGATAGGGAAAAAAATTCAAGGGTAAAGTGGGATTTTTACGAAGCAGGTAGGGTAAATTCAGAAGAATGTGGGGAGGTTAATCATTATGGGATTTAAAGAAGAAAAATGAGGGAATATTACGAAATGGGATATGAATAAAGGCAAAAAGAAATTTGGAAGGTCTGCCTGAAAAAAATAACTGCAGCGAGAATTAAGTGTTACTTGAATAAAAATATTCATGCTAATTATCCCAATGCATAAAGGTCTGTTGTTGTTATTATTGAACATACTTTTTTTTTTTTTCGGTGGTTATATATCTAATGATAAAGAAACATTATTTTTTTATTAGAATTTTTTGATCTCCCTGCCAGCAAGTTGGTTTTCAGGTTGACCCTTCTGCAATCATGTCAGTGAACTGATTTTCACAATTACAGGAAAATATTTTTTCTTTACTTATTTTTTTATTTCTCATTATTTTTTTTTTTTAATTTTCTTTTGAGAAGAAGAAGAGTTCATGTTTCCAAAAGGTTGGTTTTACTGTTTACCACTACTATCCCAAATTGCTGTTGGAATTGCTATGTAAAATCTTTCTTGGCAAGCGGCTGAAAATACTTCTTTAATCTATGCCCATTTACCAAGAATATTGAATCTTGTCCATCAATATTTTTGACTTATACTGATCCATTCTCGAATACTCGAATCACTTCATAAGGTCCCATCCAACGTGTATGGAACTTCCCTTTAAAAATTTTAAATCTAGAATCATAGAGGAGTACCCAATCACCTGGTTGGAACTATTTTTTCTGAATAGTCTTGTCATGCCACCTTTTCCGTTGCTGCTGAATTAGGATGTCCTGTTGAACAACATCTTTGCGAAATTCATCTAACTCATTTAATTGGAGAAGACACTGTTATTGTGCCTTGGAGAGATCTAGTCCTAACTGAACTGCAGTTTTGAAGGTTTTAATCTGGAACTCAATTGGTAACAGAACCTGTTTGCCATATACCAGCTCATATGATGTATGTCCCGTGCTATTTCTACAAGTGGTTATGTATGCCCACAAAGCTTCTAGTAATATTTCATCCCAGTCTTTCTGATGCATATTGACTGTCTTCACAAGAATGGACTCGATCACTTTGTTTGTAGATTCCACCTGGCCATTTGCTTGCAGGTGATACGACGTGGATTTCCTGTGCCAGATCTTGTGTTTCTCCATCACACCCTGTACCAGATTAGAAATAAACTGCAGACCATTGTCAGAAAAAATTTCTCTAGGCACACCAAATCTAGTAAATATTTCAGAAAAAAGAAAATAAACAACAACTTTTTCTATAGCAAAAGAAACAGCTTTAGCTTCTACCCATTTTGTAACAAAATCTGTACAAACTAGAATATGATTTTTACTTGAAGATGTTGGATTTATTGGCCCTATAAAATCAATAGCCCATTTTTCAAAAGGCTCAATCATAACTTGGGGGCATAAAGGCATTTCATTGGTTTGATTAGGCTGGCCCATTCGTTGATAGCTATCACATCACCTGACATATTGTTTGGCATCCTTAAACAAGGAAGGTCAAAAGTAACCAGCACGTAATATTTTATATGTAGTTCACTTATCAACGAAGTGGCCTCCACACGGTTCATTATGAGCAGATTTCAATATGTCAAACACTTCCTCCTCTCTTACACATATATGGATAATCAGATCTAGACCAGTGTAAAAGAGGTCTCCTTGAATCCAGGAATATGCAGCACTTTTCTGAATAATATTCCGCTTTTCACGAGCGGACAAGTGAGGTGGTGTCTTCCCAGTAACCAAGTAATTAGCAATGTCAGCAAACCATAGAGACTCTGTAGACATAGCAAAAATATGTTCATTTGGAAAATCATCATTAACAGGAGTTACTTCACCAGGATTATCTAATCTAGAAAGAAAATCTACTACAACATTAGATTTCCTGGGTCTATCAACAATGGTAACATTAAAATCCTGTAAAAATAGTAACCACCTATTCACTCTACCGCTTTTCAATGGTTTGTTCATCAAATATTTAATCGCGGAATGATTAGTATGTACAAATACTTCATATCCTATAATATAGTGTCTGAACTTATTAATTTCAAAAATCACAGCTAAAAACTCCTTCTCTATAACTGTATAATTCAATTCAGCGGAAGAAATTTTTTTACTAATATAATAAATATCATAGGATTTCTTATTTTCCTCTTGTCATAAAGCTGTACCAATAGCCAAATCTGAAGCATCAGAGGAAATGTGAAAAGGCAGGGACCAGTTTGGACCTCACAAAACTGGTGCATGTACCAAATTTTCCTTCAATGTTTCAAAAGACTGTTGGCAAGTCGTGGACCAAGAAAATTCACTATTCTTAGCTAGAAGTCGGAAAACAGGAGCAGCTATCTTTGAAAATTTTTCAATGAATCTTCTATAGTAACCAGCATGTCCTAAAAAACCTCTTACTTCCCTTTGAGTTTTGGGTGCTGGAAGATTCAGAAGGATTTCAACATTTGTCAGATCAACCTGGATAACTTTGTCAGAAATCCAATGGCTAAGCAACACTCTTGCTTTGCACATTAATCTACATTTCTTATCACTCAAAGCAAGATGGGCTTCCTGACAACGAAGAAGTACTTTCTCCAAATTTTTGAGAGATTCTTGAAAAGAAACACCAAACACAGAAAAGTCATCCATATAAATTTCTACAAATTCTAGATCAACAAAAATAACCAGGACTGCCCTTTGAAAGGTAGCCGGGGCATTACATAAACCAAATGGAAGAAATTTGTAAGAAAATGTCCCCCATGGACATGTAAAAGTAGTTTTATCCTGATATTCAGGTGCAATCTGTATCTGGTTATAACCACTGAAGCCATCCAAAAAGGAGAAATATTTCTTTCCTGCAAGGGTATCAAGCACCTGATCAATGAAAGGGAGAGGGAAGTAGTCTTTAAGAGTGGATTTATTCAGTTCTCGATAATGAATACAAATACGCCATCTTCCATCTTTCTTAGTTACTAGTATTAATGGAGAGACCCACTGACTGTCGGAAATAGGATAAATAAAACTAGCATTTAAGAGTTTTTGTACTTCTTCCTTCATAGTGTCTCTTAGAGATGGATTCATTTGCCTTTGAGGTTTTTGGACAGGTCAGGTTCCTTCCTAAATATAGATGTGATGTGTAGAAGTTTCAGGAGGGATACCCTTCATATATTCATAGCCCCAAGCAAAGGCACTAAGATGGTTTTGCAATAAATTCACAAGCTTCTCTTGCTAAGATGAGTCCAAATCTGAACTAATATGCAAGGATTTACCAGGGCTAATCTCAACAAGAGTGGTATCAAGCTTAGGAGTACTTAAGGGAGTGGTCAAATGCAGTGTTACAGAAGAATGAGAATCATGATTTTCTTGAAATTCTAGGCCGAAAATTTGGCTCAAAGGCTCATAATTAGGCATAATGTCTAGATTATTCAAGAAATATTTAATCTCATATTCTTGTGAAGACCCAGTATAATGATGAATAAGGGAAATAGACTGAGTCTCCTCATCACTGCTTTGATCCAACCATAAGGTATCTCGAAGGTCCTGAATGGATCTGCAGGGGGGTATAAGGTAACTTTCTTCCTAGAATCTTCATGTGAGATATACATATCACTGGAACAACATCCAATATATGCATCAGCCGTAGCAAGCCTTGGTCGACCCAAGATCAAGGGATGTCATCCTACTGGCTTCTTTGGCTCAAGCATAATGAAATCAGTAGGATATTCCCAAGAATCTAATGAGATGATCACATCGTCCAATACTCCTTCTGGCTTAATTTTAGATCTATTTGCTAATTCAAGCACAGTGGGAGTAGGGCGAAGATGAGATAACCAAAGTTGTGTTGAACCCTTGGTTAAACTGAGAGGGGGGGGGGGAGGTGAATTAGTTTAATGCAGTCATGTTCTTATTAAAATTTCTTTTATACTCATTCACATCCTCATTTTGTGATCAAATTAATATACAATGGAACATCAATCTTAATAAGTGAGCAGCAGGTATTAAGCAGAATAAATACAAAGTATCAACACATAATCATCATGCATATAGACAAAAGATATAAGTGGAAACCCATAAGGGAGAAAACCACATCTTATTATTGTTGTGATACAAAGGCAAGCTCCAACTCCCTCTCACCACTGATTTTCTGTAGGCTCCTACCTACAGGAGGCTACAACCTCAATTCCGCAAGCTACAACTTGCAAGGAATCTCCAATTCCCATCTAATTTCTGCAAGCTACAACCTACAGGAGGCTCCTACCTCAGCCAACTACAACTGACATATATCAAGCTACAACTTGATATGGAAGCACCCACTTCCTCACTCTTTCATAAAAAACATGCTGATTTACCTGGATATCAGCTCTGTTATGTTCCTTCTTCATTGTTGTCCACCAGTCTTCATATCTGCCTTATATCATCTATGAACCTTCACAGCTTCTCTATCTGCTCTTCCTTCTTCTTACCCTCTCTACCTCATATCTCCACTCTCTAGCCTCTTTATGCATATCTATGTGACATCATTTATAGAGGTTACCTTATGACTGTTTGTATTCCACATGAATCTTTGCCTTCCACCTTCTCGTTTTCTTGCCTAGCACATTCGGAAAAATATAACAATATGTATACATTTCCATATTACAGTGGGGTATTTCTTTGCCCACGGAGACTTGCCTTTGCATCACAAACAATATAAAATTAATTAAAACATTTACATTTACATTTGCAACAGATATATCTCATTCAACCCTTTCAGTTCTTGGCTCACTGTATGTTTTTCTTTTCTGCTGCTGTAGTGTAAAAGTTCTGCATACTCTCCTGCTTTCTATGCATGTAGAATGCATTTCCCAAATTATGTTCTAAATCTGGCAGATTTTACAATATGCCGAAGCTTGTATTCCATTTTATAAATTTAATGGTTAAAGCCAGAGAATGGAAAACCCCATTATAACATTGACTCAACGCATATAACAATGCTCTTCAATCACCATTTTCTAAATATTCGAATTGACCATTCGACTTTAGTCTAATAAAAAAGTATAAAATTTGTTCTCGCAACCCAATTATCATATATATGGTTTTACTGACTAGGCTTCATGGAACATTTCATTACATACTTCGGCTTGGATTAAAAACCCCTTCGCCGCTTGTTTCTATCATAATGAAATTATAATAGAAATCAAAGTTAAACCTTTAAAACTTACCATTTGGCATATATTATGTTCTGGACCCACAGCATTTGGCTTACCTCGCCATCCGACGGCTACAAGCTTATCGCACACCAACTCAACAAATCAATGGCTGTCGCATTACGAAGATGCTCAGGCTCTATTCCTCCAACTCATGCGATAAAAGCTGCATTAACAAACCAACAAATTTCCTGTACGAATGCCCTTGGATCCCTGGCCTCAATGATCGAACGCAAATCGCATTTTTTTCATCACTGAAATTTAACACGAAAATATTTTGAGAAATTTGTGGTTTTGGATTACCACCCTGCCACGCGTCATTCAAAGACCTTTATCGCGTTTTTTTTCAGGAATTCCACTTACCACTTAATAATAATGCGAAAACCACTGTTTTCTTTCCAGAACCCGCCTTTTTGGTTCCTCCTCACGGTTCGGCTTCTTTCAAAATTCCAACCACAAAAATTGTTCAACGAACCATTCAATCTTCTGCGCTATCCAATTCCCATTCAATTCTATAGATTTACTAACAAACCACATTTTCGTTTACTTCTGATCTGATTTCATTAATCGATTCTCATTTCACTGTGTCCTCGAGTTTCCATGCTCCACTCCAGTTTCATGATACTAGTTCATGCATGAACTCATTCAACATTTCGAGCCAGTTAAGGCCTCTCTTTAATTTAGTAACGCGTCCAACCAATTTTCACAACATTCTTCAATTCATTCAGATTCTAATCAAATCAATTTCACCTATGAGATTCTATCCAATTTATGGTCCCACTTCTACTTACGCACTCAATCAATACACTTATGGTTACTCAAATCAACGCTCGGCCTTAGAAATAAAATTCGAAGTATGGACTTCGGTTCTCACTACAAATAATAATAATCAACTTTCACATTTTACACAGAGCATTATAACAATCCCTATTTCACCTCGCTTGTGGGTCAAACCATCACCATTAACCCTTAACACAGAATTGATTCATGCATTCTCATACAAGAACTCAAATATACTCTGTATGCAGAGTTAAATCAAATAACACCCATATAAAATCAATTCATTTCGGAATTCACCTAGCTTGTTATATATAAGTTGAGACATACGATTAAATGCCTTCCTGGAATCGATCCCTTCAGTGATCAATTTACTCAAATTAACAAGCCAAATTAAAACACACAGTCTCATATATAAATCAAATTGACCTTGAATTCATCTCTATAAATAAAACTCAAGTAATTACAAAGACTTACTTCTTCGATGGCCTGATCTTCAAATTGAATGGCCCTTCTACAACTAGCCGTAGGCTTACAGGAACAAACCCCTATTTGCCCAAACCTAAAAACTCACACACTCTACCTCTGAATTGCTCTTCTACTTCAATTCACTGCCTTTGCTTCCTCTGCTCCTTGTTTATCTCCTTTGTCTTATTTTTGGTTCTTCTTTGTTCTTTTGCCTTAGTGATAGTTTAGGTGCTGCTCCTTTCTTCTCCTTTCCCATCAATGACAATATTTCCAACAGTATCCCCCTTTGGCATTGATGGAAATACTTTAATACTCTTCTTTTGCCTACTTTTCCTCCCCCTTTGACATCAATGGAAAAGGGTTGCACTTTTCCTAGTGTGGTTTTTATCTTTTCATTATAATTTGATCTTGAGGACCAATTCCAATTTATTGACTGCTCTCCCCCTGGAATGATGCTTTATTTTCTGATCTCCCCCTGGAATGATGCTTTCCTTTCATGTCAGAGAGTAACATCTGCAGACACTACCCCTAGTTTGTCTCTTAGATATTCGAATGGCTCTTTAGCAATAGGTTTTGTGAATATGTCTGCTGTTTGTTCCTTTGTTGGTATATATTCCAACTTCACTACTTTCTGTGCTACTTGTTCTCTGAGGAAATGGTACTTAATTGGGATGTGCTTTGTTTTTGAATGAAATACAAGATTTTTTGATATACTTATTGCACTTATATTGTCACATTTGATTGAAATGGGATCATCCATGCTTACCTTCATGTCTTGGAGAGTTTGTTTCATCCACATTACTTGTGTGCAACATGCTGCTGCTGCTATGTATTCCGCTTCTGTTGTAGATAGAGAGATATAAGTTTGCTTCTTGCTTAGCCATGCCACCAAAATTTTCCCAAATAAAATTCACCACCACTTGTGCTTTTCCTGTCATCCATGCAGCTGGCCCAATCTGCATCTATATATGCTATCAAAGTGAAGCTTTTTCTTTTTGGATACCACAGCCCATAATGTGCAGTTCCTTGTAGATATCTGGATATTCTCTTGATTGCTAGTAAGTGATTTTGTTTTGGTGCTGCTTGATATCTGGCCAAAAGTCCTACTACCAACATAATGTCTGGTCTAGAGGCTGTTAGGTATAGCAGACTTCCTATCATGGATCTGTAAAGTTTTTGATCTACATCTGTTGATCCATCATTTGCACATAGTTTGCATCCAGTGATCATGGGAGTTGACACAGGTTTGCAGTCTTCCATTTGGAACCTTTTCAACATCTCTCTTAAGTATTTTTCTTGTGAGATTAATGTTCCTGTGTTCTTTTGTTGAATTTTAAGTCCTAAATAGAAGGTGATCTCTCCAATCATAGACATCTCAAATTATGATTTCATTTCTTCAGCAAATTATTTTGTTAACTTCTCTTTGTTGCTACCAAACATGATGTCATCTACATATACTACGACAATTAGGAGTTCATTTTCATTAGCCTTTATATAAAAACTGTTGTCTACTCCTTTATTGAAACCTTGTTTTTGCAAGTATTTGTCCAACCTTGAATACCATGCACGAGGAGCTTGCTTCAGCCCATATAAGGCTTTCTTTAATCTGCACACAGAGTCTTGTTTATCTGTTAAGGAGAATCCTTCAGGTTGTTCCATGTAGACTTCTTCCTCTATATCTCCATTCAGGAAGGCAGACTTCACATCCATTTCATATACCTTGAAATCGTGATAACATGCAAAGGCCAAAAACATTTTGATTGCTTCCATTCTGGCTACAGGGGCAAAGGTTTCATCATAATCAAGACCTTTAATTTGTGAATATCCCTTGCATACAAGTCTGGCTTTATTTCTGATTACCTGCCCTTGTTCATTCATCTTATTCTTGAATATAAATTTTGTGCCAATGACATTTTTCCCAGTGGGTCTTGGAATTAATTACCAGGTATTGTTCTCCTCAATTTGGTCCAGTTCTTCATTCATAGCATTTACCAAGTTTTTGTCTTTGTTGGATTCTTCAAACTTCTTTGGCTCTATTTGAGATAGCATGGCTAGGTATACTTCTTCTGTCTATTCAACAAGCTGTCTTCTTGTCTGGACTCCCAAACTCTTGTCCCCAATGATTTAATCTTCTAGATGATTCTTTTGAGTGTGTCTTGAGGGACCTTTTTAGTTTAATTCAGTATCGTCTGTTGGCTTGCTCAGTTCATCATTATCTTCGTTCTCTTCTTCATGATCTTTTGGAGGATTGCTACATCTTGTACTTGTTGTTCTGTTTGGTATATTTTCATCAAATCTTACATCAATGCTTTCCACAATTTTGTGTAGTGTTTTGTTGTAGCATCTGTAACCCTTAATCTTGGATGCATATCCTAAAAATATTCCTTCATCAGCTCTTGCATCAAACTTTCCCAGTTTTTCATTATTAATTTTTATGAAACACTTGCTTCCAAAGACTCTAAAGTGCTTGATTGATGCTGGTTTACCATGCCATAATTCGTAAGGAGTCTTGTCATAGTTTAGTCTTAAACGAGCTTTGTTAAGAATGTGGACAGCTATGTGTACTGCTTTTTCCCAGAAGGTTTGGGGAATGTTACTTTCTTGCATCATTGCTCTGGAAATCTGTTGTACTGACCTGTTTTGTCTCTCTGCCACTCCATTCTATTGAGGTGTACCTAAAATTGTAAACTGTTGTTTTATCCCATGCTTATTGCATAGGTCTGCAAAATCATAGTCTGTGAATTCACCTCCTCTATTTGATCTGATGCACTTTAGCTTGCATCCTGTTTGATTTTCTGCCAATGCCTTGAATATCTTGAATTTATCAAGTGCTTCATATTTATATTTGAGAAATGCTACCCAAGTCATTATGGAAAAATAATCTATTATCAACATGAAATAAGATTCTCCACTTGGTGTTTTGGTTCTTAAAGGTCCACATAGGTCCATGTGTACAAGCTGAAGAGGCTTACTTGTAGATAATTTCTCTTTGGTCTTGAAAGATGTGCGGGTCTACTTGCCCAGTTGGTAGGCTTTACATATGGTATTTGAAGGCTTCTTTATTGCTGGCATATCTCTGACATCATTCTTCTTGCTTAGAATTATGATGTGTTCAAAGTTTAGGTGTCCCAATCTTCTATGCCATAACCATGATTCATCAAGTTTGCTTAGGTGACATGATTCATCCTCTTCTTTCACTATATAGACATTACTTTCTGTTCGAACACCTTTGATCAAGGACTTTCCGATGGTGCTTGATCTTACTTCACAATCTTGGGCTCTAAAAATGACTTCACAACCTTTATCACAAATTTGACTGACACTTAGTAGATTTGCTTTCATCCCATCCACAAATAGTACATCTTGGGCCTTTCCTCTTCCATTATCT
Organism: Pinus albicaulis; assembly: GCA_034641835.2. Classification (NCBI taxonomy): domain Eukaryota; kingdom Viridiplantae; phylum Streptophyta; class Pinopsida; order Pinales; family Pinaceae; genus Pinus; species Pinus albicaulis. The sequence goes on along the minus strand of CM076574.1, from coordinate 1,331,080,383 downwards.
AGACTGACTGAGCCTTTTCCTTTGATTTTCCCTGCTTTATCATTGCCGAATGTTACATTCCCAGATTTCTTTTCATCAAAGGTTACAAACTTGCTTCGATCTACAGTCATATGCTTTGAGCATCCACTATCCAAATACCATTGGTTTGTCTGATCTTGAGCTATTAGAGCCAGGTCACACTTATTCAACTTCTTTTTCCACTGCATGTATCCTTTTGTTTGGTACCTTTCCTGAGAGGATGGACCAAATTTTCTAAGAGGACATTTGTGACACTTGGGCCCAATTTGATGGCAGTCAAAGCATTTGATTATGTTTTTGAATGAATTATGTACATGAGTGAATTCTCCATTGTTCATCCATCTCCTTGAGTTTCCATATATCAGCCTTTTTCCATTCGTTCTGCACTCCTTGGCTTTATGGCCGAACTCCTTACAATAAAAACAATACCCATAAAAAAAATTAGCGTACCTGATGAAGGGTTGTCTTCTCCATTTGTTTTCTTGAGGTAGTCTTTTTACTTTTTGCATCCTTTGCTGGTTGGAATCGATTCTCCTTTTATGATAGTATGCAGCAATATGTCCCAGTTTGTGGCAGGCATAATAAGTGACCATTTTCATAGGGGGGAAGAATCTCCTTTGATAGCTTCCAAATTTTATATATTTAGGAGTATATGAGCCTTTTTCAGTTGACTGTTTATTTATTTCATTCTTTGTCATTTGAGGTTCCTTCTTGTTTTTGTTTACTTCATTGCAGGCTTCTACTTTTGTAGGAACCTTCTGGGCTGCTTCATTTTCCTTAAATTTTTTTACAAAAATGATATTTCTGTAATATTCTTCCTTGGACTTACTTGTTTCTCCTCTGTAGCCTATCCCAGTCTTTATCAAGGGAGATCTTTGAGCATTTAGAATTTTATTCACCTGTTCAGAGCTTTTCATTTGAGAAGAGTTCATTGACAATTTCCTTTGGGATTTTTCTAATTTCCTTCTTAAGCATACTACTTCTTCCAATTTCTCTTGCTTCTGAATTTTATCCTCAATTTTCTTAAGTAGAGTGTCTTCTACCTTCTTGGATTCTTCAAGCTCTATTTTCAACTGAATGAGGTCTTCTGAATTTTGTTCTTCTCTTACATATTTGAGGATAATTTCTTTCTGTTTTCTGCACTTTAGTTTAAGTCTATCTATTTACTCTAGGGCACTTCTTAGCTCCCCCTCAAGATCAACTTCACCTTCTTCCTCATATTATAGAAGGAATCATTCAAGCTCTTCCTTGGCCACCAGTACAAATTCAGAGGTTCCTTCTTCATTTGAGGTTTCATATGATTTTTCAGATGCACTGCTATCTTGCTGAGAATAAAATGATTTTCTCCTGTATCTATTCCCTTTCTGCCAGTACTTTGATATGGTTTTCTCTGTCTCTTGAGTCTGATTCTTTGTCTTCTTATGAGGACACTTAGATGTGTAGTGTCCAACTCTTCCACAGTTAAAGCATTTAAATGGAAGTTTACCTTTATACTTGCCTGAGCCTCTATCCAATCCTCTGACAAATTTGGCCTCTTCTTCATCAGAGCAAGAGCATATATCTTCTTTTTATTCTTTGTTCTTTTCTATCTTAAAGGCTGCCTCCCTCACATTTGACTTACTCTGCGGCAGTCTCATCTCATAGGCTATTAGGTTTCCACGTAATTGGTTCATGGTCAGAGTTTCCCAATCAGCTGTTTCTTCTATGGCAGAAACCTTGGGGTTAAAGTTGGATGGTAAAGATCTTAGAATATTTTGAACAATTACACATTCTTTTATGGTTTCTCCTAGATCTTTCATGTTATTCACAATTTCTGCAACCCTTAAGAAGAAGCTGGCAATGTCTTCATCATCATTCATTTTTATATTTTCAAACTGAGCCCTATAGAATTTTAGTTTGGCTATCTTCACCTTTTTGTCTCCCTCATGGATGCTTTCTAATGTATCCCATATTTCTTTGGAAGTCTTGTTATGCATTACTTTGATAGATTATGCCTCACACAGTCCACTTAAGAGAGCAGTCATGGCTTTTGCATTAGCTATAAAATCTAGTTTGGCATCTTTCTCTGAGTTAGACTCCTTTGGGGCATATCCAAATTCCACAACAGCCTAAACTTCTATTCCTAGAGACATTAAGTACGTCCTCATTCTTATTTTCCAGAAGGCATAATTCGTACCGGTGAACAAAGGGGCTTTATTAGTTGAGCATCCTTCTAGACTAGCCATCCTGGGGACCTAGGATCTCCTTCCAGTTGTTAAACTGATACAAAAGGAACCGAATTTGATACCAATGGTTGAACCCTTGGTTAAACTGAGAGGGGGGGGGGTGAATCAGTTTAATGCAGTCATGTTCTTATTAAACTTTATTTTATACTCATTCACATCCTCATTTTATGATCAACTTAATATACAATGGAACAACAATCTTAATAAGTGAGCTGCAGGTATTAAGCAGAATAAATACATAGTATCAACACATAATCATCATGCATATAGACAACAGATATAAGTGGAAACCCATAAGGGAGAAAACCACACTTATTATTGTTGTGATGCAAAGGCAAGCTCCAACTTCCTCTCACCACTGATTTTCTGTAGGCTCCTACCTACAGGAGTCTACAACCTCAATTTTGCAAGATGCAACTTGCAAGGAATCTCCAACTCCCATCTAATTTCTACAGGCTACAACCTACAGGAGGCTCCTACCTCAACCAACTAAAACTGACATCTATCAAGCTGCAACTTGATATGGGAGCACCCACTTCCTCACTCTTTCATAAAAAACATGCTAATTTACCTAGATATTAGCTCTGTTCTGTTCCTTCTTCATTGTTGTCCATCAGTCTTCATATCTACCTTATATCATCTCTGAATCTTCACAACTTCTCTATCTGCTCCTCCTTCTTCTTACCCTCTCTACCTCATATCTCCATTCTCTAGCCTCTTTATGCATATATATGTGACATCATTTATAGAGATTACCTTATGACTGTTTGTATTCCACAAGGAATTCGAAGTGAATAGGTATGACTCTTTGCCTTCCACCTTCTCGTTTTCTTGCCTAGCACATTCGGAAAAATATAACAATATGTATACATTTCCATATTATAGTGGGGTATTTCTTTGCCCACGGAGACTTGCCTTTTCATCACAAACAATATAAAATTAATTAAAACATTTACATTTACATTTGCAACAGATATATCTCATTCAACCCTTTCAGTTCTTGGCTCACTGTATGTTTGTCTTTTCTGCTGCTGTAGTGTAACAGTTTTTCATACTCTCCTGCTTTCTATGCATGTAGAATTCATTTCCCAAATTATGTTCTAAATCTGGCAGCTTTTACAATATGCGGAAGCTTGTATTCCATTTTATAAATTTAATGGTTAAAGCCAGAGAATGGCAAACCCCATTATAACATTGACTCAACACATATAACAATGCTCTTCAATCACCATGTTCTAAATATTTGAATTGACCATTCGACTTTAGTCTAATCACAAAGTATAAACTTTTTTCTCGCAACCCAATTATCATATATATGGTTTTACTCACTAGGCTTCATGAAACGTTTCATTACATACTTCGGCTTGGATTAAAAACCCCTTCGCCGTTTGTTTCTATCATAATGAAATTATAATAGAAATCAACTTTAAACCTTTAAAACTTACCATTCGGCATATATTATATTTTGGACTCAAAACATTTGGCTTACCTAGCCATCCGACGACTACAAGCTTATCGCATGCCAACTCAACAAATCAATCGTTGTCGCATTACGAAGATGCCCAGACTCTATTCCTCCAACTCATGCGATAAAAGTTGCGTTAACAAACCAAAAAATTTCCCATGCGAATGCCCTTGGATCCCTGGCCTCAATGATCGAATGCAAATCGCTATTTTTTTCATCACTGAACTTTAACACGAAAATATTTTGTGAAATTAGTGGTTTTGGATTACCACTCTGCCACGCGTCATTCAAAGACCTTTATCGCGATTTTTTTTAGGAATTCCGCTTACCACTTAATAATAATGCGAAAACCACTGTTTTATTTCTATAACCCACCTTCGTGGTTCCTCCTCACAGTTCCGCTTCTTTCACAGTTCCAACCATGACAATTGTTCAACGAACCATTCAAACCTCTGCGTTATCGAATTCCCATTTGATTCTACAGATTTACTAACAAACCACCTTTTCGTTTACTTCTAATCCGATTTCATTAATCGATTCTCATTTCACTGCGTCCTCGGGATTCCATGCTCCACTCCGGTTTCATGATGCCAGTTCACGCGTGAAATCATTCAACATTTCGAGCCAGTTAATGCCTCTTTGCAATTCAGTAACGTGTCCAACCAATTTTCACAACATTCTTCAATTCATTCAGATTCTAATCAAAACAATTGTGCCTATGAGATTCTATCCAATTTTTGGTCCCACTTCTACTTACGCACTCAATCAATACACTTATGGTTACTCAAATCAACACTCGGCCTTAGCAATAAAATTTGAAGTATGGACTTCGGCTCTCACTACAAATAATAATAATCGACTTTCACATTTTACACAAAGCATTATAACAATCCCTATTTCACCTTGTTGCTTAGTGACAACTTTCGGAGAATGGTTGAGAGTTTCCTCTTCTTCTTTCTCTTCAATGATCACCATAGGTTGCTTTTGATTTTCTGATGTTACAGTCCTTCCCGACCTTAATTGAATATCATGAACCCTAACTGGAATAGACTGGTATTCAAATGGTAAAGGTGGGTTTGTTACATAGATCATTAGCACTGCTTTATTATTATTAGGATTGGGCATAGGTTGAGCAAGCAAATGAGGTGGTCGAAAGGGTGGAGGTAAAGGCAATGGTGGAGTGGACTGACTCGAAAGTTGAGGCATTGAATAAGGTGCATGTGTAGATCGGTATGACTGCATAGGTGGCTAGTAGGAATATGGATAATGAGTTGGCCATGTCCAACCTTGTTGCCACGGTGGAGAAGGTTGCCCATGTTGATATTGATTCCCATACCACCACTGCTGATGAGAGTTAGGATAAGCATATGCATACGAATTATAACCAAAATAGTGTGGAGGAAATTCAGAAGCCATACCTGTACCTACCTGAGGCCAATTCCTTCTTGCTCCCATAGCATTCAAGTATTCAGCTTCAGGCTGTCCCCCTGTAAATATAGCTTTAATTCCTGGTATAGAGGGACATTTTTCTATGATATGGTCTTCTGCACAAATAGCACACTTATTATTTTCTTTCAAATTAAGAGGACACTCTTTAGGGGGATTCTAGTCTCTACATTTAGGACAGAAAATACATAATGACTCTTGTTCCTTCATGAGTTTCTGCTCAAATTTTAAGGAGTCTAACTGTTTGGTAACAGTGTTCATTATAACAATTTTCATGTTTTCCATTTTATTTTCTAGTCCAATAATCATAGCATCAGTAGATTCAGTTTTTCTATTGCTATTTCGAGTTCCTCTACCGGATCTGTACTGGTTTCTTGAAAATTTCTGGCATAATTCACAAATTTGATCAAAAGTTTGTTGAGAAATATCACCTTCTCCTAACAAATTCAAATTATTTCTAGCATTATCAATAAGTCCTCTTAAGAACAAAGTTCAATAGTGTTGAGATCAAGCTTAAGTTTTGACCTTTGTAAAATATACAGAAATCTTTCCAAATAATCTTCAAGAATTTCATCATCATCTTGTATGATTGTAAAAATTTCATCCTGCATGTCCCGAGTTTTGCAATATTCTTGATATTTAGACAAAAATACTCTCTTCATCTGATCCCAAGAGGTTATGGTGTTTCCTCCTAACCCCATAAACCAGCGAAGAGCTGAGTCCTTGAGGGTAACAAGAAATAATCTTAACTTCTGAGCCTCAGTTGCATAATCATAACTTCTACACAAAATACCAAACTCAAATAGAAAAGAGTCAGGATCTTCATGAAATTTACCATGGAAATGAGGGAGAGTTGAGGGTGGAATATTATTCATCTATGATACAGTATCAGGATCCACAATTGGAAACACAAAAGTGGATTGTCCTTCACTTACATGGTTGTCACCAGTCCCTTCCAAATGATCTTCTTGGTCTGCCATTGTTCCCCTCTTACTTGTACCACTCTCCACAGGCTGATCCACACCTGAGTTGTTATTACCATAATCCAGGTGGATTGTTCTTGCGTGATGGGTTTGAATTGGATTGGGCTTCTTGTTGACAGAAGGAGACCCAATATGAAAATTATTTTCAGAATTCTTTCGGCCCTTAGTGGGCTTCGAACCCTTACCTTTCCTAGGCATTCGTTTCAAAAGAAATAAAAAAAGAAAAAAAAACAATTTCTAAAAAATGTTGTCAGAAATCAATTAACACCAGTAAAATTACTTCAAAGAAACAACACTACAAAAATAAAGAAAAAATTACCTCTATTTCATAATCAGAAAATTCTTACCAAATCAAATCGCCTCCCCGGCAACAGTGCCAAAATGTTGGGTGAAGGAATTACACTTAAGCAAACTCCTCAACACTTAATTTGTCAACCCAGGGGATTCGTAAACTTAGAGACGAAGCACAGGAAATGCTAGAGATGGTATGAATCTTTATAATGTAAATCTGTACTTTCTTAAAGGAAAGATTACAGAATCAAATCAAAGGAGAAAAAAGCAACTTGAACCATCAAAAAATAATCTAAGACTGGAATGAGAAAATATGCATTTGCAAAAGAGAATTAAAGATAAAAGGCAATCACTTCAGCTAATGGTCGTTTAATCTACTGAGTGTGTATTTTCCTTTAGCAGAGACACCTTAGCAGTCTCGTTAGATGGGCCCTTAACCTGCTTCCTTAAATATTTCCTTCTTGCATTAATCTGTCCTGCACTAGTGCAGGATCAGAGAGTTATGTAGAAGGTATAAATTGTGTCTTTACTGAAGGATTTTTAATTCATGCAAGGGCTTGAACTTTTCAAGGTTCAGAGTACTCAGATCCTGTGGCAAGAAACCAGTTCCTACATCTGATCAGAGCTTCCTGCACTTATCTTTTAATCATTAAAACAAGTGTTCAATTATTGTAAGTGCTATTTTACTATCAAATCAAATTGCAGACATAAAAGTGAATGTTTCTAATTTTAATAAAATGCAGGTAAAGAAACAATCATTTATCTTGTCGTAAGTGTTTAAAGAAAGAAAGAAAATCATGGAAAGTAGATTAAGAAAACTTGCTGCATCACTCCAACGTGCACTGGTGCAAGTTTTCTTCTCCTGCTTGTACGAGGCGGTGGAAACCAAATAAACAGAACTGCAGGAAAACGAAATTTCACACCAACATGCACTGGTGCAGGTTTGATTCTCCTGCTTGTACAAGGTGGTGGAAAACCAAATAAACAAAACTGCAAGAAAAATGAAATGTCACACCAACGTGCCTGGTGCAGGTTTGCTTCTCCTGCTTGTACCAGACGGGAAAATCCAATCTGAAATTAAATGCAGGAAAGTAATTTGCAGGGAAATAAAATGTAACTACTTCACACGACAGATCCGTTTTCAATAAGACAGGAATACATATGCTGAAAATTGAATCACACTTTAATAATTTAAACACACATTAGAGGAAACAGAAAATGGGGTAAACGTGCTGGGTTGGCTGGGTCCTAGCCAACCAGCACGCTTCCCTTTTTAAATTAAATGCTTCTCAGTAAACCAGTTAATTCATCAACTTAAAATAACAGAAACATAATTTTTGAAACATGAGGCAGAAGAAAACCTTTTATTAGTTTATTGAGGTGAATACATACGTTGATACAGTGTCCAGCCTAGATTCGGGCGATAACAAAAGACTGGTTACCGCCTATCGACTTCAATATAAACTCTACTCCAAAGTTATCCTACTAGGTCCTATTTACACTTTACATTATATAGATCTATTGGCCGAAGGCAAAAATAGATCCTTCAAATAATTCATAACAAAATGCAAAATTTAGTCTCACCCTTCAAGATAAGACAGTTTTGCAAAGCTGGCAGTAGCTAACCAGATTTCTCCCTTCACAGATTAGTCTCGTCTACCTTTGAATCATTCGTTGTCGTGGCTTAAATGGCTTAAGATGGAGCAATGATTGAGGAGGTTCGAATCTTCCGTGAAGATCTGTTGTGCTGGAAATAGTGCAGATCCGATCCTGCACTAAGATCAGCAGTCACGATAAGAACTTTACCATCACATAACCTTTGGAGATATTGATTAGTTACAAAAGTGATTTAGAAATAAGAAATCAGGTGATAAATATTTAATTAATACTAAATTTAATTAAAACATGAAAAATAAAGGTTTATACTAAATGTGTCACCATGCTTGGACCGGTGCATGATGAGGGTTCATAAAGGAGGTGAAACAGGGGTAAATGGTTATAATTTAGGAAGGGAAAAGTAGTAAAAAAGAGAAAATTAGGGGGCTAACACCCCATACTTGAACACAATCTCTACAACCAAACTGCTTCCTTACTTGCATGAGTGGCTGCCATGTATTTTGCCTCTGTAGTTGAAAGAGCCACTACAGACTGTCTTTTACTCATCCAATTGACTGCACCTCCAAATAGGCTAAACACATACCCACTTATAGATCTTCCTTGGTCTAGATCTCCAGCCCAGTCTGCATAAACAAAATCATGAATGTCCAACACTCTTTCCAATCCTGGTCTTCCCTGGTAGCACAAGCCATAATCACTAGTGCCACGCAAATATATGAAAACTCGCTTCACTGCTGTCCAATGGTCCTTCCCTGGGTTTGACATAAACCTGCTCAATACTCCCACTGCATGTGAAATGTATGGTCTAGTAAAAACCATTGCATACATCAGGCTACCCACTGTAGTTGCATATGGAACATGGGACATATCCTCCTCTTCTTCTTGTGTCTTGGGACACTGTTCAGTAGATAGCTTTACACCTACAGGAATAGGAACCTTCACCGGTTTACTATGCTGCATATTGAACCTCTGCAATATTGTCTCGACATACTTCCTCTGGTTTAACTAGAGTTTCCTCTTTGCCCGATCTCTCCTAATTTCCATGCCCAAAATATAGTTTGCAGCACCAAGATCCTTCATGTCGAATTTGGAGAACAGTTGTGTCTTCAAATCTTGGATAATTTCTTTGTCATTTCCAATCAACAACATATCATCCACATAAAATACCAAATAAATAACATGATCACCAATTAATTTAAAATAAACACAGTGATCCTCCTTGCTTCTGGTGAAGGCAAGTCCTCGTATATAGGTATCAAATTTCTGATACCACATCCTTGGTGACTGTTTTAACCCATACAATTACTTCTTTAACTTGCATACCAGTTCTTTCTTACCCTTCACCATAAAGCCTTCAGGTTGCTTCATGTAGATCTCCTCTTCCAGATCCCCGTGAAGAAATTTTGTCTTCACATCCATTTGTTCTACCTCAAAATCAAATGCAGCAGCAAGAGATAAAAGTAGTCTAATAGAAGTAACCTTGGCAACAGGAGAAAAAATATCACCAAAATCAATTCTTGACACCTGGGAATAACCTTTTGCTACTAATCAAGCTTTGTATTTCTCCACCTTGCCTTCTACATTCATCTTCTTCTTAAACACCCATTTTTTCCCAATGGGCTTCCTTCCAGCTGAAAAATCCACCAGATCCCATGCCTCATTTTTGTGCAAGGATGCCATTTCATCAACCATGGCCTCCTTCCAGAGTTTTACATCCTCTGAATCTATTGCCTCCATGACAGTTATGGGATCATCATCAGTTATAGTTAAGGCAAAACTTGAATATAAATCAGATGGACTATACCTTTTTGGTTTCCTTCTTTCCCGAATTGATCTTCTCATAGTTGAGTTTGTGGCTCTTCCTCTTCTAAGTCTTCTTCTGTTATAGAGTCAGATTCATCCTCCTTTAGCTTAAAATCTATCTTCTCAGGTTCCTTAGGTAGGAATTCATGTTTAACAACATCTTTCACCTCTCTAAACACCACATCTTGTCTATACACAACCTTCCTTGTTTCCGAGTTTCAAATCTTGTAACCCTTTAAACCATCCTTAAACCCAATAAAGATGCACCTTTCAGATTTATTATCCAACTTGGTCCTTTTCTCCTTTGGAACATGTACATATGCATAACATCCAAATACCCTCAGATGTGAAAGAGAAGGTTTCTTGCCAGTCCATACCTCATGTGGAGTCTTATCCTCCAACGCTGATGAAGGTGATATGTTAACCAAGTAACATGCAGTCTCCACTGCATCTGCCCAGAATTCTTGTCCTAACCCAGTACCACTGAGCATGATTCTTTCCTTTTCCATCAGCATTCTGTTCATTCTTTCTGCGACTCCATTCTGCTGAGGTGTGTATGGAGTAGTCTTTTTCCGTGCTATACCACACTTCTTACAAAACTCTTCAAATTCCTTCTTGCAGAACTCCCCACCATTATCTGTCCTCGGCACCTTTATCTTCTTCTCTATCTAGTTTTCCACCAGAGCCTTAAATTCTTTATATCTATCAAAAAATTCAGTTTTCTTCCTTAGGAAATATATCCATGTATTCCTTGAGAAGTCATCTATGAATGAGACAAAGTACATAGACTTACCCAGTGATGGAACCAACATAGGTCCAAACACATAACTATGCACAAGATCTAATATCTTGTTCGCCCTCTTAGCACCAGAAGGAAAACTCACCTGATTCTGCTTCCCATATACACAATGTTCACAGAAATTGAAATCCAGAGAGCTATTAGACATACCTTCTACCATACCATTTCCATGCAGTATTCAAAGGCCCTTCTCTCCAATATTTATAAGCCTTTGATGCCATAACATGGTATTTTCTCCAGAGACCACTAGGATTTCCACTCCACTTTTGAGAACCAAAAACTGTTGCACCCATCAATAACAGTGCTACCCTGAAGCTTGTACATAGTTCCAATCTCGACTCCCTGCATTAATTCTAGTGCTCCTCGAACCATCTTACAGGTATCTTTCTCGAACACTATTTTTACACCTGCATCATTCATCTTGCTTACAAAAATTAGATTTCTAGCCAATGCAGGAATGTGCAAAACACCAAGAAGTGTTCTAATCCTTCCACCTTGCAGCTTCAGCTTGAATTTTCCACGTCCAAAAATTCTGGATTTCCTATCATCCCCTAAGAAGACATCACTGCCATCATATTTCTCATACTCGCAGAACCACTCCCTATGGGGAGTGAAGTGAAAGGATGCACCCGATTCAATCAACCATGACTCATGATCTACATGTGTATTTGAAGAAGAAGCCAAATACACATACCCACCTTCACCCAAGGTGGTTTTTGCCTCTGCAAAAGGAGCATCATCAGATCCCTTTCCTTTCTTAGGAGCTTTAGATCTACAGTCCTTTTTGTAGTGCCCTTCCTTTCCGCATTTCCAACACACCTTTACAAACTTTCCAGGAGATTTAGATCTCCCTCTAGATTTAGATCTCCCACTCGAAACCTTATTCTTGTTTCTGTTTTGGGACCTTCCTCGTACAGATAAGGCATCTCCATTCCGACCCTCCATATTTCTCCGTCTCATTTCCTCCGACAGCAAGGCTGAGACAATGTCATCAAAATTCAAGGTAGTTGTATTGCTACCTATTGCAATAACCGGACTGTCCCACGAGTTTGGTAGAGAACACAACAAACTGATGCACTTATCTTCATCTGAGATTTTAATATCAACAGATGAAAACTGACTTACCACAGTATTGAAGGCATTCAGATGCTTTATACTTTGAGTGTAAATATTGTCTGGGTTATACAGCATTTTGTGAAAAGATTGCTCACAGAGGGCTGGGTCAGTACCCTAGCCACAAAAACGTCCCCTTGAGGTCTTGTTTGTATCCTACGGTCTGACAACATCTTTGATCACGACCCACCCATGTGTGTTCTCTTCACCTTCCGATCCAACTTCTTCCAGTCTTTATTTGACATTGTCGTTGGTTTAGTACCAAGATCTACCACAATCCATTGATATTTATCCACCAGCAGGTCCTCCACCTTGAGCTTCCACAACTCAAAACTCTGACCATTAAATTTCTCAATCTCTATCTTTCCACTGCTCGCCATCTTTTTTCACCGCAAGAATCGATCCCGCAGATCTCCCACTGAACAAGGTCTACCACAAGCCCGAGAAAAAAACCTCTCAGCAGCAAAGGCATCCCCTTGAAGCCGGAACACCTCTGATACCAAATGTAGGTTTCAACCCTATACATAAATTATCAACAAACGAATATTAAAACAGAATATAAACAATAGCGAGAGCATAAAACTTAAAACAGATAAACACATAGATTTTCCCCTGGATCCCAAATCGGGACGACCAGCTTGATTTTTCGTTATATTCCTTTTAGTGTTACAAAACATATAGATACATGCCAAAGCGTACATAAACCCCAATCCATTAACCCTGGATTAGAACATAACCGTAGTTCCCTTGACCGAATCTACAAAATATCAGGGACCAAAAACCATCGTCCCCAAAACCATGTGCAAACCCATGCACAAAACCATGGGTGGGTCTGCCTATGAGTGGGTCCGCACACCAAAAGAAATTTTCCTGGGGCGCTGCCCCAAACCTTGACAAGGGGGGCTTCCGCCCCCCTTGTGACCCCCCTACTACGTTCGGCTCAAGGTACAGTGCGTGGGTCTAGTCGTGGAAAGAATATAACACATACCCAACAAGTGCAATATTTCTCCTTATAAATTTATATCCTGGCCAGCTTCTTCATCCTCTTATTTGTTTGAGATATTTTCAATAATGGGAGTAGCTTTCTTAAATCCATAGGATTTTATTTGATGAAGAAAACTTATTTCTTCTCTGCTTATAGTAGATTAATGAGGAAATTCCTTTCTTGGTGGAATTTTATATGAAGGTGTATTGGGAATTTGTCCAGAGGTGGTAGGTTTGTTAGTTGGGTAGTAGGAACCAGGATTCACCATGCTTGGATGCATGATTTTGGCAAGTTAAAGCTAGAGAGTTGAGAGTCATTCTGTGAGTAAATATCTAATGGAAATTTTTCTTGGGGTGAGTGTAGAAATGCGAGATTGTAAAGATTCAGTTTTAGAGAGGAGGTCTGAAGGATTTTCTAAATTAAACATCTTGAAATCTAAGATGAAGTCAATATTTGAGGTGGATTCAGAAGAAGATGAATCTTCAAATGTGAAGATTGCGGGTTAGATTCATCTGAGACGACAACTAAAAAATATTCTTCATTTTGTGGGGATTGATCAACTTGCTCCCATTTAATAATATCATATATATTAGAAAAGATATCAAACAATTTATTTTGAAAATGATTTTTATCCTTCAAGGGAAATTTTCTTTCCCAATGGACTGACTTCTTATAGATAAAACATGTTCCTTATTGTGCTCTTTGGGCGCCTTCTTGCCTTCTTCTAAGGTATCATTTTCTTGGTCTTTGGAATATTTGATTCCTAGGGTAAAATCACCTAGTCTGGTTTTTCTTCGTACACCTTTGACACTAGCAATCACTTCCACATTGTCTTCTATTGGTATTTTTCTTTTTTTGGCATCCAAAATTATAGGTTTCTACATATATATCACAAACACTTGCATTGAAACCAAGTTGTTTCTTCACTGATTTGGTTGTCTTCTTTCGAAATCATTCCCTTTGCAAAGTAAATACAATTTTCTCATGGGGTCCTACAAGAGAAATGTTTTCAATATCTATATTTTCAGCTTCAAATCTAGCTTTGACAAGATATGGGATTCTATCAGGCATAATAGACCAATATTTTATCAAATAAGTTGTATTTTGTGGATTTGTTTCCTTATAAAGAAGATCCTGCATTGTGCAGAAAAACTCAAGAAGTTATTTTATATCACAAAGACTTTGGCTCATGAACATGTACGCATAATGATGACCATCAACTTTGATTTATCCATAAAATTCATGTAGAACTACCTTGATTAGTTCAATTACTAGCTTATCATTGTTTGTGATATTGAGCTTGTCAAATTATTTTATTCGAGACCACCATAATTCCAAGTACCTTGGAAAGCCCAAGTTATCCTTAAAAATAATTCTGACCATGAGACTTTGTTTCTGTGAATTGACTTCTTGGTGGTTTTCCATGCACTCTAGGTATGAATTTTCAAGAAAATCTCATTATTATATATGCAGTTCAAGTTTGTCATTAAAGCTTGATTTATGTTAGCTTGATAAAGACTAGGGAACTCATTAATTTCAAGGATCATATGGCGATTTTCCATAAGAACCGTACATGCCATTGCACCACTTTTCCCATGTAGATTCAAAGAGTTGGCTTGGTTTATCAACATTTTTACTTCTAGGTCTTTTACTAGATCCTTCTGCTTCTTCTTTTACTATTTTTATCTTACTTGTTTTGTTGTGTCAAGTCAAAGACTAGGATATGTGATTTAACTACAGTTAATTTTTCTCTATCAAATAAAATAACCTTTTCGAATTGAAAAATTATAGGATTATGTACAAACAACTGTTTAAGAAAAGGTGGAGTATTCTTCTTATCAAGGTCTTTTCTCCTAGTTGGAGTGTCTCGTTGTAAACTTCTTTTGCACTAAGTGCTTCTTCTAGCTCGAGATTTTATTTTTTCAGACTTAGATTCAAATATATTAACACTTCCATAATCTTTTCTAATTTCATATTTACATGTTTTAGACTATAAAAATGTTCAGATGCTTTGTGATTCAAATCATCTAAACTAGAATGAAGCCCTGGCACATGGGACTGAATTTTTAGCATTTCTTGTGATAGGTCATCTCCATTTTGTGCCACACATGTTAGTTGATATTTTGTATAGTTATAAAACCTTACAATGTATTTGGCCTTCTCATAAGTTAGTTTCCTCCATTGTAGGAAATATACATCAGCTACAACATTCCCATCTTTATCTTTTTTCACAAATTTTCCAAGAGCAAGTGTTATTTTTGGAAGTAGATGCTTTTCGAGATCATATTTTGCCTTTTGGAGAGGAAATATATAAGAATTATTATAATTATACATGTTGGAATAAATGTTCATGTTTAAAGATAAAATAGGGCCTGTGGAAGACATGAAACTTTTTGTCAGAACTTGGACTTGTAGAAGCAATGCAAAATATGAATTGAGAGGATTCTTTGTACTTGTGTTTTTCCAAATGTCTCCTAAGATTTGAATCATCATGGCTTCTAAGGGAGTGATATCTAACACACAGTTTGGATGCTATATTTTCATTTCTTAATTTAATGATTGGTCCTCTCCTTAACTCAGAGATAGACAATTTTAGGTTCTAGAGTCGAAAAATACTTTTGAGATAGTGGATGGCACTTTGCAGTCCATTCATGAGGAGTTGTTAGTCGGGAAAAAACTATTTTGATAGGAGTGACATTCCCAAGTCCTACCACCATGCATTCTATAGTGTCCCTTTGTATAATTCGAGGATTAAGTGTTGGAAGAGTTGTAGAAAAAAAATGTAAGAAAATAATGGAATGTAATTGGGAAATTTTGGACTACTCAATCATATTAAAACTAGAGAAAAGGATGTAAGATTGAAGTAGTTCATTTATATGGGGATTAGTTAATGAAAATTGATACCTCGGGATAATGGATGACCAAACCAAGCTATTGTGCAAAGGGGCTTCAAAACCTCCTAAGATAGCATTAGTAAATTTATTATGAAGTAAATCAATTACACAGGCCAAGCAAGACAAATTCAATCCAGGTTTTATTAGAGGGGTAATGCCAAATTGTATTAGCCCAATATTCAAATACTTATATCCTTTCTCAATTCCTCATTGAACATATTCATATTTTATGAGAGGGGTCTAGCACATGGTCTAGGTAAGATTGATAAGCTCATTTACAGAGGCATATCTAATAAGATTGGCTGCATTAAATTTAAACATTTGAAGGTCATAGATTTTATTGGGAGATATCTAAGGAAGATTCCAATACACTAGTATCATAAAATGGTTCAAAATATGACTTTTTAATGTTATTATAATCCAATTGGTTTTCTTTGAAGTTTTCAGATCGACAGAGAAATCAAAACTATTTGAGGTCATTTTTACTGCAAATCATTACTCAATATTGCATAAGCAGATAAGGAAAAGAAATATGTGAAGGTAAAATACTATGCACCTGAGGAATGGGACTCCCTCGAAGTTACAATGCCTTCCCTTGGCTACAATTCTCTGGAAACACGCTCCACCAACAATGTTTACTACAACAAGCTTTCATATCACACCTTCACACTGCTAACCACGTCTCTCTTGCTATATTGATAGTTAATATGGCTCAAAATGCTTACTCAAATAATTTAGAAAATGAAAAGGATGATAAGACACAATTTTATTTACAAATAAAAGGTATTACATTAAATACAAATATTGACTGTAAGAGCATTTAACAACCAGACTGAAAATGAGAAAGTTGAAGCTAACATTTTTCTGAGCTCGAAGGCTTCTTGGATTTTTACAAACTCTGCTTATTGTAAGTTAAGTTAATTATTATTATTATAGAAATACGTTAATTAATCGTTATTATTAGTGGTTCAATTAATTTCAATACATTAATTAATTTTTATTATTAGTGGTTCAATTAATTTCTAGTGATATTCTACCTTTAGAGTTGGAAAATAATGGTTCTTAGTGATCTTCGACATTTAGAATTAGAAAATTATAATAGTCATTTACTATGATAAATATTCTATCTCAAAATCTATCAGAAGCCATTAAGGTTTCTTTAGCATCTCCTCCTAGTTTTGAAGAAGGACCTTTTATGTTTGCTTATCTCATGGATTTTGTTAAAGCCCCAGTTCCATTTCCATTAATGGAATGGAATTATTCTCTCAATCATCAACATGTTATTCATGATTATTTTTCTATCTTATGGGAAATAAAATACAAATAAAACTTTTATGATATATGCAACAATATCATGATTCCACTTCATGAAGTTTTTTTGGGGGAAAACCCCCTCGAGATTTAGTAAGGATTTTTAGGAAGCCCTGTCTCAAATTGCTGGTTGAATTGTAGAAGAAAAAATTATTTTATCAGAATCTGTGCAAGCGAGGTATGACCTCATGGATTAACAATATACACACCTTATAGCTTAGCCATAGAAAATATAACCAACCAAAGTGTACTTCATGGTCAAGCCAACATGTTGAATAGATTACAAAAGAAAATATGGCCTAGTTTCCCTATTATAATTGGTTTGAAGATGTTAACAGATAGGGGTCATGGTGTAGCTAAAGCAGAAAGTTTAAATAATATTTGGCTACATTCTTTACATTATTTCATATATGAACCCAAAAATGTAATTATTAATAATTATAAATCGATAAGTTTGTCAAAATATTTTCAACACCAAAAAACTCTTTATGATTATGTTTTTATTCATGCCGATGAGTTTGTTCAAGTGGCACAAAGAAGTCATTCTATGGATGTTGAGGAAAAGGATAAGGTTAAAAAATTCAAATAGGACACTTATGATTTTTTTCTTAAACATAAAAGTCTCTATACTGCAACTCCTCTTGAAAAGTTAAAATTGTTTGAAAACTTGACTTTTCGATTTACTGATATTCCTTTAGAGCGTAATTCTTCATTTATGCAAGAGAAAAATGTTTGAGTATCAAAATCTTTGGTTTCAATTGATTTTACCTCTTTATTGAAATCTTATCTTTCTAGATTGAAGATTTCTGTGGTATAGTTTTTTAGAAGTAAGAATCAGAATATCCACAGTAGTCATTTTTTAGTCTACCTTTTGAGTCTATATCAAGGCTCATCATCAGGACAACCTGCTAAGAGGAGAGAAGATCTGGGTTAATAAATAGTGGAGTGAAAGCAAAATGAAAACAACCGACTAGTTCTTAAAAATTGAAAATTAATTAAAGTATTATTTCCTATTATATATGGTTTTATTACATTAGAATTAATTTATAATTTTTCTTTATTAAAATATTTCTAATTTTTAATCATGCTAAATTCATAAATAGAATTTACAATTTTTCCCTATTAAATTTAAATTTTTTAGGATAATACTACTAAATATTATAATAGGGTTAATATTTTATAATACTAATAATATATATATGTTTTAATATATAATTAATCCTTTTTCAATAAGATCTATTTAAATTTTTTCCAACTATGGTTTCTTTTTGTTTATTAATATAAAATTAGAATGCATGTTTTGTAGGATAATCTATAATGCAATAGGATTATTTTTTAGGGATCAAATTACCATTATTTTATTAAAGAAATTAGATTATTATTATTATTATTATTTTATATTACTTTATTAATGCTAAATAGGGGGAGGCTTGTTTGAATTAAGGAGGTAACTAATAGGGTGTATTTTAATGAATATATTAAGAGGGTAATAATTATAGGAAGGAATAGAGGGGGTTTAATTAATTAGTATTACAAGAGGGGTTTAATTCCAATAGTTTTTAAAGGGCTCATTAAAATGAAGCGAGGCCTCACTATGGAGTCAAATAATGAGGGAAGAAAAGGAGAAATAAGGGGGGGGGGGGAATAGGTCAAGGAGAGTTATTATTTAAAAGAGGAAAAGAAAGCTATCGAGAGAGTGGAGAGGAGGGTGGCAAGGGAGGATGACGGAGACGATAAAGGGGGAAAGGGTGGTGATGCGGGGAGCATTAGGCAAAAGAGAAATACTTTGTATTTATTAAAACTTAGGGGTTTTTAAGTTTTTAAAAGAGCTAGATTTTTATGAATGATTTGAGTGGGTTTTATGTATTTTTAATTAAATATTGTAAATAATTCTCAAATGTTTGAGAATATGAGAGAATTTGGTCAGTTGAGGATGTAAAGGGATGAGAGATTTTTCTAAATATTAATTTAGAAATTAGTTTCATTAATTTTGGGTGAGAGAGGATCTTTAGGGATTCAAGAGTGATTTTAGGATTTTGTTGAGATATTTGAGGGTTTGTTGAGTCATTAAAGGGATATGAACCAAAATTGGTTCAATTAAATTTGTATAAATTGATATGCCTCAAAGGCAAAATAGATCAGGAAGAATAGAGAGGAGAGGTGAGGCTTGGACAGCCAAAGTTTGTAAGCCTCTGGGAAATTGGAAGGGCCATGAATGTTGAATATATGGCCAAAGACAAAGTTTGTAAGTATTTTCATTGTTAATATGAAAAGTGTGTTTTTAGAACTACATTGGTTGATTTAAAAATTGTGTATTTAATTTCTATAACTGGGGCTTGAATGGTGAATGCGCATATGAATTGGAAAAAAATTCAAAGTATGGTTGGTTGTATCTTTGGCACCTATAAATTGAATATACAAATATTTCATAGCAATTAGAAGGGTGTGAAAATAATACGGAAGGCTCAGTGCGCTAGTGTGATTATGTCGTGTTATAGCTCAGAATTGGTTCTAGTTTGGGTTTGAGATTAAATCTCGCGTTCATCACACCAATTTTTCAATCAAAATAAATTAGAAGGGGCGTTTCTCCCTGGGTTCGATGCAGGTGGAAAATTCAGTCACGGTTGAAGTATTGGTAGACAAAATTTAGTTAATTTTGTAGCTCATGTGACACACATAAGCTCGAATAGTCGTTTGCATTGAAGTGTGTACGTTGACTAATATCATTCTGTGTGCAATGTGATGATGTAACCAGTTCTCTTTGTGGATGTTCGTGTCCCTATGTATATTTAACCAGTAAATGCTTTGAAGGTGGTCCTGTAAGCCTAAGAGTAAAATCTCGTCCGGAAGAAGTAGGGGCAAAAACGTCTTAGAAGCAGTAATGAAATGCAGTAATGAATCGATTCGCAGTGTTAACACAGAGTAGGAGGGTTGAATTGCAGCGTTTATATGAGGTTGAATCGTAGTGTTAAATGCTGAAGTGAACGGGTAATCCAAGGATTGAAGGAGTGTAATTTTGTGTGGGCAAATATTATTTTAAATAGTGGCGATTTAATTGACATTATAATGCATAAAATCGATTTTTGTTTGATGGTAGGCTGAATGAAATTGTGTTGGAGAGAAACTGGTTGTTAAACCGCTGGTGGATGAATTAATACGAGGAAGTGGCTCCATCTTAATGCAATTGAGGTCAATTCAAGCTGTGGAATCGAGCTAGAAAGAAGTGATAGAGTTATGGTTTGAACCAAAATGAAATGTCGGTGAAATCGGTGTCAATGCAATCAGGAATCAAACCATGAAATGAGATTCCTGTGCGATCCATCAAGAACACATTGTATAGTCGAAGGCACAAAGGCGCAGCTGTAGAAATTAAGAAATTCGATTGTGTGAATAAATCAGTGAATGCGTTGACAAGTGAGGGAAAGCGTTAAACGCAGAGCAGAACGCGTCCTAGGGAAGATTACTGGAAAGGTAAGATGAATTGCTATGTGTTGATCGATGGGTCCACTGAGTTGGGTCTTGAAATCCAAAATATTCACAATATTTGATTTGGAAAATTTAATGTAATCTGGAAAATATATAAATGAGTGCATGGCTTAATGGATATGCGTTGGGTTCAATGCACTAATAATGTGGTGGTTGGTATTTGTTTTTAATTGGAGTCTGGCTTTTTCGTGGTTGCCATAGCCGGAAGTTGGTGTGTGGGTATTAAACAAGTGGAGTGGTAAGTTGAAAAGCTTATTAAATATTCATAACCTCAGATTTGGGTGTGGATATTTGTTATGGTCAATATGTGAATAAAAAGACTTGAGGGTTAATTATAGGAATGTTGGGTTTGGTCGATATGGGTTTGGCAAGTTTCCACTTATATAATGGTTCTATAACCAAGTATTATGTAATGAAGGAATATTCTTGAAAGTTAATGTATGAGCTTCCGCATGATAGAATTAAGTGAAATTTGGGTTTTATGGAAGAGCCTTGTGTATATGTTGAATGGTATTGGACTATATTTTTGAAGAGCTTCCGCAAGCAAAAGTTGAGATTGCCTAGACATTGAAGTTTTTTTGAGGCGATTCTTAGGAATCTGGAACCAAACACATGAGATGGAGAAGATGCAGGTTTTGCGAGGTTTTCTGCCCATCGAATTGAGTATAAGGTAAAGGTATGGAGTGAGGTTTAGCAAATAAGAGAGATGCACCAGCCAAACACAGAAGGGACACTGCCAAGAGGGCATAAGGGTGAGGTGACGACCTACAACATGAGGGAGGGTAAGCTTATCTATGGGAAAGACTATGGGACCAATTTATGCTAATCTCTAGGCCTTCATCTCTATTAAGGTTGTGGGGGTGTTTAATGATTTCAAGGGTTTCATGTACTTTGCGTTTAAAATGATGTTTCTCATTGGTAATGATCACAACATCTTCAAGGCATATGTGGTGACATGTTTTATTAGAGTGTTCTACCAATGATGAGGTTTGAGTTCTTCCCAACCTGATGTCAGCCCCATGTTCTTTAAACCTTATTTTGAAGGTCCTACCTGTTTCCCCAATATAGCACTCTCCGCATGAGAAATTAATTTTGTAAACCCATTTTTGTTGGAGGTGGTCAGGGTCATCTTTGATAGATTTCATCTTTTGTTTGATGGTCACTAGAGGTTTGAAGGATGTTCTAATTTTTTTCTTAGCTATAATTTTTTCCATTTTGTCAGTGACCCCCTGGATATAGGGGAGGTACGCTTTTGATGTTTCAGAATAGTCATTTGAAGTTTTATTATTGTTTATATTTTTGGATCCCACTTTTTGAATAGCTCTGTTGATGTCTCTCTTACTGTATCCCAGGTTCATGAACGATCTTCTTAGATGTTCTATTTCTTCATCAATATGAGTATCATATGATATTCTAAAAGCTCTTGTAAAAAGCGTCAACAGAACCCCCATCTTCTGGGTAGGGTAGTGGTGTGAATCAGCATGTAGGTAATTGTCTGTGTGGTATTTCTTTCTAAACACCTTGTGTCCAAGGGTTCCGTCCTCATTTATTGAGAGTAGAATGTCGAGCAACGAGATCTGATTGTTTACTTCACCTTCCATTTTGAATTGTATATATTTTGAAATGTTGTTGAGGTGGTTCAGGAAGTTCTCTAATTCTTCATCCCCATGTGGCTAATTAACATTAGTGTCATCCACGAACTTGATCCAGAATTTAGGTTTCAATGGGTAAGAGTCAAGAGCTTTCTTTTAAAATTTTTCCATAAAGAGGTTTTCCACTATAGGTGACAACGAAGAACCCATAGCCACTCCTGATGTTTGTTCAAATATTTCGCCTTGGAAGGTGAAGAAGGTGGAGTGGAGACAAATCTTATCTTTCATCTAATTTAACTGAAAAATACAAGGAAGTGGCTTAGGGATAGAGTATTTCTATGAAATAAAAAGTGATAACTAATGTTGAGTCACTTGATCAACCAGATTAGCTGTAAATTCACATAGGCATGGAATCTTCACAGGCATAAAGAGTTCAAAAATAAATTAAAGCCTAGCAAAATATTCAAACAATTTTCCAATACATCAATAAAAATGTTGAAGAAAGTGAAATGACTGTCACTCCATAAAATTAGAGCATTCATATAGAATCAGTTCAAGATGTTTCATAGACTCCAAGATAATCTATGAAAATTATGAAATATTGTTCTTGTTGATGGTGTTGGAAATACGTCAACCAAGGGGTCTCTCCGATGTGAAGTCAGAATCAGAACTCAAACCATTTGGAGTAGGAGCCTGATATGGAATATAAGCCTAGTTTCCATGTATTCTTATATATTTTCCTTGACTCTAATTGTTAGTAAGAGAGATGAGTGCACATGCGCCTTCAAAAATCAAGGGGGGTGTTCCTGGTGAGTGTTTGATCATGTGTGTGTAAAAGTCCTTCTATTGCGGGGGAAAGGAGAAGCTGGGCCTCTAAGAGAGAGGTAATAGTACCACTCGATAAGAGACACACACACAAACAATAAGATATGTCTGACATCAAGAGGAATAGTCCAGAAGGATGTGACAACAACCATTACATTACATTATCAATAAGATAAGTACTAAAATAACCAAAATAGTTAAACTACCTTAGCACATGTGAAAGAAAACATGAAATACAAACATCCACAGAATAGTCTTACATACATTCCTAATTCATGTGCATGAAGCAACGATGGCCTTGAAGTATTTTGTTATTAACAATGTTGCGGTAAAATAGTGCCTCAATCATCACCAATGTTTTTTTATAGGATTGATTTTGACACTATAGATTTTCTAATGTCTTCTTCTTCTGTGAGATGTTTATTTTTAAGTGCATTTATGTACTTGTGTTTTAAAAATAAAAAAATTATTTAAAAAAAAAAAAAAAAACTTGTAATGATATCTTCACTTTTTCACATACATAAAAGATGGAAAAAGGGTCAATATTCTAAAGTTTATATTTTCTACATGTTTATGTATTGTTAAATAATTTTTTAATGCACATCAAAAAATTGTCGCTAAAAAACCAATATTTTGAACCATATGACAAAAAAATACAAATTTTCAATATAAATACAATGCAAAAAATACACTTTTACAGACTTTTTGTTGGAAAAAACATGTTAAATAAACTAATTTTTTGGGAGAATCTTAACAAAAAAACTTAAGAAAATAACATTTTTATTGAATTTTATGTCGAAAAATAATAGCAATCACATGTTTTTTGCAAAAAATAAGGGTTGTTCTCATAAAATATCAAAGTCTAAACATTACAAGTAAAACTGATTAATAGTTCTCAAAAATAAGCTTTGTTTGCAAGCATAACTTAAACATCATCAACAATATCAACTAATACATCTTCAACATCATCTAGAACAACATTGATGGCTTCTTCCACAACATTTTCT